>JAJOZX010005673.1:25000-247500 GCA_023014485.1 Bathynomus jamesi | reverse complement strand
AGTTGGTGGATGGAGGGGTGGGGCCTCAAATGGGTATACTGCTTAGGTCCCCCTAATGCAGTGGTCGGCGAACTTTTTTGGGTATTACCCCAAAATATATTTGAGGACGTACTCAGGACGTAAATTCGTAATATTCTAAAATTTAGAATAACGCCACATTTATGTAACAAAATAAAATAAAAATATATGAAAAAAATATCAGCACAAAGTGTCTCTCATACCGCACGCATTACTCCCAAAAGTTTTAAATTTACCCCATTTGGGTAATTTACCCCTGTTCCCCGACCACTGCCCTAATGGCTAGAAACGGCCCTGCTTACAACCAACCACCAAACGGATCATCCAAAAATCACTACATGCTCCCTGTTACAATATATGAAAACAATGCTGCTATAATGATTGTGATTTGCTTATGGCCCCATAATATATTTACAGTGCATAGCGATATATACACTAGGTTTTCTATATATATATATATACTTGTTATGTGTTATTATATTGTTATTAATTTGTTCCTCTGCTTTTTAGATGTTTTCAATAATGTTTAATTGAGTTGAATAAAGTAAAAAGCATGGAAACTACATGTGTTATTAGTGATGTTCTTCTAGAGGTTTAAATACTACAATTTATTCAACTCAATTCAATCGACTAGTCACTCTGTTGAATGCTGTGAACTATGAACAAATTTCTCAGACCTAAACGATTCGGCGCTGACCCAAGTTCTAGTACAGCAGCTAAGCAATGGATCCACTGGCATCGCACATTCCAAAACTTTCTCACTGCTACAGACACTCATACTTCAGATAAACTGGCTGTACTCATCAATTATGTAGCTCCGCCAGTATATGGGTACAATAAGTACATAGCAGAATGCGAAACCTATGAAACTGCTATTGGGATTCTTCAGGCACTATATGTGAAACCAAGGAATGATATATTTGCAAGACACCTTCTAGCTACTCGGAAGCAGGAATCTCGTGAGACCCTTGATTAATATCTCCAATCATTAAAGCAGCTGAGCAAAGATTGTAATTTTCAAAATGTAACAGCCGCCTGATGCCGCGATGATTCGATTAGAGAGGCCTTCATCACTGCATTGAAATGTTCATATATTCGTCAGAGACTCCTGGAGAACAAGACTTCGGACTTCCAGTGTGCCTTTGATCAGGCTCGAGCTCTGGAGATGGCTCAAATACAGGCGGCATCCTTTCATGCTTCTCCAACCCTAGTGACTGTGGCTGTTGCAACGGGGATACATGGAGTACCATCTTCTGGAATCCCAGAAACTTTGGATGACTTTGCAGTGGCCCTACATCAATCGAATCACCATCCACTGCGGTGACTGCTAAATGTTTTGTTCTGTGTGTACACTAAGCATGCTCGGAGTAAATGTCCTGCCAAAGATGCGATATATAGCACCGCTCTACGAATTCAAATTTTTTGAGAGTTGTTTCAATGAAAATGGGTGATTCTAGGCAATAAATGCATGCTCTTTTCAGCTGTATATTTTGTGTTTTCCTATCACATCTAGATATCCCACAATCACACGTATCATACAGATAAAAAAATATTACCAATTGGATAAGAGAACAGACGAATCATATGGCATATTTTATTAAATTCAAACATTTTACAGTTGTAATGCATGCCCAGAAACATATTATACACACACACACACATACTCACATTATTACTACATATATATGTTGGGGTAAATGTGATAAATTGGTAATTATGCATAATTACCGGTAATTATGCATAATTGAAAATATCATGACTTAACCTAACCAATTGTCAAGGGCGTACAGTTGACCTAACCGGGCATTCAATTGACCTAACCTTGAATGCCCTGTTAGGTCAATTGAATTGAATGCCAGGTTAGGTCAATTGAATGCCCGGTTAGGACAACTGTACGCCCTTGACAATTGGTTAGGTTAAGTCATGATATTTTCAATTATGCATAATTACCGGTAATTATGCATAATTACCAATTTATCACATTTACCCCAACATATACACTAATATATACGATACATGTAGATACGGATTTAAGTAAGATACAGCATATTTATATATAAAAATTGTGAATGACTAAACTAACCATTCATCAACAGTAACGCATTGAATTTATTAGAGTAGTCAGTATCTAAAGAAACTTCCTTTTCGTTGATTTTCTCTTGTGTACTGATTTCGGTACATCTCTCTTTAGACTCCAGCAATAGTCTGCCATCATTCGAACGTCCTATCTTCCCTGACACCTCCATTCCATTTTCAAATATCCTGGTAGAATCTTTCTCCCTGTTCCTCGTTTACCGCGCCTAAGTTTTCAGAAAAAAAAAATCAAGATGAGAGCCTTGGAAGCAGTAGCGTATCCAGGGGGGGGTGGCAAATGGGGCATTTGCCCCCCCTTGGAGGTGAAGAGGATGTATCTAAGGATAAGTAAATTTCCGTAACATTCAGCAAGCTAAGACAGGTAACTAGGTTTATTTTGTCGTTAATTAATTGTGTGATGAAGTCAAATGATTCAGTACTTTTCACTGTTTTTAGTCCATGATTTATGCACTTTAAAAGAAAAATATGGTAAAAATTACTTCTCTCCCGGAGCGGAGCCCCGGACCCCGCTGGGGGAGCTCACAGCGCTCCCCCCGACCCCCTAGCTGTATTGCCTCGCTACACTCGGCAGCACTACTTTGCATTTTGCCCCCCCCCCTTTCGAAAATCCTGGATACGCGCCTGCTTGGAAGTATATCTTAACACTCATGTTACATCCCAGAAACGATATTTTTGGATCATGTCTAACTATTTCTTTGTAGTCATCAGATTTCTTGTTACCAAGGACGTTGTTCACAACAACCTTAAAAGCTAGCCAAGCATCTTTTTCATGACCTGTCAATGCATCTTCAAATGCTGGATCGCTTAAGAGTTGCTTTATTTGAGGACCGACGAACACTCCTTCCTTCAGCTTAGCATGACTAATTTGAGGGAATTTTCTACATAAAAATTGGTATCCAGATCCTTCTTTGTTGAGACCTTTGACGAAATTTTTCATTAATCCAAGCTTTATGTGGAGTGGCGGTAACAGTATCTTCTTACGATCTACCAGTGGATTAGCAATGATGTTTGCTTGTCCTGGAGTAATCTGTTTTCTCTGAGGTCATTCTTTCCTCACATAGTGTTCCTCCCTGTCTCTGCTATTCCACAGACATAAAAAGCATGGGTATTTTGTAAAGCCAGCCTGTTGGCCTAAAAGAAGGCCGATCACCTTAAGATCACCACAAACAAACCATTTGTGTTCTTCATAGTTTATCTTTTTTTTTTTTAAAATGAAAGATTTCCATGAGTCTCTTTCAAATGAACTGAATGCCCTATAGGGAGAGAAGCAACTTTGTTTCCATTATGCAGTAAGACAGTTTTCAAACTTCGCTTTGTGGAATCATTAAATAGGCGGCAGTCACATCGTTGGTAGTCTTTGCCCATCGCCTTTACCAGACCTACTATATCATTGCAGTACACGAGTGATCCTTCAGTCGAGAAAAAATTGATGAAATCTTTTTCACGATGTCTGTACCAGTAGATGTTGTCGAATGAACGAATAGCTTCCATTCTTTGAGCCTTGATCCCAGAAGTTCTGCCGAATCTTTCGGTAATGCTAAATGTCTTACTAGGTCATTGAGATCACTCTGACTTATCAATTTTGGTGACTGATTTTCGGACATAGTATATTGTAGTATATTCTTTGTCATGTTCATTTGAACATAACTCTGCTGTTATTGATGTTGTCTACATCTGAATCAAAATTTACAAAATCAAGAGGCGGCTTCGGCACAGAAATTTCACTTGAATGTGGCACAGGGAGGATGGCTGATGGAATACTCGTATATGTGCCTCTTATTTTTATTATTATATCCAGCCACGTTTGTCGTGCAGAAGTAGCAATCATCGTAATGATTTTTTGGTTCTCTCCAAATCATGGGGATGCCGAAAAGCATTTCCTTCTTCTTCCCCCCAATCCCTCTGACGCGACCATTCCCCACATGACTTACGTGCAAACATAATGTGGAGACCAAACCTTGTCCTGGTCGCCGATCTTACAGCCAAAGTAAGCGTGGTAATGCTTTCGTACTTGTACGGTGATTTCTTGCCTTTGTTTAGAAGTAGTAAATCGTCCACATATAGGGTGAACCAAATGTAGGTGGACAGTAAATGATAACGTTTATTTTGAGAATACATATTTAATTTTTTGTATACTATAATACAAAATAAAATTTAAATAAATTTAGTTATAATATTTAATATAATAAAACACAAACACCATAGTTATAATGAACACCATAGTTATAATATAATATAACACAAACCGTATTCAACCTACTGTCCACCTACTTTTGGTTCACCGTGTATATAACAGAATGAATTAGGCGTATTACTACAAACTCTCTGCATATTTAATCCAAATCTGAAACAAAGAAAATGTACATTAGTTCAACTCTGAAATAAAATCAGATGCTTACGCATAAGAAACTCATAACAACCATAATTGGAAATACAGATGCCCTTTTAGTCATATTTTAGTCACATTTCTCAAAAAATAGAAGCGTTTGGGTAGAATAACCTACGTCACATTCCTATCAATCCTGACGTGTCAGATACAAATTATGCATTATATCTTAACTCACATACCATGGGCTTTACTAAAATACTATAATTTTCTAAACAACTCATACAGCGCAGAGCAGTATAATCTATGTTTAAAGAAGGGTCATTTTGCAAGGGTTTGTAAGTTGTCCACCGGTAAATCTACGTCTGCTGCGATGCCACTACTGGCAACAGTTGTAGCTGCATCATCATCCTGCCTTTCTAACGCGCTTTTGAAAAGTGCATATTAATGGATTTACTGTCAGTGGCCTTTTTGACACGGGGAGTTCAGAGAACTTTGTAAATCAGAGTTTTGTAAAGTTTCACAATCTCAAGCTTTTTCCATCTACAAATACAATCTTCATGGCGACTACATCGCTCCCGACTAAGGCTCCAGGAAGTTGCCGTGTGAGGCTCTTCTACAGAGATTACATTCACCTTAATGTAAAACTCACTCTTCTCCAAGACCTATGCGTCGATGTGATATTGGGGCACGATAACTTGAAGCAGCACGCCAGTGTAAAGATCCCATTCAGTGGTGTCAAGCCGCCACTGAAAGTATACGGCCTCGCTGCTGCTTCGATAAAACCACCATCACTATTCTCTAATCTCACACCTGACTGCCGACCTATCGCAGATAACTCTAGGCGGCGTACGGCTGTCAACACCAAGGTTATAGAAACTGAAGTTTCAAGACTGTTGGACGAAGGCGTAATTGAAGTAAGCAATTCTCCTTGGCAAGCACAGGTACTAGTTAGAGCCAACGAATCTCAGAAAAAAACCGATAGTTGTTGATTATTCAAGAACAATTAACCATTTCACTCTCTTGGACGCGTACCCCCTACCTCGAATCGATAGTTGGTAGGTAAGATTGCTCAATATCAGATCTTCAGCTCACTGGATCTACGCAGCGCTTATCACCAAAGTGAATTAAAAGAAAAAGAAAACCAATAGCCGGCTTTTGAAGCGGATCGAAGATTATATCAATTCTGCAGAATCCCTTTCGGCGTAACAAACGATGTTGCTAGTTTTCAGCGCATAATGGGCATCATTGCAAAAGAAAAACTTCACGACACGTTTACATACGTAGACAATGTGACCGTACGTGGTAAAGATCAACAAGAGCATGACGCAAATCTGGAGATGTTCCTTCAGGCTCCTAAGAAGTACAATTTGACTCCAAAACTGAAAATAGCATATTTTCTGACAGTTCCATCAATCATCTTGGCTATTCTATTAGCAATAGATCTATCAGACCTGACCCCGAACGCCTTCGCCCTCTCTTCGAGTTTCTTCTTCCACATGACCTACCATCCCTTCGTCGGGTAGTGCGTATGTTTGCTTACTATTCGCAATGGATTCCCAATTTCTCTATGAAAATATATCCACTCACACACAGTAAACATTTTCCATTGTCATCTGACGCTGCTGAAGCCTTCGAAACTCTCAAAATAGATATTGAGACTGTTTAGTTACGGCTGTAGATAACACCGCGCCTTTTGTAGTGGAGACGGATGCATCTGATTGCGCAATCGCATCCACATTAAATCAGCTCAGACGACCTGTTGCATGTTTATCAAGAACTCTTTCATCATCAGAACAGCGTCACTCTGATGTGGAAAAAGAAGCATATGCCATTGTGGAGGCCTTGCGAAAATGGAGACTATCTATTCGGGCACCATTTTCAACTGGTCACAGATCAGAAATCTGTTGCTTTCATGTTTAACAATAAGGAGGCGGGGAAAATCAAGAATGAAAAGATCTCTAGGGGGCGTCTGAAATTTTCATGTTACAGTTATTACATCACGTATAGCCCAGTTAAGAGCAACACTGTTGTAGACACTCTCCCGTACTTACTGCTTCGCAACTAGCAACGTTTCTTTGCATGAGCTCCACGACTTACCGTGCCATCCAGGTATCACTGGATGATATTAAAAGGATGAGTGCTTCATGCTCCTTTTGCGCCGAACTAAAACCAAGATTCTTCATATCTCCTGGTGATTTGATAAAAGCAACACAGCCTTTCGAGAGGTTAAACACTGATTTTAAAGGGCTGCTACCATCAGTAAGTCACACTAGATACCTGCTTGTTATTGTTGGTGAGTTTACAAGGTTCCTTTTTGTCTTCCCCTACACTGACCTCAAAACAACTACAGTCATCAACTGTTTGTACCAACTGTTCTCCATCTTTGGAATGCCAGCATATGTGCACTTGGATCGCGGCTCTTCATTCATGTCTGAGGATCTGAAAAACTTCCTTCATGGGCACAGCATTTCCACCAGCCGTACTACTGCATACAACGCCCAGTGTAATGGCCAAGTTGAACGTTATAACGGCATTATTTGTAAAGCTGTACCTCTTGCACTCAAGTCCAGAGGCCTTACTATTGCGCAGTGGGAGGCTGTTCTCCCAGACGTCCTCCACTCAGTAAGGTCTGTTCTGTCTACGGCAACTGATGTGACCCCTCATAAAAGAATGTTTAATTTTCAACAGCGTTCAACTAATGGTCATCCATCCTATTTTGGCCAGCTTTTCCCTGCAAAGTCCTCCAAAAGAGACAAACTCGGCAGAGAAAGCATGACCCATTCGTCGATGAAGTGGACCTACTAGAAGCTAATCCTGAATATGGCCATGTTAGATTCCCCAATGGGAAGGAGACTACAGTATGTATATGGCATTTGGCACCCTGTGCTGACTTCCAGCCAGTGCTGTGCCCGCTAACTCCTAAAGCTAGCGCCGTTAACGCTAAGCATTTCAACAGTTCGCGCCGCTAAGGCTAACACTAATTTTGTCGCTAATTTTTTGTGAAACGCCCCCAATTTATATATTTTCTACCTTCCATAATTTACTTACATATATTAGCACACACCTTGATATAACTGGTTGCTAAGGTGAAAAAATGTGACGTTATAGTTTACGAAAATGAAAACATTTTTATGTAAGAGTCGAGTTCCTTTCGTATATATTAATAGGGAAAACAAATCAACGGAAGAATAAATTATATTCAATTTATACGTTTATATTTAATTCAAATACACAAACTGAAACTCAAAGAAATGATAAAATATTGACAACGTAAATCATATCAGAACTTGACTGTTCCATTGATACAACATATTCCAGAATAAAAATGGATATTACTGAAACAGTGCTGTGGAAAATTGCATTAATTTTCAAAACAAACAAAAACATTAGGTGGTCAGTATTCTTAAAGTATCAGGAATTTTAGAGCTACTTCACAATTTTTTTTCATTTACAACAGTCAATTTCTTGAAATTCGAATGGGACAGGCCTGATCTTTTAGGCTTAGGAAAAATTGGCAATTAGCGGTTAGCGATTGACTAATAAAAGCAGCACACCGATGAAGCTCGAATTACTGTGTCCACGGAATTCCATAACATTGGACCAACGTCTGGTGAAGGAATGCCCACTCCTACACCTAAAATTTCTTCAGATGACCGAAACTCCAGTTGCATCTGCTGATACTAACGAGCAGTTGCCTGCTGAAACAGAAATTACATTAAAACGATCTACTCGTATCAGTCGGTCGCCAGACACATTAAATTTGTAAGTGGCTAGCCAAACTCTCAAGATGGGGAGAATATAATGATTGTGATTTGCTTATGGCCCCATACACATTTACATTGTATAGCGATATACAGTAGACCCTCGCCGTTCGGGGATTTTTTTTCCGGGGATTTGTTTATTCGCAGTCAATTTATTGTGTCAACCCCTTGCAGATCGCAGCCCAGGGGCTCGACTATTCGTGGGTCGCAGTGAAGTAGTTCCCGCGGAAGAATACAGGCGCCATTTTATCTCCCACGTAGCATCAGTCTGCACTTACCTGGCTCTTATGATTCTCAGCTCTGAAGGGATATTTTAACTTATAGCCTAAGTTAAGCTAAACTAAATCAGACTTTACGGACTTGGAGGTCCTATTCGGTCCTACCTCAGGGTTGCTGATTCGATGTGGGCCTACTTTAGGCTAGTATAAAATGAAAAAAGGGCACTATTTATGGTCTGCACCATAGCACCATTGGGCGGTGCAACAATATTGTACTTAAACTACTAAATTGAATTGCAATAGAGATCGCTATAAGACTAAGCCCTATCAGAGCCGCATTAAACAAAAGAGTAGAAAGGACGCTGCCAGTGTCCAAAACTGATGCCACAAGAGCCCAAAAATGCTGGTTCTAAATTAAGTGAATTTTTCACTAACCTTACAATTATGAGATGGATAAATGTTGTAAAACATGACAAGAGGAAATATTATAAGCAAAGATAAAATCATTGGAAAGAAAATGGGAAAAGAAGGCGCGCCAGCTTCTACATATAGCACGTAGACGTCGTGTTGAGTCCCTTAAGGAGTCGCTATGAATATTAAAGACGTCTAAGCAACGCGAGACTAACCAAAATAAACCTAAAGTCCGTCTGATCTCAACAGGGCTAGACTTATAAGAGGAAGGTGCCCCGTCTGGACGCTGTATCGAAAAGGTCTTTACTTGGTTCGAGTGACTGCAGGTTGGCAGGCCCTAAGTGTCATTGACTCAGAGATACAGTACAAGTGATAAGGACTAGAGTTAAGAAACATTCCTGATTTCAATTAATATAGCCACAGAAATATTCTTTTAACCGTTTTTCAAACAATTGCTCGCACTCGGTATAAATATATTCATTAGCGGCTGACAATGGTGTTCTTTACCCTACCACGAACCCTTAAATTTAGCGCACTCCTATCCGATCGCAACTCAGAGCGGTAATACATTGAGAAGACCCCTCCGAGAAAAAAAAATACCTACAAGTTAGTCCTTTCTTCAATTTACGCACCGGCATAGCCCCTTCCGCAAAACGATTGCTCAGGAGATCAGTACGACATATATATATATATATATATATATATATGTTAAACACAAACCGTGCATGGAACAAGGAACTCTTCTGGGAAAATTAAATCCACTATAGTCCGAATAAGTAATGGTAAATGACAAATACCATAGTTTTTTTCTTTTTCATGATTTTAGCCCGACGTGGGCAACGGGTCTCTCGCAAAGAGATCCCATAAATATAGCTTCCCTCACCAGCTATCTGCAAAGCAGACAGGATCCAGCTTTGGGACATGGATCTAGGGTTTAAAGCAAGCCTAGATCCCTACATTCAGAACCTCTATATAAGTAAAAGACTCGTTGCATTCACGTCGTGTTGAATAAATCAAAGAAAAAGGGGGTAACTATTGTATTTTTAGCCAAAAAAAAACAAAACTTAAACCTCAACCGGGACATTGAGCGTCCACTTTTCAAGGCACGAAACACGTCCGTTTAGTATACACAAACTCAGAATGGTTCCCTGAGAACATTATATGTTAAACACAAACCGTGCATGGAACAAGGAACTCTTCTGGGAAAATTAAATCCACTATAGTCCGAATAAGTAATGGTAAATGACAAATACCATAGTTTTTTTCTTTTTCATGATTTTAGCCCGACGTGGGCAACGGGTCTCTCGCAAAGAGATCCCATAAATATAGCTTCCCTCACCAGCTATCTGCAAAGCAGACAGGATCCAGCTTTGGGACATGGATCTAGGGTTTAAAGCAAGCCTAGATCCCTACATTCAGAACCTCTATATAAGTAAAAGACTCGTTGCATTCACGTCGTGTTGAATAAATCAAAGAAAAAGGGGGTAACTATTGTATTTTTAGCCAAAAAAACCAAAACTTAAACCTCAACCGGGACATTGAGCGTCCACTTTTCAAGGCACGAAACACGTCCGTTTAGTATACACAAACTCAGAATGGTTCCCTGAGAACATTATATGTTAAACACAAACCGTGCATGGAACAAGGAACTCTTCTGGGAAAATTAAATCCACTATAGTCCGAATAAGTAATGGTAAATGACAAATACCATAGTTTTTTTCTTTTTCATGATTTTAGCCCGACGTGGGCAACGGGTCTCTCGCAAAGAGATCCCATAAATATAGCTTCCCTCACCAGCTATCTGCAAAGCAGACAGGATCCGTTGCCCACGTCGGGCTAAAATCATGAAAAAGAAAAAAACTATGGTATTTGTCATTTACCATTACTTATTCGGACTATAGTGGATTTAATTTTCCCAGAAGAGTTCCTTGTTCCATGCACGGTTTGTGTTTAACATACTGTATAATGTTCTCAGGGAACCATTCTGAGTTTGTATATATATATATATATATATCCTTATGAACCTTATGTTGTTTCGTGCATTGGTCTCTCTTCACACGGAGGTCAAGCTGGTGGCCCCGCGCCTCTAGATCTGGCCTGGTGGAGGAGCGAGTTGCTTTCTTGCGCTCTCCACCGTACATAGCCAGGCACGCCCGGCTCATCTGGTACTGTCCTGAGCCAGGCATCCAGTCTTTTCTTGAAGACTTCAACTTTGACCCCCGTTACGTTTCTGAGGTCCTTAGGAAGCTGGTTGAAAAGTCTTGGCCCCCTGACAACCAAGCTATTTTCCTTCAGGGTTGAGGAGGTCCCTTGTCGGGCCTTTAATTTGGGAACACTACACATTCTGCTTTTCCTATTTTCCAGTGTTGTCTGAATGGTAATTGGGTTTAGTTTTAGGTTTGGTACCAGTTTTTCGATCATTTTCCATATGTAGATTATGATGTACCTCTCTCTTCTTCTTTCCAGTGAGTACAGATTTAGTTTACGTAGTCTTTCCCAGTAGTTGAGTTCTTTGCAGCCATTAATCTTGGCTGTGAAATGCCTTTGCGTTTCTTCTAGTTTATTAGTTTCTTCCTTTTTATATGGGGACGTCAAAACTGAGCAGTATTCAAGTTTTGGTATAATCAGTGTTTTTAGCAGGGGAATCATTACTGTCCTGGCCCTTCTCTTGAACGTTCTTAGAACCTGTCCGGCGACTCTTTTTGCTTTATTTATCGCTATCTGATTTTGTGTTTCGAATTTCGCATCATCTGTCATTATTATCCCGAGATCAATCGCTTTCATGCTTCTCTGAATTTCCTGTCTATCTGGAGCATAATATGCAGTCTGTTTAAGTTCTTCTTTTCTACCATATCTCAAGAGCTGAAATTTCTCGGCGTTGAATGACATGTTGTTGTCTTCTGACCATTTGTATATTTTGTTCGTGTCCCTCTGCAAGGCCTCCACGTCATGTACATCGCTGATTTTTCTGCTGATCTTTGTATCGTCTGCAAAGGATGTTACTATACTATTGCTGTTTACTCCGCTGTCTATGTCTGTTAGCATGATAATGAACAGGAGTGGGGCCAGTACTGTCCCTTGTGGTACTGAGCTGCGTACTTCCGATTCTGATGATGATATACCTTGAATTTTGACGACCTGCAGACGATCACTAAGGAAGTTGTACATCCATTTTCCCACTTTGCATGTTATTCCCATGTCTTTAATTTTATGTGCTATTATACCATGGTCACATTTATCGAAAGGTTCAGCAAAATCTGTGTATATAACATCGTAGTTGTCATTGCCTTCCAATGCATCTAGGATATTGTTGTAGTGCTCTATTAGTTGTGATATGCATGACCTACCTGATCGGAATCCATGCTGGTTTTCGTTGAATCTTTCCCGTGTCTCCAGGAAATCATAAATTTTCTCTCTAACTATTCTTTCAGATACTTTGGTGAGGTGGGACGTCAATGACACTGGTCTATAGTTCTTTGCTTGAGATCTGTCCCCTCCTTTATATATAGGGACAATGTTTGCTCTGTTTGCTCGGTATTTCCCCAGTGTCTAGGGATCTTCTCCATATCCAGTATAAAGGTGTAGCTATTTCATTTTTACAGTTTTTAATCAATAATGCGTTCCAATTGTCCGGACCTGCAGCTGAATGTAGTTTCGTTTGTCCTATAGCTCTCGCTACATCTTCTGGTGTAAAATCAAAGTCTGTTATATACTCTCCTTGCAATTCCTCTTCAAGAAATGCATTTATGTCAGTATCGCTTTGTCACTTTTTGGGGTACTGAAAACTGATTCATATTGAGCTCTCAATGTATCAGATATTTCTTTTGGATCGTCGGTTAGTTCATTATTTCTCGTCCTTAAGGGCCCAATAGCGGCGCGCGTTTTTCTTTTCCTTTTTGCATAGCTATAGAAGTATTTTGGATTTTCCTTTATTGCTTCTACCGCCTTTTCCTCTTCCCTCTCTGTATGGTCCTTAATCAGGGCTTGTATTTCCCTATCGATACCCTCCAGTTTTTCTTTTATTGCTTTCCTGTCATTATCTCCGCAGTTACCTAACTTCGCCTCCACTCTCTTTCTTTTGCGGAATAGTCTTCTCTTTTGCCTTTCTAGCCAGCTCCTCTTTCCTTTTGGCTGTGATTTCGGAGCATATTTTTCAAAAATTCTCAGCGTTTTTATCTCCAAGGTTGTTAGCATTTCTTCAGTTGTTTTATTCTCGAAAATTGTTCTCCATTCTATTTGGGCCATGTGCGATCTGATTGCTTCCCAATTTATAGTCTTCGAGTTTAAGTTAAAGGCCCCGAATTTACTTCTTTCCACAATATGTGTATTGTCTTCTAATGCTGCCGTCATAGTTGTTGATATCTCGATTAAGTTGTGGTCTGAGATAATGGTTGGGGTTATTTTTATATTAGCAATCAAGTTCGTGTTATTCGTGAATACCAGATCCAGACAGTTATTTTTTCTGGTATTTTCTGTTATCTCCTGTGTCAGCATAAACTCATTTGTGAGAGCCATCAACATTTTGCTTGTTCCTGGTCTTCTCTTGTGCCCCCTTGTCCTGGTGAATATATATATTCCTATTCACCTTTTTGTATTTTATAAATGGGAAGTTAAAGTCTCCGCAGATCATTATATTAGGGGATGGAGGGTTTATGACCTTTATTAGCTTTCTAATGTCATCAATGGCCTCCGAGAATTTTTCGGTTTGGGTGCTTGGAGGTCTATAGATGACTATTACTATCAAGTTTAGTTTTTCAATTTTCACTGCTAGGAGTTCCACATAGCTGTTTGATTTACTTATTATCGTCTCTGTCATATGACCTTCCTGTACATATATAGCATAGCCACCTTTCCGTCTCGACGTTCTATCCGCTCTTAGTAAGTTGAAGCCCTCAGTAGTATAGCCGCAAAAGGTTAGAGTGCAGGAATGTTGCAATTTATTACGTAATGGTGCAATGTCGCAAAGGGGGGGTGGAGGTGTTATGCAACATGTTGCAAAGGGGGTGGGTGTTGCAACAAAACCAATTCCCTGCAAAGGGGGGTGGGGGATGATGCAGGTGCAACAAGGGGTCATGAAACTTGGAGGCGGCGTTATCCCCCAAGAGAATGGAGAGAAAGGAGAGAAAGGACGAGAGGTGTTCACCTGGCAGGAGCCAAGTGCATATTAAGACTTCAGTCGAGTAGGCGTTGTCTTATAGGCTCCTAATCAGCCAGTTGGCTTAGAAGGAGCCAAGGGGGAGAGAGAGAGAGAGAGTATCGGCCTTTGTTGCCGATTGCAATGGCATGCAACTTGGAGGCGGAGTTCTCCCCCAAGCTATTTTCGTATACCTAACCTAAGAGGCCTCTAAGGGGTTTTCCCAAAGGGCCAGAAAGAGAAAGGACCAGAGGTCCTTGCTCGGCTGGGAGCCGAGCTTGAATGACTCCGTCATCAGCTTCTCGCTCTTTTATAGACCTCTAATCCGGCTGAGTTGCCAGATAGCGCCATGTGTTTAATAGAAGGCTGAGTTGCCAGATAGCAATATTTAAAACCATATATTATTCAAAAAATACCACAATATATTTATATGATGGTAGTTAATCAATACAGAATTTCTTTTAATTGTTGGAATTAAGAAGATTCATCTGTTTATTAAATAAACAATTTAAACACACGCTCTTTACACAATAAATCACTTAATTCCTATTTTATTATAAATTCCACAATTGAATAACAGTGGGAAAAACGAAAGGAAAAGAAACCTTACGAAGAAAGTTGAAATAAACCAAAACACACGCTCGTCCATTCCCCCCAATCTCCTCACCCCATCTGTGTTTGTGTATATATATATATATATATATAGAAAGAATCATAATAACCGTGTCTATTTAATTTTGTCATTCCTTTATATATATATAAATGGATTTTCACCTTAAAGTGAATTAAAACATTAACTTTATTACTTAATTCCTATTTTTATTATAAATATCACAATTGAATAACAGTGGGAAAAACAAAAGGAAAAGAAACCTTGCGAAGATTGGTGAAAATTAACCAAAACACACGGTCGTCCATTCCCCCCAATCTCGTCACCCCATCTGTGTTTGTATATATAAACGAATGAACAACTCGTGCACACACACACACACACACACACGCACACACACACACGCCTCTGTACATATCATGTGAATGAAAATCAGAAAAAAATGCCAAACGTATATTTTATCATTCCTTATATACAGGGTGTCCCAGAATTAACTATCTATTTCAATGAAATCGACAAATTTTTTTAAAACACACTTTTTTATGTTATTATGTTTAATATGTGTTAAAAATGTATAAATTTCTAAATTTTTTTCATAATTTTATTTTCATAATTTTTTCATTATCTGGTCCAATGAAAGACCGTCTGAAGTCATAGAATGGCAAAGAGACTCTCCAAAAGTTAACGTGTGACTTGGAATGACCAAATCCAAAATTTATGGCCCATTCTTTTTGCGGGAGCAACTGTAACAGGTACCGTCTACCTTGATATGCTTCAGCAGTTTCTCGAACCACAGCTTCTTGATGATGGCATTCTTGATAATGTTGTTTCAACAAGATGGAGCACCATAAATTTGGATTGGTCATTCCAAGCCACACGTTTAACTTTGGAGAGTCTCTTTGCCATTCTATGACTTCAGACAGTCTTTCATTGGACCAGATAATGAAAAAATTATGAAAATAAAATTATGAAAAAATTTAGAAATTTATACATTTTTAACACATATTAAACATGATAAACATAAATAAAAGTGTTTTTAAAAAATTTGTCCGATTTCATTGAAATAGATAGTTAATTCTGGGACACCCTGTGTATATATATATATATATATATAAAATTGATTTTCACCTTAAAGTGAATTAAAACATTAACTTTATTACTTAATTCCTATTTTTATTATAAATATCACAATTGAATAACAGTGGGAAAAACGAAAGGTAAAGAAACCTTGCGAAGATTGGTGAAAATAAACCAAAACACACGGTCGTATTCTCAAATCTATACACACACACACACACACACACGAGGAATCGTTTCCCGACTCGAATCACACCTGTTTGCCCAGAGGCCTTTTTGAAATGACCACAATTTTACCTTTCTTTCAGTCTACTCGAGTAAAATCTCTCTTCACTCCGATTCTTAGATATACACACAATTATATTAAATAATAATCAGCGAAAGAAATAAGGTGGGCAAACCTGAAAGTACTAATAATTATATATATATATATATATATATATATATATAATATATATATATAGAAAGAGAGAGAGAGAGAGAGAGAGAGAGAGAGAGTTTTGTTCATTCTTTTAAAATAATAAAGGAATGGATATATATATATATATATATATATATATATTATATATATATATATATAGAAAGAAAGAGAGAGAGAGAGAGAGAGAGAGAGAGAGAGTTTTGTTCATTCTTTTAAAATAAATAAAGGAATGGAAATATATATATATATATATATAAAATATATATATATATATATATATATATAGGTGGTACAGATTTAAAATAACAGCACACTTGGATCAAAAAAGTAAGGGCCTAAGCTGGGTATCACGAATTCTATAGGTGCACTCGGCGAAACTGGTCATAATTAATCTGCTGAAGGATGAGTTTCATATTTTCGTAAGATTCCTTCATGTGGACAGCGTGCCCTACAGGAATGGAAGGGTATTTATTTCCATTGTGAAGTAGTACAACCTTGAGGCTTAGCTTCGAAGAGTCATAAATAACGCCAATCTTCAGATTTGTTCTCATGACCGAGAGCTAACAGCAGTCCATTTACATTATTACAGTAGCATAAACCACCTGACGAGGAGAAATACTGCATCAGATCTTTTTGGCGAGTGCGGAACGCCGATATGCTTGTATCTTTTGCCAGCAAATTCCATTCACGTAACCTGGAGCCCAATAATTCCGCTTTCTTTTTCGGAAGGTCCAAATCTCTCACGAGATCATTCAGCATAACCTGCGTTATCATACGTTGTTTATTTGATTCAGGTTGCTGAAAGTCTGTATCTTTAGTGTCATCAATTTCCATTGGTTCAACTTCAGACTCTTCATCCAGTGTCCATGACTTTGGGGTAGTTGGAATTGGGTTATCATCGTCATGTAGTACTGGTCTCATGGCAGATGCAAGATTTGGGTATTGAATTTTATGTTTATTTTTGGCAGAGAATCCTGAAACGTTAGTCATACAAAAATAGCAATCCATTAGGTGATCCTTGGGCTCTCTCCAAATCATTGGTATGGCAAATGGCATAGATTTGCGGGTACCTTTAATTCAACCCCTAAGAGTGACGGCACAGGAAATGCATGAGATATGAGGTGCCCAGGATTTGTCTTGGTCGCCTACCTTACATCCAAAATAAAGTTCGTAAGCCTTCTTCACGAGTGGGGTCATCGTCTTCCTCTGTGCCATTATGGTCAGTTCTCCACATACGTAGAAAAATGTATCTTTGGGATTAATACAGTTTCGATTCATGCTGACGGAAAATTATTGAAATCACGGAAAACTTTTTGGAATGAAAAACCAATTTTTTCTACTAGGAAAAATTTTAAAATTTGAGCAAAACTTGAAAAAAAAATTCTTTTTATTAAAAATCTGTTTGTTTAAATAGCTATATTTTTTTAATGCAAAAAATACTATTAAATATAGTTAACCTGGAAAAAAAAGAAAGTAAAATTAAATTAGTACACTTAATTTTAACTAATATTTCGGGAAAACTCTGAGTAAATGGAAATATTATTTTCTCGAAAACTACGGGTGATAGAAACATTCTGAAACCATATTTGGAATCAGCATCAAACGTTCTATAAGAAACACGAAATAGTTTTCAAGAAACAAAAGTGTTGTTCCCTAGTGTAATTAACTCTTTCTCGCCGAATTGGAAAGCTTTTCACCCGACCTTAGACCTACAGTTTAACGTGGATTCAGAAATACATCTCGTAAAGGAATGATTGCTCACTATTTCATCGAGATAATTAAAGTTCATATATAGGACCTGCATTGTCTATAAGATCTGTGGCGCGTGGAGCCTTCAGAAGAGGTGCCAGATACCATTGTATACATTATTATGGAGAGTTGCCAGATACCATTGCTGAGGTACACAGTTGCCAGATTGTACCATTTATTTTCTTAAAAGTTGGTTTAGAATTCCGCTAGTAGGTTTAGAAGGCGTAACATGATATAATTAACCAAAAGAATTAAGTAAAACAACATTGCATTATTCTGTTTATTATAAATATATAAAAATATACATTTGAATGACCAATAATAATAGAAACGAGGAATATGCATATAATCCGTCAATATAACAGTACAGGAGAAATATATATACACACACACACACACAATTATGGAGAATATTAGAAAATAAATATACATTTGAATGATCAATAATAATAGAAATGAGGAATATGCATATAATCAAAAAATATACACACACACACACACACACACACACACAATTATGGAGATATATAGAAATAATATACATTTGAATGATCAATAATAAAAAAAATGAGGAATATGCATATAATCCTTCAATATAACAGTACAGGAGAAATATCACACAAATATGTTAAATACATTTCACTTTTTTTTCAAAATACTAAACTCGCACTTAATCGAGTTTACAATTACATCATTATTGCTCTGCATTACGCAGTATATACGGTTTAATAATATTTCACCGCTTTAAGTATAGGGAAATCTGTACTCGATATGAAGGGCTTTCATATCGTTCAGTACTATTTTTGTTCCCACTTTACAACCGGTTGGTAAGTCATCTTTAAATACGTCTAGAATACAATCAAAAGCACGCACAAAGAGTTCATCGTTAGCTACATTATTAAACACAAGTTTATAAACACGCTTTTCCAATCGAGGGTTTATTTTACGACCCGAGCTTTTCAATCGTGAACTCGTCTTCACTCAACATAGCGGCAATTGAAATAATCTTCTAAATCGTTACGACAACTGCGCGTTATATAAAGAAATAGTTCTTCAGGGTGAACGGTGTAGGTGAGCTCAGCCTTGTACCGATCAATTGCTTTGTACCAAAGTTCATGGTATTTCAAAGAGTCTAAACTTTTTAAATAAACGTCCAGCTCTAGACCATTCTCACCTTCTTCAGCCCTACACTCGGTAAACCCTTCGAGCAGAGCAGTGTATGCGTATTCAAGTACTGTATCAAAATAAAGCATATCCGTAACACGCGCGTCTAATATAGTCAGCTTGCGGAATCCGACGATTTCAAACATTCTGTCGAGGATGAAACGGTGTCGCGTAGGAACAAGAGCGTTATTATCAGAAGCATTCTTCCACATCAGCCGTATATCAATGCACGGCCGATCGTTATTTATACACAACGTACATACAACGGCGTATGAGGGTGCGTCACTAATCTGCTCTCTTCTTGTACCTACGTTAGCAGGTACTTTATAATGATCTTCACTCCACTTCTCAACTATCACGAAGATTCTATTCATCTCCTCGACACTTAAATAAACCCGTTTGTTTGTTTGTCTACATTCCGTTTCCAGTACATAGCTAACGGTACCGGATTTACGCCTGAACACGCGCAACGATTTCGTCACGAACACATCGTACGAGGCGTTGAGAATGCTGCTGAAAGGAAGTTCCATCGTATTCGAGGAGCGCACGTCCACTCGGTTCAAGCTCTGAGATAACTATGAGCCGTGTGAGGCACGCAGGTAGGCAGGAACGGTTCGATGGGCGGCTGACTCGATGATACGTGAATGGGCTTGTTCGAACTTGTATGATCCGCGAGTCGCACCATAATCGTGCGGCGAATTGTTGTACATATTGGGTAGGTGTTTTTCCGCCACAAGAATTAATTTCGGTTTTATCACTACCAGACTACGCACCAGACAGTTTCCCTCAGGATAATTTTCACGAACTAGGCACATTTTATAATGTTTTACTAAACATCTTCACACTCCGGCGCACTATTTGAGAGGAACATATGCTCATATTTTTCCTTTCTGCCCATCAAACGATACTCGTCTCTAAAGTCTGTTAAAAACTCACGCAGGGCACTAGCCACAACCTCACTACGAACCTCATCATGATATACATTAATATAGTGATAAAAATACTTAAGATTGTCCATGATCACGAGATTCACATTTTCAGTCGTAGGGTATGAGTAATCGACATGGTGTAACATGACGTAATACCGCTTGTCACACCACCCATCCACAAGGCTCATTATCCATACCTGCTGCTTCTCTTCTGCACGCGTTGTTTCTTTTACTTCACGGTATATGTGAGACTTTATAAAGTTTAGCTCTACAGCATACTTCAGCACATCGTCTGTGCAACGAAAGCCTTCAACGGTCTCACCAGAACATCCGTAGAGTATTTGTACATCTTGCAACTTCGCACAATCCAATGTGGTTTTAAAAGAGGCATAGGAGGGGGGAATAGGAAGTTTTTCGGTATCCACCACATCCTGGCACTTTGCTGAATACCATTTCATAAACGTTGTACAAGCAATATTAAAGGTAGCCATTTGAATACACGGCTGATCTCCTTTTTTTCTTCTAGGCTGGCGAATACACGTCTGATCTCAAGGGCTTACTGCAGTCGACTGACCACGCAGGGAATCACAGATAGTAGCATGACTCACGTTGCTGGTCTTACAGTGGGCGGAGCTTAGAACTTTCACCTCTGCACACACACACACACACAACAGTGGGTGGAGCTTAGAACTTTCACCTGTGCACACACAAAGGAGAAAGTGAAACGCTAATTGAAACATGATTTATTTAATATATGAGATATTCAAGTTATATATATTTACAAATACGATTTAATAAACGAGATATTCAAGTTATATATATATTTAAAAATACGTGTAATAAATAAGTTAACAATAGACACATCAATGATTATATTCAAGACATATATATTTAAAAACACGTGATAAATAAGTTAACAATTGAAATTATGTTAACACAAGAAATAACAGAAAACACAAGAAAAAACAAATGCATAGATTTGGTGATCACAAACAACTGTTACCTAATACTTTAAAGAAAGCATTCTATTAAATACTTTTAGCCTATGTTCACGAATTAATACCGTTTTAAAATAGATTCGAGACGAAGACCGTCTGGACTGATTTTATAGAAATTCAAGGATTCCAAGTTGATCACGAGAGAAGTTATGTAGTCATCTTCCATGCTGCAAAATCTCGTCGTTTGCCTGTCTGCTCAGAACACCGACAAGAGGTAAGATCGAATCCACATCAACACAAAATTTTAGTCGCTAAAATAACAGCCTGAGCATTGTTCATGTTCTAAATTATCTTTGATTCGTTTTGGTAAAATTGAGTAAACTGCAGCCTTTGTTTCCTGATCAGAAACTCTCCGTCTTTTTCTGGTATGGTGCAAGGTTTCGTTGCAACCATATTCACTGCTCGAGTCTACTTCACAGTCGTTGTCTTCTAATCTAGATTTACACTCTTCACTAATGCATTCAATGGGTGAATAATCATCTTGGTTGATATTATTGACACCACAATCGAGAGGGCTCACTGGGGTAACGGACACTTCAGGTAATGGTGCGGGCGCTTGAGGTGGGTCGGGGACAATCTCGTCAGGTTGCCCTTGTGGCGGGGAAAATATTGTGTGGAGGTAATTATGTGCTGCTTCTAAGTAAACAAAACGGGCTTTATGTAACACAGTGACAACTAATAATGATTTATGCAAAGATGCACCAGCTCTTCTGGAACGTCAGGATGCAATTTTACCGAGCGATATATTTATCAACTTGTGTGCTTCAAACCCGTTTGGAACGTCAGATATCATGTTCACCACCTAGGAATCGGTCAAGGCACAGAGAGCTAACTAACACGACTCTATCCTCTATTTCCAATCTTGTAATGAGTTAAAGTGAAAGTTTCGCCTGCCTTTATACAATGTCGTTCTGACGTCGTTATCAAGCTCCACGCAGGGAATTTCCAGGTAGTAGCATGAATCACGTTGCTGTTCTTTCACCTGTGCACACACACACACACACACACACACACACTCGCACACACGCACACACACACACACCACACACACTCGCACACACGCACACACACACACAAAGGAGAAAGTGAAACGTTAATTGAAACATGATTTATTTAATAAAAGAAATATTCAAGCTATACATATTTGCAAACACCTGTAATAAATACGTTAACAATAGACACATCAATGATTATATTAAAGACATATATTTACAAACACGTGTGATAAATAAGTTAACAATTGAATTTCTGTGTTAACATAATTTCATTTGTCAACTTATTTATTACACATGTTTTTGTCGTGCATTGATATACGGCTGATGTGGAAGAATGCTTCTGATAATAACGCTCTTGTTCCTACGCGACACCGTTTCATCCTCGACAGAATGTTTGAAATCGTCGGATTCCGCAAGCTGAAACCTATATTAGACGCGCGTGTTACGGATATGCTTTATTTTGATACAGTACTTGAATACGCATACACCGCTCTGCTCGATGGGTTTACCGAGTGTAGGCTGAACAAGGTGAGAATGGTCTAGAGCTGGACGTTTATTTAAAAAGTTTAGACTCTTTGAAATACCATGAACTTTGGTACAAAGCAATTGATCGGTACAAGGCTGAGCTCACCTACACCGTTCACCCTGAAGAACTATTTCTTATATAACGCGCAGTTGTCGTAACGATTTAGAAGATTATTTCAATTGCCGCTATGTTGAGTGAAGACGAGTTCACGATTGAAAAGCTCGGGTCGGTAGAAATAAACCCTCGATTGGAAAAGCGTGTTTATAAACTTGTGTTTAATAATGTAGCTAACGATGAACTCTTTGTGCGTGCTTTTGATTGTATTCTAGACGTATTTAAAGATGACTTACCAACCGGTTGTAAAGTGGGAACAAAAAAGTACTGAACGATATGAAAGCCCTTCATATCGAGTACAGGTTTCCCTATACTTAAAGCGGTGAAATATTATTAAACCGTATATACTGCGTAATGCAGAGCAATAATGATGTAATTGTAAACTCGATAAGTGCGAGTTTAGTATTTTGAAAAAAAAGTGAAATGTAAACATATTTGTGTGATATTTCTCCTGTACTGTTATATTGAAGGATTATATGCATATTCCTCATTTTTTTTATTATTGATCATTCAAATGTATATTTATTTCTATATATCTCCATAATTGTGTGTGTGTGTGTGTGTGTGTGTGTGTGTGTGTGTGTGTGTGTGTGTGTGTTTGTATATTTTTTTTTATTATATGCATATTCCTCATTTCTATTATTATTGATCATTCAAATGTATATTTATTTTCTATATATCTCCATAATTGTGTGTGTGTGTGTATATTTCTCCTGTACTGTTATATTGACGGATTATATGCATATTCCTCGTTTCTATTATTATTGATCATTCAAATGTATATTTATTTTCTATATATTTATAATAAACAGAATGATGCAATGTTGTTTTACTTAATTCTTTTGGTTAATTATATCATGTTACGCCTTCTAAACCTACTAGCGGAATTCTAAACCAACTTTTCAGAAAATAAATGGTACAATCTGGCAACTGTGTACCTCAGCAATGGTATCTGGCAACTCTCCATAATAATGTATACAATGGTATCTGGCACCTCTTCTGAAGGCTCCACGCGCCACAGATCTTATAGACAATGCAGGTCCTGTATATGAGCTTTAATTATCTCGATGAAATAGTGAGCAATCATTCCCTGACGAGATGTATTTCTGAATCCACGTTAAACTGTAGGTCTAAGGTCGGGTGAAAAGCTTTCCAATTCGGCGAGAAAGAGTTAATTACACTAGGGAACAACATTTTTGTTTCTTGAAAATTATTTGGTGTTTCTTCCAAATATGGTTTCAGAATTTTTCTATCACCCATAGTTTTCGAGAAAATAATATTTCCATTTACTCAGTTTTCCCAAAATATTAGTTAAAATTAAGTGTACTAATTTAATTTTACTTTCTTTTTTTTCCAGGTTAACTATATTTAATAGTATTTTTTGCATTAAAAAAATATAGCTATTTAAACAAACAGACTTAATAAAAAGAAAGAAATTTTTTTCAAGTTTTGCTCAAATTTTAAAATTTTTCATAATAGAAAAAATTGGTTGTTCATTCCAAAACGTTTTCCGTGATTTCAATAATTTTCCGCCAGCATGAATCGAAACTGTATGAATCCCAGAGATACATTTTGCTACGTATTTGGAGAACTGACCATAATGGCACAGAGGAAGACGATGACCCCACTCGTGAAGAAGGCTTACGAACTTTATTTTGGATGTAAGGTAGGCGACCAAGACAAATCCTGGGCACCTCATATCTCATGCATTTCCTGTGCCGTCACTCTTAGGGGTTGAATTAAAGGTACCCGCAAATCTATGCCATTTGCCATACCAATGATTTGGAGAGAGCCCAAGGATCACCTAATGGATTGCTATTTTTGTATGACTAACGTTTCAGGATTCTCTGCCAAAAATAAACATAAAATTCAATACCCAAATCTTGCATCTGCCATGAGACCAGTACTACATGACGATGATAACCCAATTCCAACTCCCCCAAAGTCATGGACACTGGATGAAGAGTCTGAAGTTGAACCAATGGAAATTGATGACACTAAAGATACAGACTTTCAGCAACCTGAATCAAATAAACAACGTATGATAACGCAGGTTATGCTGAATGATCTCGTGAGAGATTTGGACCTTCCGAAAAAGAAAGCGGAATTATTGGGCTCCAGGTTACGTGAATGGAATTTGCTGGCAAAAGATACAAGCATATCGGCGTTCCGCACTCTCCAAAAAGATCTGATGCAGTATTTCTCCTCGTCAGGTGGTTTATGCTACTGTAATAATGTAAATGGACTGCTGTTAGCTCTCGGTCATGAGAACAAATCTGAAGATTGGCGTTAATTTATTGACTCTTCGAAGCTAAGCCTCAAGGTTGTACTACTTCACACTGGAAATAAATACCCTTCCATTCCTGTAGGGCACGCTGTCCACATGAAGGAATCTTACGAAAATATGAAACTCATCCTTCAGCAGATTAATTATGACCAGTTTCGCCGAGTGCACCTATAGAATTCGTGATACCCAGCTCAGGCCCTTACTTTTTTGATCCAAGCTGTGTGCATGCTTTGCGGTCATACTACCCACGGATCAAATGATCCTGTTAATTTAAATCTGTACCACCCTATATATACATATATATATTTCCATTCCTTTATTTATTTTAAAAGAATGACAAAACTCTCTCTCTCTCTTCTTTCTATAGATATATATATATAATATATATATATATTATATATATATATATATATATATATTTCCATTCCTTTATTTATTTTAAGAAAATGAACAAAACTCTCTCTCTCTCTCTCTCTCTCTCTCTCTCTCTATATATATATATATATATATATATATATATATATATATATATATATATATATAATTATTAGTACTTTCAGGTTTGCCCACCTTATTTCTTTCGCTGATTATTATTTAATATAATTGTGTGTGTATCTAAGAATCGGAGTGAAGAGAGATTTTACTCGAGTAGACTGGAAGAAAGTTAAATTGTGGTCATTTCAAAAAGGTCTCTGGACAAACAGGTGTGATTCGAGTCGGGAAACGATTCCTCGTGTGCGCGTGTGTGTGTATGTGTGTGTGTGTGTGTGTGTGTGTGTGTGTGTTATAGATTTGAGAATACGACCGTGTGTTTTGGTTTATTTTCACCAATCTTCGCAAGGTTTCTTTTCCTTTCGTTTTTCTCACTGTTATTCAATTGTGATATTTATAATAAAAATAGGAATTAAGTAATAAAGTTAATGTTTTAATTCACTTTAAGGTGAAAATCAATTTATATATATATATATATATATATATATATATATATATATATATATATATATATATATATATATATATATATATATATATAAGGAATGACAAAATATACGTTTGGCATTTTTTTCTGATTTTCATTCACATGATATGTACAGAGGCGTGCGTGTGTGGTGTGTGTGTTTCCACGAGTTGTTCATTGGTTTATATATACAAACACAGATGGGGTGAGGAGATTGGGGGGAATGGACGACCGTGTGTTTGGTTAATTTTCACTAATCTTCGCAAGGTTTCTTTTCCTTTCGTTTTTCCCACTGTTATTCAATTGTGATATTTATAATAAAAATAGGAATTAAGTAATAAAGTTAATGTTTTAATTCACTTTAAGGTGAAAATCCATTTATATATATATATATAATATAAGGAATGACAAAATTAAATAGACACGGTTATTATGATTCTTTCTCTATATATATATATATACAAACACAGATGGGGTGAGGAGATTGGGGGGAATGGACGAGCCTGTGTTTTGGTTTATTTCAACTTTCTTCGTAAGGTTTCTTTTCCTTTCGTTTTTCCCACTGTTATTCAATTGTGGAATTTATAATAAAATAGGAATTAAGTGATTTATTGTGTAAAGAGCGTGTGTTTAAATTATTTATTTAATAAACAGTATTGATTAACTACCATCATATAAATATATTGTGGTATTTTGATTAATATATGGTTTTAAATATTGCTATCTGGCAACTCAGCCTTCTATTAAATACATTGCGCTATCTGGCAACTCAGCCGGATTAGAGGTCTATAAAAGAGCGAGAAGCTGATGACGGAGTCATTTAAGCTCGGCTCCCAGCCGAGCAAGGACCTCTGGTCCTTTCTCTTTCTGGCCCTTTGGGAAAACCCCTTAGAGGCCTCTTAGGTTAGGTATACGAAAATAGCTTGGGGAAGAACTCCGCCTCCAAGTTGCATGCCATTGCAATCGGCAACAAAGGCCGATACTCTCTCTCTCTCCCCCTTGGCTCCTTCTAAGCCAACTGGCTGATTAGGAGCCTATAAGACAACGCCTACTCGGCTGAAGTCTTAATATGCACTTGGCTCCTGCCAGGTGAACACCTCTCCTCCTTTCTCTCCTTTCTCTTGGGGAATAACGCCGCCTCCAAGTTTCATGACCCCTTGTTGCACCTGCAGCATCCCCCACCCCCCTGTGCAGGGAATTGTTTTTTGCAACACCCCCACCCCTTTGCAACTCCCCTTTTGCAACATGTTGCATAACGCCCCATATCCCCTTTTACAAAATGTTGCATATCACCCCCATCCCCCTTTGCAACACCCCCACCCCATTTTGCAACAACCCAACCCCCCTTTGCAACACCCCACCACATTGCAACATTACGTAATAAATTGCAACATTCCTGCACTCTAACCTTTTTCGGCTATACTACTGCCCTCTATATTTATATTTCTTATCAATACAATGTTCGCAGTTTTCACAATTTCCTTGGCAATCTTTAAGATGAGTTTCTGTGAGGCATGCGATGTCCGCCCTTGTTTCGTCCATAAATCCTTTCAGGTACGAAACCTTATTGAGTGATTGGTTTGGTCTTATTCCTTGAATATTAGCCAGGACAATTTTTATGTTCTCTGTTTTTCGTTGCCCCTTGTGCATTTCAAGTTCGTTTTCCTTCGATATCGCTTGATTCGTTGCTCTGTGATCCCCCGAAAGAGATCCGTTTCCTCCTACTTGTATTGGTAGTTTCTTGCCCGGTAGCGATTTGGCTCGGGGGTTTCCAGCTGTGTCAACTGCATGTGGATGACATTTAGCATTCGTAAGGTGTCTGCGATGTTGAAAAAATGTTCTTGTTCGCTTATTGTGTTCCTATTGTTATTTTTATTCCTATTGTCATTTAAACTTTTTCCTTTGTTCGTTGAGTCCGTCGGGAGATGTTGATAGTAGCATTTATTCCCGAATTCGCAGGTTCCATATTTTGCGTAAGTTCTGCAAATGTCCGGGTGGTAGAATTTACATCCGTCTCCAAATTTACCATTATTATAGAAGAAATTGCATATTGGGGAATGTTCATATATACATTGTCCTCTTTTAAATCTGCAATTATCTTTTATATAATACCTGCATATAATTCCTTCCCCATATTTACTCTTGGCTTTTGTTTTTTGCTCCTTATTGGGGGACAGTTTTACTTCGTTTACTTGACTGCCCTCTTGTCTTGTCCTATTTGTACTATTTGTGCTAGTTGTGTTTGTGTCCTTCGTTGCCCTTATGCTGTGTGTTGTCTTTACACTCTTTGTCGCCTGTGTTTTCGGCCTCGTTTTGTGACGGTATTTGAATTTTTTTCTATTTCGCCTTTCTCCGTTTCTTCCGTTTTCCACTGTTCTGTGTTTCCACTTTCCTCTTTCATTCTCTTTCTGCTTTAAATACAGTAAAAGAGTTTAATTCGGTCAAGTAATTCTCGCAGAAAAATTTTATCCCATTAAACTGCTTTGCGTTCGTTATAAGGGAGATTTTTTCATCTCCCCATTCTAGCAAAAAAAAAAAAAAAAATATATATATATATATATAATATATATATATATATATAATATATATATATATATATATATATATATATATATATATATATATATATATACAGGGCGTCCCAAAAAAATGTATACACACTTTAACAGCTGATAGCTCAATTGATGTTTCTTTCTTTCCAAGTTAAACCCATTAGAATTAATAATGGCAGTCAGACTAAGCTTTGAACAAAGGAAATTCATTCTAAAATGCTACTGGAAGTGTGAAAACGCAGTTGAAGTGCAAAGACAGTTTAGGAGGGAGTTTCAAACAGATCCACCAACGCGACTTACCATCACTCGAATTAGAGATAAGTTTGAAGCCGATGGAACTGTTCAGAATGTCCACAAGAAGCGTTCCGGAAGACCATGGACATCGACAAGCCCCACAAAGCAAGAAAGAGTACTGGAAACGTATCACCAAAGTCCAAGAAAATCTGTGCGGCAAGCGAGTCGTGAGGTAGGAATTTCAGAATCGTTTGTCCAACGCATTTTGAAGCGCTGTCAATGGAAAAGTTACATTCCAAGATTAGTCCATGCTATTAATGAAGATGATCCGGACCGAAGAGTGGAGTATTGCGAGTGGTACTTGGCACGATGTGGATGTGGATTGGACGAAGGGGTTTCGTAGAATACCCTCCGCGTTCACCAGACCTCACACCACTAGACTTTTTTTTATGGGGATACTTAAAAGACAAAGTCTACGCTAAAACCTGCAACAGTCGCTGAATTGAGAGCAGCCATTGAACGAGAATGCACACAAATACCAAACGAAATGTTTCGTGATGTTTGCGATTCCATTGCTTCGCGTTATCAGCAGTGCCTGGACCAGAACGGACGTCAGTTTGAAAACAGGCGTTGACAAAACAATTAAATAATGTCTGTAGATTCTATTACATTTTGAAAATGAAATGTATTTTAATAAACACTGCCTTTATAATTATTTAAAGTGTGTATACATTTTTTGGGGACGCCCTGTATATATATATATATATATATATATATATATATATATATATATATATATATATATATATATACCTTAAATTAATATATACAAGCAATGCTGCATTAATTAGCTTAGTCATCACATCACTTTAGCACAACAATGGTTGTTCCTCTTCTGTATTTTCTAACAACAATAACCAGTGATGTAGGACTCGAGACCGGTCTCGAGACCTTTTTGTTTCTGGTCTCAGTTTCGGTGCTTAGGTCTCGGTCTCAGCCATGGTGGTCTCGATAACATCACTGACAATAACCCCCTCAAAACCCCCAAACATCATCATCATCATCATCATCATCTCATCACCCATCAATTCATTTTTATTGTCATCAACATTAGGGTGTCCCACTTATGATCTGTTTTTTCATATCCATTGAATATACCTTTTTTCCTGTTAGAAATGGTTCACTTTTACTAAATATATAAAAAAAAGATTCAGTTTAACAATTTTGGGGTCCCCGACCCATCCCCGAAAATGGGCCCCCCTGAAAATGCTAGAAATACCCATTTTTTTAATTGTAATCAACCTAAATGAACAAACGTTTTGTCAAATATCTACATATTTGATATCAAAAGAAAGGTAATTCGAAGCTTTATTCAGTAAGGTACAAGAAACAGTAGTAGGGTGTTACCGCCCCCCTTAGAGCATCATCCCAATCAGCTCTGCGGCGATGGGCCTCGAAAGGATAAGACGAGTAAGAACTTTATTCATCTTATCGAATCGAAGTGGAAACAACTTGGTTAACATTAGATTAAAATTATATAAATTAAAATACTTTAAGCTTTTGACAATGTTAACAAAGCCCCATCGTTTTTTTTTTTTTATTTCTCAAAAATAACACAAAAAAGATCTTTACCAATAACATAAGAAAATAAAGGTTAAAACAAAAGAAAGTAATCTTAGGAACCTTTTGCACTTAAAACAATGAACAAACTTTTATTCGCTTGAAACAAAGCTTAAAATAAAAAACAAAAACAAATAATCTTAGTTACATTTTAACCTCAGAGCAGTGACCAAATTTTTCTTCGTCAGGTTTGGGATTGCATGTCTATTTTGTTCAACGACCTGCAAAAGTTGTTGAAACTCACTTTCATCCTTACAATGCCCATGAAAATCTTGCATGAGCTTGACGCCACGCTCTGCCGTGTCATTTACTACTTTGGCAGACGAAATAAGGCCCCTCATTCTTTTAAAATTGTCATCTTCTTCCCATAATGATATGGGTTTTTAATCCATTCCCTAGGTGAGTTGAGAAGTCTGAATAGGTACCAAGATCTTGGACCTATGAGGCGATGAAGTCTGACATCCTGCTTCAGAATAGGGAAGACAGGCTGACCTGGTGTGAACTCTTGAGGAGGATCATATTTTCTTAATTCTTTGGCCATCTTAATCTTTTCTTCATTATTAACAGAGCCAAACAAAGCCATGGGGACGAGCTCTTCAGTCAAGTACCAATAATGACCTCGAAAAATGGTTAGGGCAGATTCGGCAACCTCACTGTCTATTTTTTTTGTATTTTATCAATTCATTGTAGAATCTAAGATCATTTACAGGAGTGTCGGATGATTTAGTACAGGACAACCAATATTTTCCATAAAAAAGGGATGTAAACTGACAAAATCTTTCAAGTTTTTTAATAGTGACATCATCGTAGCCAGCTTGGTGAAAGAAGGCATACATTTTATTGGTGTAAAGGATTGAAGCCATCCATCTTGCATGATGGAAGGCTCCTGGCAGTTAATGCCAAATATGGCGACTACGCGCATGCGCAAAAGCAACGAAACATTACTAGTATGTGGTCGATTGATATGACAGCTAGCCTCTGAATAAGCAATACCTCATAATTAAACATATTTTATCTAAATACCTGAAAAATCACAAAATGGTTAATTCCACAATAAACTCTTGCTATTGCGCCTTTCTTAGCTAAAATAAAAAAAGTCCCTTTCTAGTTGAGAACTTGAGCCCCACTAACCTGATCAAATGCCTTTTACTGTACCTTAACCCATAACATATTGAAATTTAATCTTTTTCTGATATATTTAGTATAAGTGGGCCATTTCTAATAGGAAAAAAGCTATGGTCAATAAATCTGAAAAAAGCCATAAGTGGGACACAATATGTTAATTACAATACAAAAGAAATGGATATTTCTAGCATTTTCAGGGGGGCCCATTTCCGGGGGTGGGTCGGGGACCCCAAAATTGTTAAATTGAATCTTTTTTAATATATTTAGTAAAGGTGAACCATTTCTAATAAGAAAAAATGTATGTTCAATGGATCTGAAAAAAAGGTCATAAGTGGGACACCCTAATCAACATCGCCAACATCGTCACCGTTGTTTTTACGTTTAAAGTAATTGATAAACGGAATAATCTTCCCGCGTCCGTCTTGAACTCTACCAGCGTTAATATGTTTAAAAGCCGTTTAGATAGGCACTTTAAAAATATTAACGTCGTTTAAAATAATAAAACAATTAGCAACAGGAGCTCTGGGGGTAATGGTCGAGGTTTGAGTCTGTTGACGATTAATGCCAGCTTGTGACACGCCAGTGTGTGAAATGCCAGCAACAAAATTATATTAAAAAAAAAATTAGACTAACACGAACTTAGATGTAGCTCGTAGCGTAAACTAACCCACTTTTTGTTATACTCTTCATACTTTTTTTTGTTCTTTTCTTATCCTCTCTTCACATGCATGTCTGTAGTTTGCATGATATGACAGTGTTTGAGTTAAAACTGTGTTTGCATGATTTGTAAGCGTTCTTATTTTACTTCTTTCCATCTTTCACCCCTTTCCTATTCTCTTCAACTATTTTTCCGACTTGTCGGCAGTGGCCGGCGGATGATGATAGTGAGTCTTTCTCTCTCTTTTTCTGAATGAATGTTAACCCACGAATGATAGATTTTGCTACTTACTTAACCCCTCATTCTCTTCTTTTAACCCCCTACTCTCTTCTTTCTCTCGGGCTAACCTTAGAGTGGATCTTAGGGTCTTTGTTAGCCTTAGCTTCTGTAGATCTGTAGAGCTTTGCATCAAGTTTATTATCATTCCAGTATTACAGGTATGTAATACTAGAATGATAATATATGTACAGTTATACTGTATGTACAGTATATGTACAATATACTGTATGTACATATACAGTCCCGTAGCCAAGATTTCCCAAGGGGGGAGAGGTCGAAATTGTAAAAAGGCGGACATTTTGGTGCAATGACCGAGTCACTGCGGAGGGGGTTTAGAGTAGCTAAGTTTACTGTAGAGTAGTTTAGAATAGTTTGTGACTTTTCAAAAGAAACAAAATGCAAAAAAATTCAAGTGTTTATTTACTAAATGATGTTATATATTATAATATCGCATCATAAGTTATAACTATGGTTACAAAAGTGGACCTTTCTTGTCAAGGGGGGGGTCGCTCGACCCCCACCCCGATCCACCTTGGCTACGGGCCTGATATATATGTACAGTATATGTACAATATATGTACATATCCTGGTGGGACTGGGGAGGATATATTCCTTCCTGCAATCGGGTTGGAGGGATGGCCTATATAATCATCCCCCCTACTACAATTCATGTCTTTGCCATTGTTATAAATGCTTTCGCACGTGTGGTAAATTATATAATATCTATATTATGTGTGACATAAATTAATTGTTCCCCGAATTTTTTAGAAGGTTCTGGAACTTCCTGCACTATTGCAGTAATTTATCTGTAACGGTAAGCAAACTCCTCCTTGTCTTCCCTGTATCAAGCTGCGAGTGTGAGCGGAGCTTTTCTGCTTTACGTCGCCTGCAAACACGGCTGAAATCTACACTAACACAGAGACGTCTGAATCACATCGATGTATGCCATGTTCACAAAGCGGAACTACCCAGCTAACAATTCTACGTAGATACAACGTTGTCACAAGATTGCATTTTAGCACTGTAACATAGATACCACGTAAATTTGTATGGTCTCAGGTACGTCTTCACAACGTTGTGATATTACGTAAACTTTACGTAGATACAACGTTGTCTCAACATCTCAAGGATAGAATTTGGTCCAACAAAGGCTCCCTATTTGAAAAGTAGCATGCCGTATGTAACTCGGTTACAATTTTGTAACAGAATAATGTAATACTAAACTATATGCTGTGGGTGTAAAACCTTACGTGCAGACAACGTCTATGCTACGTACAAAAAATTACGTCAGAAGTTCCCAAAAGGCTTTCAAATGCCTTTGCAAATCATGGCTATGCTCAATCTTAACAAAAAGAGTTTTAACCTCCATTTCATTGCAATAGCTACCATGTAGCATCCAGCCTAGCTTACTTTCAATAGCTACCGGACCTCGAGATGTGCGAACAATATTGCCAGTGATGAAGTCGCAATAATAGTCAGATCCAATCAAAAGACGAATACTTCTGTTCCTTCAAACTTATTATTGCCCAAATTTATTCCTTTAACTTGCAATTCTTGAATATATGCCATATCTAAACAAGTAGTGACTGGAGCACAAAGTTCCTCAATCTCTACAGCTTGGACCTTGAGAGTGGGACTTTGTGGTAACAACCCTTTAACCAGAACTTCTACCTTCTTAACTTTGGTTCGGTTTTGAACTAAACCCTCAAACCCAGAAATTCTTAAATTTTTCCTCTTAAGTTCTTTAAACTTCAAATTTCTTGAAATTCTGCTCCAGAATTACAACTATCAAATAACACAACAATCGCTACAACTATCAAATAACACTCTTACAGTGGCTTCTCCATCATTATCAATTAATAATGCTGCAACTGTTTGCAATAATCCCCCTTTACTCTTACTCCCTTTCATAGCGGTGGCCTACTAGGAGTGTTTTCACACAATAACGGGTGTCAAAAGTTTCCTCCCTCCGACAATCGATGGGGTGTCGGGGAAGGAGGAAATTGCAAAGCTGTGGAACAAACCACTACTCAAACATTCTTAACAATGTGAGTAAGGATAATCTTAAGATAGATTGCAGCCAAACGCCTGTGGGAGGGACAAAGGAAAATACTTTGATATCAGTTCCTGAAGTAAAGAGTTTAATTAAAGAGTTAAAGACTGGTTCTGCGTCAGGGGTAGATGCCCTATCGAATGAGCACTTAAAATATGCCAATGACGTAGTATGTCTGCATATATCATTGCTCTTATTAGCCATGCTTGCTCATAGCTATATCCTTGCAGAGTTCATGAGGTTATATATCTTGCCCCTGGTCAAAAATAAGTATGAAGACATTCTATCCAGCCTTTTAAAGCTTCCTGCTTCTCGAAACTACTAGAAAAGTCTTGTTACTCCGATTAAATGATTACAATGGTCTACAGCCAAAATGCTTCTGAAATAAAAGTAGTCAATCTTTACTAATTTTGGGTCACTGAATACGAAAATGATGCCTAAAATTGCCAATTGGCCCTATTTATAAAGATATCAGGCAACTCTGCACCCTACTAACTGAACTGCATCTGTCGCGTAATATGTAGACGCCTGACACATCGACGCATTGACTACTGCGCATGCGCGGTTATATTTTTTTATTTTAATAAATTAATGTAAATATATACATATATGTACAATAAAATGTAATTTTAAATTTATCTATTACATTATATATAAATTATTTATTAAAAAATAGATTGGATCATTTTAACATATTGCTTCCGATAATATTTTTGATATTAATATAAATGGAATACTAACCTACCTTAACCTTACCTAATTTAAAATTATTAAAATGCAATGTAATTACATTAATTTATTAAAATGAAAAAAATATAACTACGCGCATGCGCAGTAGAGTCAAGGCGTCGATGTGTCACAGGCGTCTACATATTACGCCACAGCATCAGTTCATTCGCGGAAGTCATACAGTGCACCCTTGTCAAACTCTTTTTAGTGTTTCCTTTTGAAACTAAATTTTTTTCAGCCTAATTTGAACAAAGATGCCTCGTAATTGCGTGAGCAGTGTAGATAACTTCTGTGATTAGGAAAGCCTTTCACCCTTATTTTGGCTGTAATATTGGAGATCAGGACAAGAGCTGGGCCCCACACATATGCTGCAATACTTATGCAACAAACCTTCGCCAGTGGTTGAATCGGAAAAGGAAATCTATGCCTTTTGCAGTGCCAATGGTGTGGAGGGAACCAACAGATCATTTCAGCAATTGTTACTCTGCATGGTGCCTCCAGTCAAGAAAGGTATTTGCAAGAAGAAAAAGTGGATTTTACAATATTCGAATATACCCTCTGTTATACACCCGGTACCTCACGGCGAAGGACTACCCGTTCCTGAGCCCCCACACTCATTCTCCCTGGAGTCAGAGGACGAGGAGAATGAAGGAACCTGCGAAACTTGTAAGCCTTCAACTTCACAAGACCCTGAATTTGTTTATAACTTGACATCTTCTAAACCGCACATGATAACTCAGAATGAATTAAACGACCTTATCAGAGATTTAGAACTGCCAAAAAGTAAGGCAGAGCTGTTGGGCTCCAGATTGCAGCAGTGGAATCTCCTCGCTGAAAATGTTAGAGTGTGTAAGTTTCGTGACCGTCAAAAAGATTTTGTCCCATTCTTCATCATGGAAGGTGACCTTGTAGCTTGCAACGACATCGATGGTCTGATGGCAGCTCTCAACATTATTCACAATCCTGATGAGTGGAGACTGTTCATTGATTCATCGAAGTTGAGCATAAAAGCTGTTTTGTTGCATGTTGGCAACGTATTGCCATCAATTCCAGTTGGTCATGCAGTCCACATGAAGGAAACATATGACAACATGAAGCAACTTTTGAAGTGCATAAACTATGACAAACATCAGTGGCAGGTTTGTGGTGACTTGAAAGTTGTTGCTATCGTGCTTGGACTGCAGCCGGGCTACACTAAGTATTGCTGTTTTCTGTGTGAATGGGATAGTCGGGCTAGGACTTCTCATTACTTCAAGAAGGAGTGGCCACTCCGACACTCATTGGAACCTGGAACAAAAAATGTTCAGTATCCTCCACTTGTAGAATCGAGCAAGATTTTGTTACCACCCTTACACATCAAACTGGGCGTCATGAAAAATTTTGTTAAGGCTATGGATAAAACGGGGGCAGCTTTTAAGTAACTCGGTGGTAAATTCCCAAAGCTCAGTGAAGCAAAAATCAAGGAGGGTGTATTTGTTGGTCCACAGATCCGCGAGCTTCTTAGAGATGAGGAGTTTGACCGTATCCTAGGTGGTGAGGAGAAGACAGCGTGGAATGCTTTCCGGTTAGTAGCAACCAATTTTCTCGGAAATACCAAAGCTGACAATTACAGGGAGATGGTGGAAAACCTGCTGTTGTCCTATCAAAAAATGCGCTGCAATATGTCTTTAAAGATACATTTCCTCCATTCGCACCTGGAATTATTCCGGCCAACTGCAGAGCAGTCAGCGATGAACATGGTGAACGTTTCCACCAGGATATCTCAGCGATGGAGAAACGCTACCAGGGGAAATGGAGTCCATCATTGTTAGCAGACTACTGCTGGACAATAACAAGAGATGCTCCAGAATTTGAATACAAGAGACAAGCAAAGAAGCGACGGGTTGAATCAATATAAGTGACTGCATTATACAGGTATGTTACTAATATATGGTATACATATACGCAAAATGTGTAATTAAATTTTCTTGGAAACTGTAGCCAATCGACTGTTTTTATGGTCATATTTGTTTTCAGCACCCCAAAATCCATAATAGGAAACACATTTTATCTTCGAAGCACAAACTTTTTCAAAATTTGTAGACCAGTGTTACCTATGGACATCTCCTAATCAGTTTGGTTTTAAAAGGTCCTACTCAACTGACCTGTGTATCTATGTACTTAAAGAAAAAATATCTAAATATATTGACAGTAATTCAACTATTTATAGCTGTTTCCTAGATATAAATAAGATATACATATGATAGAGTGAACTACAATATTTTATTTCAAAACTAGAAGACAGGAAGGTTTCCATGTACATATTAAATTTATTGAAATTTTTGTATTCCCACCAATCTTTTACCGTTAGGTCGGGCAATATACTGTCCGAATGTTTTGGCTCCTCTTGCGGGGTGAGACAAGGTTCCTTGCTCTCCCTTATGCTGTTTAATGTGCATATTGATGGATTAATTGCTTCACTTAATAAGGCAACAGTGGGATGTTGTATAGATAACACAAGGATAAATAAATTAGTTTATGCTGATGATATGGTGTTAATAAGTCCCTCTGTTAAAGGTCTGGGTCAGCTACTAAAAGTCTGCGAAGTGTATTCGCAGAAACATGATATTCTTTTAAATGTTACAAAAACTAAGGTTATGCAATTTTATCCCAAACCTGTAATCAACCAGCTGATATTAGGTTTAAAATGAGAGGTGAAGTAATTAAAGTACAAGAGTTTAAGTATTTGGGTCAAACTATCACCAGCTGCTTGAGTGGTGACTCAGATATAAGAAAACAATCTCGAAGCCTTTTTACTAAAGCGAATATGACTATAAGGAACTTCCGATTCTGTACAAGTGAAGCTAAAGACACTCTCTTTCGTACTTTCTGCAGTAATATATACGGACAGCAATTCTGGGTGAATTATGAAAAAGGTTCTGGCAGAACCCTAAATTTGCTATACAACAGGTTTTTTAGACTCCTACATAAATTACCCCCCGAGATGCTCAGCTTCGCAAATGTTTGTCCTCTAAGCTATGGAATTCTTGGTACGAAAACGTCTGTCTGCAGCTCCACTTAACTTGGACATTACTGTATTATTTCTAATAAACTGTATATATTTCTACCCTTGGTATGTGAACTGTCATTGTATTAATAATATTTGTCATATGGACTATACTCTACCAATAAACACTTTCATTTTCATTTTCATTTAATAATGGCTGATGCCGGCCATGGCATGTTTTGTACAAAATTTTAAACTTACAAAACCTTGTTCTGTGACCTTTCAAAAAACTTAGGCTTAATTACCCTGTCCTTTCTCTCCTCAACAGGTAAAGCCTCAGCCACCTCACATGCATGTAGAGATAACACTGTACCTGGGGTATTCCTTTTTGTAGAAACTTTGGTGTTTTGCCTGCCCTTATCCCCTTGTTTAACATCCCACTGTGCAAACTCAATTCCCTCTCGTCTTGTTAATTCTGTGCCTAAAAGGTTTAACATCTGCTGAAGGGGGATGTACACTAGGGTGGAGTGAAAAAAAACTTTTTTTAGAAATCAGTTTTGTTGAGGCACCCAAAAGTTAGTTTATGGTACCAATAAGAAATCTGTAAGATATTAGCTACTTGCGACGTCAACTTCACCAGCCCCCAGGAGGTCAAAGATTTTGCCTTTCAAGTCTCCCAAAAAATTAAGGAAAAATTCAAAGATTTAAACGTATCTTCTGTTGTGTTTATTCTAGGAAGATCATTTTGGTTTCATTTGATTTGTCTATTTATGTTCTTTAACTTTTCCCTTATACACTTTTCTCCCATTCCTCACAGAAATTTGAAAAGATTGGTATTTCACGAAACATACTAACTAAAAATAGGAATTTTTTATCTTTCGTTGAGTTTCTCAACTTTAGTAGATGTCTTAGCACCATTTTAAGGTTTCCATTTGTTTAGATTTTCACATATTTAAATTATTTCATAATTATATTGTAGTGCCTTGCACCACAGGATTATCTTTTATTAATGAAAATTGCCACAAATTGGCACGAATGAAATATTTTAAATCTAAATAAATAAATACAAATTAAATGTCCAGTTGAACATGTCCAGTGATTAATTTTAATTCTTAAGCATTCAATGAATAGAAATTTAATTAAAAATTAAAGTGCAATTATTAAAGAAGTTCAAAGCAAATATAAAAATATATTTTGTGCCTTTTAAACAATGTAGATTTTGGGGCATGGTGTGACTAGACTTGAGTTTGCTTTTAGGGATTCTTTTGGCTGGTTGGTAAAAATTGTAAAGTAAAAACAAATGTATTTGCAACGACAACACAAGGGACGCCAAGTTTTCCACATTTTATATACAATTTAAAAGCACGGCGCCAGCAAGCAAAATTTTCTTCGTGGTATGTTTCTTGTTCATAATGTTTATTTTTTTTACTATTGCATATCTGTATGTAATACCGCATACTGTCGACATTAACAAGCCTTATACTGTTTGTGATTAGTACTGAAAGATTCATACTATAAATTATCTTAGACTAAGTTAGGCCTATATATGCAAACGCCAAATTGTAAATTACTCTAGCCTAGCTGAGGACTACCGTAGTCTTTGTTTTAGGTAATTAACCTCAGCCTACTATATTGAAGAGGCATAGGCCTGCCCATTAATTTTCTTAGTATACTTTACTTTATAAGCCTATTATGTTTCATGTTATTTACTTAGCAGATGGCCTACTAATCATTTGTGGCCTACATACTTTCTTAGATAGTTTTCCTGTTCAACTTAGCACAATCCCATAATGAGGATTAACTGTAATTTATCATCCACAGGTTACTGGGCCTATATAGCATATATATTTTAATTATCAATTTTTGTCATCTTTATTATATCATTTTTTTTCTGGAATATCACTTACAGTATTCTTGTCTGTCTCTTTGCAGACAAGGTTGTCATTGTGGCTATTAGTTACATATTGGTATCTGTTACATATTGGTATCTGTTACATATTATTATTATTAGTTACAGCTATTAGTATCAGTATTAGTTGCAGATTGTTATATATTAGCTAAACGGTGCCAGTATTTAATTTCGCATTTATATATCAAAGTTGTTACGGGTAAAAATCCTCTGCATTTACAAATAATTGTAGCACATAGTTTATTAATTGTTGTCAATAAAATACAAAATTCATGTTGACAATTTTTATAATCATCCTTCCTTTTTTATTAAAATTATTTTTGCGCTGCAGTGCTGGATGCCAATCTAGTATTTAGGCGCTGGTGACCTTGGCATTTAATTAATTATTTACGTAAAGGTCTATAATAAATTAGACCCTTACAATTGGTGACACTCTGGGAGTGACCGAACACCGTAATTTATGCAAAAAATTTCTAATTTGTTTTTCAATTTTTGTTGACATCAGTCTGCATCCATAATTTTGTTAAATTCACTAGTACTAAGCACTCATCTGTACTGGAAGTGTATTCTCTGTTGCAAAATATATTCCTTTTATTTTGCCTTTTTATAAAATCAGCATTTTCTCAAGTTTTTTTTTTTTTGTGCAAATTTACCCATATTCTGCTAATATTGGGCTACATCATAAAAAAAAAATTTTTACGTAACTTTTTGTTACTGGCACTCAACTCCAGTTGAGTCTCATACTCAACCAAGCTTACCTGAAGCCATTATTTACATTCAACAATATTTGTTGAAACGTCAAGTTTTTGACACATTTTAATTTTTTTTGGTACCCTGTAACAATATAATAGCCACAATGACCCACAACAACAACAACAACCCAGGATCATCCAACGTTGGTACTCCAAATTTACCACCTATAACAGACCTTCTAACAATGTATCAGCCTATCACTCCACAATTCATCGCTGAAGAGCCTGGAATCTTTGTGAATCAACTGCGGGATTATTTCACGATAAAAGGAATTACGGACCCACGAACCAAGTTCCTTATCACAAAGAACCTCCTGCCTGCACTAGTATACAAATAGTGCAGGATGGCTCTATTGCCTCCGTCTGACCAAGCTTTTGAGAGCCTCCTCAGCGAGTTAGTCAGGAGCTCGGCCAATCAGAAGAAGAGCGACTCAATGCTCTACTCAAGGACCAAGTTCTTGGGGATCAAACGCCAACAGCCTTCCTGAGGCATCTGCAAGACCTGGCTGGACAGACCAATGAGACGATAAAAACTCACCCTTAATGCGACGCCGCTTCCTCAATGGTCTCCCCACTGCCCTACGCCAATGCTCCGTTGTATGCCAATGATACAGACCTTCTCACTATGGCCAAAACAGCTGATAAGATGATGATGAAATCACCTTGGCCAAGTAGATAACCACGCCCATCACCCCCAAATCTGTGCCACGCAGGACGACACTCAGAGTCTGGCGCGCAAAGTATTAAAGTATCCAAAGAAATTCTACAAACAATGAAAGAAGAATTTAAAGCTCTCCGAATAGAGCTAGCTACAACGGGAACGAGAGAGAAAGTTCTTCAAGAAGGACCACCCTCTCGTCCAAATAGAGCCTCCCAACTTGAAGCTGGACAACGCCTCATTCTACTACAACCACAGCCGCCGCAAACAGGTCAGTTGGTTGCTCCTAATCCAAATCTATTAGCCTTACCTCCTCCTCAATCCTCAATCCCCACTCCTCAGCCTCATTCTCAACCTACTTCCTTACCCCAGTCTACTGCTCATACCCCTCCTTGCTGGTATCATGAAAAGTTTAAAGACCGTGCAACGCGCTGTGTCGTACCTTGTCCATGGACTCCTAACCCTCCTTTAAACTAACCAGGCTGGTGTCACAGGCGTCTGACACTACAGCCTCTCAAGCTTCTCATCCTATCCTTACTTCAACTAACCCTACCACTACCTCATCTAATCCTACCTCAATTTTAACTAAGTATTACTCTACCACAAATAATGTTCAACCTATTACTACACACTCAACTACCTCATTTAACACTGTCAAACCAACACCTACGTACGCAAGTAAAGTTAAAGAATCGCAACCTACTTATTCAACCACAGCTAATTTAATACCCCCAACAAATTCTCCAAATACAACACAAACTCCTTCCCACAGCAATACTAACCTTCCTCCACAAAAAATTAATGATTCACAAACTACTGCACCACCTGGTCCAACGTTCACCTTGCATGATCCACTTTCAGGCTATGCATTCCTTATTGACACTGGAGCTCAATACAGTGTTATTCCTGCAACAGCCGCAGACCGTGCAAACGGACCTTCTCCTTTCATTTTACGTGCAGCTAATTCTTCATCTATTCACACTTATGGACGTCGTTCTATTTCAGTTTCTCTTGGACTTAGACGTGTTTTCCGCTGGATATTTCTTGTCGCGGATGTATATACCCCAATGTTAGGCTCTGATTTCCTTTCTGCAAATGATTTATTAGTTGATGTTCGTAGAGCACAATTAATTGATAATGCCACACATCTTTCAGTAATTGGTTCTCCTACCGCACACCCCTCATCATTATTGGCAAGTTCTCTGCCACAGTGCTCACCTGCTATAGAGCAGCTCCTAAATGAATTTTCTTCCCTTACTCAACCCTGTTCTAAGGATACCCCTATTAAACACTCTGTTGTCCACCGTATTGATACGGTAGGCTCGCCTGTTTTCACCCGCCCACGTCGCTTAGCTCCAGATCGTCTTGCAATTGTGAGACGAGAGTTTGAACACATGCTCGAACTCGGTATTATACGGCCTTCAAGCAGCCCGTATGCCTCTGCTTTACACATGGTCCCAAAACCTACACCTGGAGACTGGCGTCCATGTGGAGATTATCGTGCTTTGAATGACAACACGATTCCAGATCGCTATCCCCTTCCTCACTTACACGATTTTACTTCTGCTCTCCACGGCACCACAGTATTTTCACGCCTTGACTTGGTGCGAGCTTTTCATCAAATTCCTGTACACCCTGAACACATACATAAAACTGCTATAACAACCCCTTTTGGGTTATTTGAAATGACAAAAATGCCATACGGACTGCGTAATGCGGCCCAAACTTTTCAACGCTTCATTGATGAAGTGTTGAGAGGTCTCTCCTTCACATTCACATATGTCGATGACATTCTCATCGCAAGTTCTTCTCCCTCAGAACATATTCAACATTTACGCTTAGTTTTTTCTCGGTTGGCAGAATATGGTGTACTGCTAAACCCTGAAAAATGTGTCTTTGCTGTAGATGAGCTCACCTTCTTAGGACACAAGGTTACTTCGAAGGGCATCTCTCCTCTCGAAAATAAAGTATCTGTGATAACTTGATAAGGTCTTTCCCACAAACCCAAAAGCAACTTCGTCGCTTCTTAGGGATGGTAAACTTCTACCATCGCTTCATTCCTCAGTGTGCAAACATTCTTGCACCCATAACCTCTCTTCTTCGCCAATCAAAAAGGGGCAGATCCACTGCAGTTTTGTGGAACCCCGAAGCTACCAATGCTTTTTCACAAGCAAAAGAGGCTATAGCACAAGCTACATGCCTTGTTCACCCTCAACCAGACGCTCCTCTGAACTTAGCCACTGATGCCTCTGACGTTGCAGTGTCAGGAGTGCTCCAGCAGCTTGTTTCAGGCGTTTGGGAACCTCTCGCATTCTTTTCACGCAAGCTCTCACCTTCACAAATGAGGTACAGCACTTTCGGTCGAGAGTTGCTGGCGATATACCTCTCCATCCGTCATTTCAGGCCATTCCTGGAAGGACGTGACTTCAGCATTTTTACGGATCATCGTCCGTTAATATTTGCTCTCCATTCTCAATCAGACTCTCATGCTCCTATTGAGAGAAGACACCTTGATTTTATCCTCCAATTTACTTCAGACATTCGACACATTTCAGGTTCTTTGAATGTTGTGCCGGATGCTCTATCTCGCATCTCAGCAATTTCTGATCCTGGACTCTCACACATCAACCTTTCAGAGATGGCTGAGGCTCAGTCCACGGATACAGACCTCCAAGCTCTTATTAATTCACCCACTTCGTTGCAAGTCCGCTCTTTACCAGTTGAACCCAAGTCAGACTTACAAATTTTGTGTGACGTCTCGACTGAGCATATTCGACCGTTGGTCCCACAAGGGCTGCGAAGAGCTGTTTTTGCTAAACTTCATTCCCTTTCTCACCCGGGAATTAAAGCCACCCAAAAATTAATTGCAGCTAGATTTGTATGGCCAAGTATGAACAAAGATATCCGCAATTGGACTCGATCTTGCCTTCAATGTCAGCGTGCCAAAGTTCACCGACACACAAAGTCAGAATTCGGTACCTTTCCTTTGCCGAAGGCTCGTTTTGAGGCCATACATCTAGACATAGTCGGCCCCCTCTATTCTTCTCGAGGTTATACCTATCTTCTCACTGTCATTGATAGGTTCACAAGATGGCCAGAAGCTGTTCCTTTGACTTCTTGTACTGCTTCTGCAGTAGCTCATGCCTTTGTTTCGTGTTGGGTTTCCCGTTTTGGAATACCTGCAACCATTTGCACAGACAGAGGTGCTCAGTTTGAATCGGCCTTATGGAAGGAACTCATGCTCCTTCTTGGGACTGAACGCATCAGAACAACAAGCTATCACCCGCAATCCAATGGGGTGGTAGAACGCTTCCATCGTCAACTTAAAAGTTCCTTGCGAGCCACTGATCCATCTGCCACATGGGTGGACCGGCTACCCCTAATCCTACTCGGAATTCGTACTGCTCTGCAGCAGAATTAGTTTACGGTACCACACTCCGGTTACCCGGAGAATTTTTCACACCTACACCCATTAACCCCACATGTGATCCTGCTTCGTATGTCAAGACATTACGCTCTGTTATGAAGCAAATTCGTCCCACAGCACCTAGAACTTCCACTTCACAAACTACCTTTGTTTCCCCTGATTTACAAACTTGCACACATGTTTTCTTGAGACATGATGCTCACCGCTACCCTCTTCACTGTCCCTATGATGGTCCCTTCCTTGTGCTAGACCGTAAACCCAAAACTTTCATCATCGACAAGGCAGGCAAGCGTGAAACCGTTTCTGTGGACCGCTTGAAACCAGCATACCTTGATTTTTCTCCAACAAAAGATCCTATTCCTCTCCATTCCTCTGTACCTCCACCTCAAATACAGGTACAGCAACCTATCCCTCCTCAATCTTCTGTACCTTCATCTCATATACAGGTACAGCAATCTACCCTTCCTAAATCCTATGTACCCACCTGATCCAAGGGTACAACAATCTATCATCCCTCTTCCAATTCTCCTTCATTATCGCAACCAACTGTCTTTGGACCAGCCAGTGGCCCCATTGCACAGGCACCAAGAATCCCCTTCCCCCAATGTCCCTACTGCACCTGTAGCACCATCCATACCTTCAGAACCAGTGCTGCAGGATATTGCCGTCCAAAATCAACCAATCCAACAAACAATGACTCGTTCTGGAAGAGTCATTCGTAAGGTGCGCTTTGACATTTAAGTGTTTTTTTTTGACAACCATGTTTTTGGGGGCAGTACCTGTAGTGCCTTGCACCACAGGATTATCTTTTATTAGTGAAAATTGCCACAAGTTGGCACAAGTGAAATATTTTAATCTAAATAAATAAATACAAAAATGTCCAGTTAACATGTCCAGTGATTAATTTTAATTCTTAAGCATTCAGTGAATAGTAATTTATTAAAAATTAAAGTGCAATCATTAAAGAAGTTCAAAGCAAATATAAAAATATATTTTGTGCCTTTTAAACAATGTAAATTTTGGGGCATGGTGTGACTAGACGTGAGTTTGCTTTTAAGGATTATTTTGGCTTGTTGGTAAAATTGTGAAGTAAAAACAAACTTATTTGCAACGACAACACAAGGGACGCCAAGTTTTCCACATTTTAATACAATTTAAAAGCACGGCGCCAGCAAGCAAATTTCTTCGGTATATGTTTCTTTATAATGTTTATTTTTTTACTATTGCATATCTGTATGCAATACCGCATACTGCGACATTAACAAGCCTTATACTGTTTGTGATTAGTACTGAAAGATTCATACTATAAATATCTTAGACTAAGTTAGGCCTATCTATGCAAAAGCCAAATTGTAAATTACTCTAGCCTAGCTGAGGCCTACCGTAGCCTTTGTTTTAGTAATTAACCTCAGCCTACTATATTGAAGAGGCATAGGCCTGCCATTAATTTTCTTAGTATACTTTACTTTATAAGCCTATTATGTTTCATGTTATTTTCTTAGCAGATGGCCTACTAATCATTTGTGGCCTACATACTTTCTTAGATAGTTTTCCTGTTCAACTTCACAATCCCATAATGAGGATTAACTGTAATTTATCATCCACAGGTTACTGGGCCTATATAGCATATATATTTTAATTATCAATTTTTGTCATTTTATTATCATTTTTTTTCTGGAATATCACTTACAGTATTCTTGTCTGTCTCTTTGCAGACAAGGTTGTCATTGTGGCTATTAGTTACATATTGGTATCTGTTACGTATTGGTATCTGTTACGTATTGGTATCTGTCACGTATTGGTATCTGTTACGTATTGGTATCTGTTACGTATTAGTATCTGTTACGTATTAGTATCTGTTACATATTATTATTATTAGTTACAGCTATTAGTATCAGTATTAGTTGCAGATTTTTATATATTAGCTAAACGGTGCCAGTATTTAATTTCGCATTTATATGTCAATCAAAGTTGTTACGGGTAAAAATCCTCTGCATTTACAAATAATTGTAGCACATAGTTTATTAATTGTTGTCAATAAAATATAAAATTCATGTTGACAATTTTTATAATCATCCTTCCTTTTTTATTAAAATTATTTTTGCGCTGCAGTACTGGATGCCAGTCTAGTATTTGGGCGCTGGTGACCTTGACATTTAATTAATTATCTACGTAACAAATTAGACCTTACAATATTATTTAGGGTTTGTTATTTATACTACGAGGGTACTTCAATAAGTATCCGCACTTTTTATTTTAGTGATAATATAGTATATATAATATATACTCATAATAACGAGCCAAACTGAGATCGATAGGCTTATTTAGGCTAGCAACAGGATAGGCTTATTTAGGCTAGCAACAGTATAGGCTTATTTAGGCTACTCGTAGCTGTCACATATCGTACGAGTAGTGAGCATGGCTGCGCCGGTTTCAGTTTGTACTCTAGAAGAACATAGATCCGTGGTTCGTTTTTTGTGGCCAGAAGGTGTGAAAGAAGCTGAAATTCACACGCGTTTATGTGCTCATTATGGGATGCAAATGTTCAAGGAAAGTCGGACATGTGTGATAGATGCTCAGCGCTCAGGACGACAGTCAACATCAACCAGTGGTGACAAGCAGGAAGAAGCCAGAGCCATGATTTTCGATGACAGAAGATTAAAATAAAAGAAATTGCATCTTCATTAGACATCAGTCAAGGGTCAGCCTATTCGATAGTTCATGACATTCTTGGCTTTCACAAGGTTTGTGCAAGATGGGTGCCCAAACAGTTGACAGAAGAGCACAAGCGTAATCGTATGGACGTCTGCTCTCGTCTTTTGGCGCGGTATCATAATGAAGGTGAAAACTTTTTGGAACGCATTATCACTGGAGATGAAACCTGGATCCATCACTATGAACCAGAAAGCAAACGACAGAGCATGCAATGGAAGCATCCAACATCTACCGTTGGAAGGAAGTTCAAAGCGCAGCCGTCAGCAGGTAAAGTTATGCTAACACTGTTTTGGGATAAACGAGGCCCTATCCTTGACCATTATCTAGAGCGTGGAACTACAGTAACAAGTGCATCGTATTCTGACATGCTTCGGTATGAGTTAAAGCAAGCAATTCGCACAAAACGGAGAGGGAGATTGTCGGAAGGTGTTATTCTGTTACGCGACAATGCGCGCCCTCATACCGCTGCACAGACTAGAAAATGCCTTCAACAACTTAAATTTGAAGTTCTCGACCATCCAGCCTACAGTCCAGACCTGGCACCTTCGGATTTTTACCTGTTTGAACCACTAAAAGACGCTTTGAGATGTCAGCGATTCCAAGGCGATGATGACCTGAAGGAGGCAGTGCATGACTGGCTACGCACACAGCCAAAAACATTCTTTTGTGATGGCATTAGGAAGCTTGTAGATCGCTGGACTATATTGAGAAACAGGGAGCCTACGTTGAGAAGTGATGTGTTTATAATCTATCAGATGTGAAAACAAAATTGTGAAAATAAAAAGTGCGGATACTTATTGAATTACACTCGTATATTACATTATAATTTATATATCTTTTTTCAGATTATTGATTGCTTTGATAAATTTTTATATTGAATCTGATTCGCTAAAAACATTTAGTCACTAATATAGTCTAATTCTATTCCGACGCACAAAGCAAAATTAGGCATGGCTTCCGTGGCCGCGAATGAATCAGCAAAAAGGAAGACAAGGAATACTCAACTGCTGAATCCAATCTTTGGACCACCAAAGGATCTCTCTCTGATTTACTTGCCCAAAAAGTAAAGACTGTATGGAATCGTGCTTCTATTCCAACTAGCCATCATAAGACCATAACGCAGCGCATCCAAGGTTTGTACGAAAAATATCAAAATGTCTTGAAACAATTCAAAGGGCGGAAAGACCAACTCTTTGATAGAGCTTCTTGTAAATGTGAAGACTTCCTGACATGTCATTGTGAGAAAAACCGAAAAGTTTCCGTTCTGGCAAGGGATTTCCTTAATGACCAACTAACGTCTCGAAAAATGATGATTGGATCCATAGATAAAGTGGTGACCAAAAAGATGGAAAAAAAGAAAAAGGCTACACAAAAGTATGAGTATACAGCACGGATCTCGAAAGGAATGAAAGAATTTGATACTGCTGCAACTGTTTCGTCAAGTTCCAGCGAAACGGACGAAAGCAGTAAGCCGTTTAAACTCGCGACAAAGCCATTAATTAATCCCGGACCTTCACAAATGAGAATGCGGTTATCAACAGTGGGTAGAGAATCTGATCGAAGAGGAATATCTGACCGTGCTGGGGCAGTTCTTGCATCTACTGTTTTTCAAGATTTAAAACTAATTAGTAGTGAAGATACTTCTTCAGTGATCGACAGAAGCAAGATAAGAAAAGAAAGCAAGAAAAGATCTCTCTCAAGATACCTCAACTTTCAGTTCAAGTGATCATGTTATGGGTCTCTACTTTGATGGAAGAAAAGATCGAACAAACGTTATGATAATGAAAGGTAGTAAGTATCATTCTAGGATTACTGTGGAAGAGCATATTGTCCTTATGAAAGAACCAGGCTCAACTTACTTATGCCACATATCTCCAGAATTGAGCACAGCAAAAAGCATTTGTAAAGGCATTTTGGAGTTCTTGGGATGCAAAAATATCAGTGCTAGAAATATTGTTGCTATTGGATGAGATGGCACTGCAGTCAATACTGGAATTAAAGGAGCCATATCAAAAAATTTGGAGCAGAACTTAAACAAACCCTTTCACTGGTTTATTTGTCTCTTTCATTTTAATGAGTTACCATTGAGGCATTTGTTAGAACACCTCGATGGGTCCTCCCATGGTCCACGAGAAATGTCAGGACGAATTGGAAAAGCATTAAAATCTGTCGACTAACCAATAGTTAAGTTTGAAACCGTGGCAGGAAATCCTCTTTCAGTTATTGATTCTGATGATCTAAGTACAGATCAACTGTACCTCTATAAAGCTTATCAGGCTATTACTTCTGGGTGTTGCAGCAATGACTTAGCAAATCTTCAACCTGGGCCAATGGTCCAATCCAGATGGTTGACTGCTGCTACCGCATCCTGCGTTTCTACATGGGATGTGGAAATCCGATGGATAGCTTAAAAGTGCTGGTAGAATACATCGTCAAAGTTTATGCTCCAATGTGGTTCACGATCAAGACAAAACTTTGTTGCAGTGATGGACCTCGTCACCTGTGGCAGATGGTAGCTTATTCAAGATACCTAACAAAGATACTTACACAGGTAGGAAATGCCTGAAATAAAGTAAATCGTTTTTATGAAATTATATGCATGCTATAATGCGATCGTGGACAGATGAGAAGAGTGGTAGGCTTTACTGTCATTGTCAGACGACTCGTGTTTATTTTTCTATTTTTCTGTAATTTCATGAACATAATTCAGGCACAGAATAGCATAATTAAATAAATTACATATATAAGAAACATTTATTTTCTACTAGATATTTAAATTAAGAGAGAAAAAGAATACAACTAAGTCTACTGACAACTTAATCTTTTCAAACGCAAAATAGAAGTCAACATCTTCCTTCCTTGAATAATCAATTTTAAAATTAGAAAGAGCCGTTTTGAGCAGAAAACTGAGATTTGTTTATAAAAAACCTCTGAACAGTTAGCTAGAACAACGTGAAAAAAGTGTCAGCAGCTGTCGAGGAAGCTCCTAACAGTGGCTGTATCCTCCAGCGCGGGACGCGTCAACGCAAAGAAGAGGCGACGTCAAACCGAAACATCAACACGCAGGTGGCCAAACTTCCTCAAATCTCTGTGCAACGGGCTGTCTACGGTTGGCCAGACTGGCAGTCGACGGCCTGTGGCGTGGAACGGTGAGAGTGCGATCGGCTCCCGGGGCCGTACCTATACCAGCGTGCTATTTTTTTCATTTACGGGAGCAATTGCGTGCTCCCCGGACTACTCTTACTCTTCGGCGACATTAAGACTAATCCAGACCCCACTACAACTTACACATGTCACCATACACAAAGACAGACTCAATAGGACCATGAGACACATACTGAAGCATAATATTAACATATTACAGTACAACGTAGATGGCCTTACAAACAAAATCATGCAGCTTTGGGAATTAGTACAAAAACAAAACATTCACATAGCACTTATACAAGAAACAAAACTAAAACGCACACACAAAACACCCACCATCCCTGACTTCACAGCGATCCGTCAAGATCATACTAGGGGTCACGGGGGTGGGCTCATCACTTACATACGTAAAAGTATTATCTACGCTGATGCCACCCAAAACATTACAAACACAATCCAAGCAGATAACACGATAGAAATACAGGCAGTTAACATTAAAACACGCGCAAAACGCAACACCACACATCAACATTTACATCCCACCAGATAGTTCACCTCAGGTGCCAGCCAATTACAATCTACAGCTACACAATCTGGCCTCTCTCACCAATGTTATCTTAGGAGGAGACTTCAACGCTAAAGATACTAGTTGGTACCTGCACAACCAAAGCAACACCAGAGGCGCCAACATAGCCACACAACTAAACAGCCTCTTCATTCTTAATAATAGAGAAGAACATACACACATACCATATCAAGCAGGATACTCAAACTCCTCCCCAGACATAACGTTCTGTTCCCCCTCACTAGCAACACATACACACTGGAGAACAGAAAAACAACTGTCATCAGACCACCTGCCCATTATCATTACAACACGTTCTACACTCTGCCCCAACAGCCTTAGGTACACTTACAGAAATTACAAGAAAGCTGATTGGGAACAGTTCAAAATACAAAATGAGGAACAATTCACCACATTAAACAGCACACCCATCATAAACATCAATACAACACTCAAGACATTTAATCAGATTATCAATAATGCAAACAAATACATACCCAAGGGCAACATGAGGAAATACAACCCAAATTACACTAGAAAAATAGCCCACCTCATAAGGCAACGTAACAACCTCGAACATAGCACACAAACACCACACACACAAGCCATAAAAAAGCAGATACAACAGCTCAACACAGAAATAAACAACAAATTTAAAGAAAAACAAACAGAAACATTTAGGGAATTCATAACAACACTAAACCACTCCACAGATACATCCAGGCTATAAAAGACTCTAACAGCGGCATTCCCACCTCACACGCGGCTATCTGTCGCAGCCAAAATAATATCCCAACATATACACAACAAGCTAACATTCTAGTTAATCACTACGCAAAGATAAGTCGCTTAAATAGAGACAACAACCAGAAACACACAGACTCGATCGACCATTACACCCTTCAATACAGACTAGACCATCAAGATCATTAAAAACATCAAGAATTCAAAGGCTACTGGACCAGACAACATATCTAACGTACATCTTAAGCACTTGGGCCCACAGGAAATACTAGCTCTCACAAACATCAGCACATATTCATACTACCACTGTATTATTCCTGACATATGGAAACAAGGTAAAATTATTACGCTACTCAAACCAAACAAAAATCCAACAGAACCAGCTTCCTATAGACCCATTACTTTACTATGCACACCTTCCAAAGTAACAGAAAGACTAATCTTACAAATCACCAACCCACACATACCACTATCGCCTACTCAACATGGATTCAGACCTCACCACTCAACCTCGACATTACTCACTAACCTCACGCAGCACATCACGGATGGCATCAACTCCAGACGACCAGCTCAACGTACACTATCCCACACTTCCTTCTCATAAACAAAATACTCAACACAAACAAGCACAATAACACCAAAAGGTGGCTGAGCAACTATCTTTCAGGAAAATACTCACATGTCATATTTAATGGCAAGTCATCCAAAAACAAGCTTTTTCCGAACGGGGTCCCTCAAGGCTCTGTTCTCTCACCAACACTGTTCAATTTATACATGCATGACATTCCAACACCCATAGATAACAAGCTTACCTTGTCATCATATGCAGATGACATCACTCTAACATCCACCCACAACAACATCGACCGCTACAAATAATCTACAAACATACATAATATGTATAGAAGACTGGCTCACACACAATAGACTCAAAGTAGCACCCACAAAATCAACCATCACCTTGCTAACAAGCAACACAAAAGAACACCAGATAACTCCACAGCTTACACTAAACAACACCAACATTCCACACACTCACAGGACCAAATTATTTTGGGTCACATACAACACATCATTATCTTTTGCAAACCACATTCAGGACATTAAAAATAAATGTACGTCAAGACTTAACACGCTTAGGGTACTAACAGACACAAACTTTGGACACCAGCAGGAAACAACATCACTTATATACAAACAATATATTCGCTCAGTTATGGACTATGCTAGCCCATGCTGGACACCCATTATCTCAAACACACACATAAATACCTTACAGACAATACAAAACAACGCACTTCGTATCATTACAGGATGCACTCAAACAACACCAATAGAACACCTGCACACACAAACAAAAATACTGAAAGTTAGGGAACATTTAGATATGGGAGAAACACAATTCATGGCAGCAGCGACAACTAACCCACAACACCCTTGCCACTACATGTACAATCATGAATCAACACCTCGCACCATTAAGGTAACACCAGAGAGACATTATAACGAAATAATCCATTCCATACCACGCCCCACAGACATCACACAGTACAGAAAACACATACATACACACCTAACCCACAAAGCACTGACACGACTTGGTCCGAATGCGGTCCTAGGTGCGAAGCCGCCACCCAGTGAGAGGTCAGAGACCAGCCTGAGCAGATCGGATCGAGTTAACTTAGTACGATTCTGATGTGGACATCACTCCAACTTACATAAATATAAACACAGACTAGACAACTCCACAGACGACACCTGTCATCTGTGCCAGGACACACCACAAACAATTGAACACATTATGACAGACTGTACCGCTCTAGCACAACAAAGAACACAACACAACATCACTAGTGCGCTGAAAATCTGGTTCATTCCGGAGAAGGCGATCGGTTACCTTCGTGCCGTCGGCTTGCTCGATCAGGGTGGGCTGATCGGCTAACCAACAACAACAACCTAACAAAGGAGCTTAGAGATATTGTTGATAAAGTTATCATTCGTAACGCCTACTTTGCGCATCAAGGGGACCTTCTTCTTGCAATGATTACTGATAACCGACCAAACATTCGAAAATTGGCAATACGAACGATCAAAGTAGCAAGATCTCAAGCTGAAAAAATTAAAAGCATTCACGAGTTCACTGTACCGAAGCTAAATTTCTATGCACTTGACTACATTGATATTATATTTTGGACACATAGTCCATCAGGCTTGAACCACCTTTGACAAAACACTTAACCAAAGAGGAGTTGACATCATTGGCTGAGAACACTAGCGAAGAAAAATTAAAACTCCTTCAATTCCCTTGTCATACCAAACAGTAGAAAGGAGTATCAAACGTGTAACAGAAGCGGCAAGAGCAGTTTATGGAAGCAATAATGAAATCATTTGAAACCAAGAAAGACTACAAAACTTAATAAGAAGTTTTCTAAATTATTGTAGTGGGTGGGTTAGGTTGGAACTCAAAGAGCAGCCACCTCCACGTGGTGAGTTCTGGGTAATTTAAGCCGAGATATGTGTGGCTCGTATCAAGCTTAAATTAGCGGAGAGTTGTTCCAATAAATCAATATATTTAAAGCCATGCAGCTATTTTATGAACTTCTAAAAGAAAACTGGATCACTGAATAACGCTTAACATCAACGAATCAACAAAAGCAATATAAACTCCTATTTTTTGCTAGTATTTTTCATGAAATACCAAATAAACAAATCAAATTAAATAAAAATGATCTTCCTAGCATAAACATAACGGAAGATACACTTAAATCTTTGAATTTTTCCTTAATTTTTGGGGGCACCTGAAAGGCAAAATCTTTGACCTCTTTGGGGCCGGTGAAGTTGATGTCGCAGATAGCTAAGATTGGTACCACAGACTAACTTTTCGGTGCCCCTACAAAACTGACTTCTAAAAAAAAAAATTTTCACTCCACCCTAATGTACACATGTTCTGTAGGGTGTCCCCTACTTAATTCAAACAAAATTGAGCTAGGCAATTTAGACTCCGGTATAGTGACCAACATTACACCATACCTTTCCATTCCTACACCCAAGTTATCCAGGGACCTAGTTCTAACTTCAGTCATCATATAACTGCCATAACTCCTTGACACTATTGGGATTATTAACAGGCCGTATAGTTAAAAGTTCACGGAGGTGGCTTTTAATTAAGATCTCTGGCTTACCAAACCGTTTCTTTAATATATCCCAAGCCACATTATAATTAGCCTCTGTTAATGCTAATCCTGCTATTGTCTTTGCTGCCTCCCCTTCCAAGAGGGACTGCAAATAATTAAACTTCTCCACCGCACTTAACACTTGACTAGAATGAACTGCTGACTGAAAACTGTCTGCCCATCCTTGCCATTCCTGAATACTCCCAGAAATTGTTTTGAATACAAGCCTCGGTAATTGAACTGCAGATCTGTTAACCTTAACCTCACTAACATTGTTTGTTGAGGGCTGCGTTTCATTATTAAACCTGGTCTCTAACTATACTGAGCTGCTAAACTCTTTTGTTCCGTGGCATGCTTTAATTATGTCATCAATAATCTCTTCAAAGTAAATTATTTCACTTTCCATTTCATCCTCATCTATAAGAGCCTCAATTTTAACATTTACTTCGCTTAGAGCAACCTTTTTAGTTTCTAATATGGAAAGCTGGCAGTCACTAAGTTTAAATCCTCTTGCTATATGGCAGAATTTTAGTGCCAATGACCTTTGTAATTAGACCTTTGTAAGCCCTTCTCTTTTTTCTAAACATGTTCAATTCAGCTGCACAACTAGGCTCAATGGCAAATAAGCTGAATTGGCCAAAATATCATACTTAACCAAACTGTTATTTTTTTTTATTTTATTGGGGTCAGAATCCCAGCTGAGCCGTGAACGGCCAAGCTCTGAAGGGCAAGTTTAACCTACAGCCCAAGTTAAGCTAGACTAAAAACTTACGGACTTGGAGGTCCTATTAGGTCCTACCTCATGGTTGCTGACTCGATGTGGGCCTACCTTAAGCCTCAGTTGCATAAAATTACGATAAAAAACGAAAGGGGCACTATTTATGGTCTTCTTTCTAAACCTTGCAACAACAACACAACCTGTACCATTGCACGATGCAACAATCTTGTATCTAAACAGCCAAACTGAATTGCGAGAGAGCTCTCTATAAGACTACGCCCTGTAAATGCCGCATTCAACAAACGAGTAGGCAGGACGCGCAGTGCCCAAAAAAAGATGCCACAAGAGTGCCCAAACAATGATGCCACAAGAGCCCAAAAATGCTAACTCTAAATTAAGTGAATTTTTCACTAACCTTACAATTATGAGATGGATATATATATACACACCTTAACTTAATATATACAAGCAATGCTGCATCAGTCAGCTTAGTCATCATATCGCCTTGGAACAACAATGGCTCTTCCTCTTCTAGATTTTCTAACACAAACTGACCAAACTCAAAATTTGCCTTTTGTCAAATAAATTGAATTGCCTGGTTGGGGTAGTATGGGGTACTGACCAACCACCAGTATGGAATACCAAATTTTCCACCTAAGTAACTGGCGCACTGAAGTTTGCAACCTTCGCCAACGAACAATAAAACCAAATGTAGGCCCAAAACAACCACAGACTACCGGCCAAGTTTTGCAATGGGGCGGACAAACTTTCTACCCTGGGACCTTAACTCAAATTATGCTCAACCCGTCCAGCCCAAACTTAGGCTACAATTTGCACAATCAGAACTTTGCCGTAAAAATAGTCACTGACTCAGTCTCAGGCTAGAATCCGATTACGCAAGACCACGTTATTTTATTTATTTTGATTGGGTTCAGAATATCAGCTGAGCCTTGAGCGGCCAAGCTCTGAGAGGCTACTTTAACTTATAGCCTAAGTTAAGCTAGACTAAAACAACTTACAGACTTGGAAGTCCTATTAGGTCCTACCTCAGGATTGCTGACTCGATGTGGGCCTACCTTAGGTCTCAGTTGCATAAAATTAAGATAAGAAACAAAAGGGGCACTATGTATGGTCTTCTTTCTAGACCTTGCAACAACAATACAACCTGCACCATTGCACGATGCAACAATCTTGTATCTAAACAACCAAATTGAATTGCAAGAGAGCTCTCTATAAGACCGCACCCTGTAAGTGCCGCATTCAACAAACGAGAAGAAAGGACGCTGCCAGTGTCCAAAAAAGTTATGCCACAAGAGTGCCCAAACAATGATGCCACAAGAGCCCAAAATTGCTAGCTCTAAATTAAGTGAATTTTTCACTAACCTTACAATTATGAGATGGATACATATGTATACCTTAACTTAATATATCCAAGCAATGCTACATCAATCAGCTTAGTCATCATATCGCTTTGGGACAACAATGGCTCTTCCTCTTCTAGATTTTCTAACAATTAAACAAGCTACAGGAAAACTAAAAACACACTTGGCGGCAGGACCGGACAAATGGAATTCCACAATGATAAAAAACTGCAAGAATCAATCGCTGAGCCCCTATATTGGATATGGAGACGATCACTAGACACGGGAGAAATACTGGGCATCCTGAAGAGAGCTAGCATAGTCCCAATATATAAAGGAGGCGAGGCCAAAAACTATAGGCCCGTGTCGCTTACATTTCATCTCACTAAAATATTTGAAAGAAAAGTAAGAGAAAAATGTATGACTTTTTGAAAACTCAGAAAAAATTAAATGATAACCAACATGGATTCTGGTCAGGCAGATCATGGCTGTCACAACTAATGGAACACGACAACATTATTGATGCACTTGAAAGTAATGAAAACTATGATCTAATCAGACATTTGATAAATACTTAAATACGTTATGGAAAACTGATGCGTGTGGGTAGTTGGGAGGTAACGAAAATGGTCCACTGAGTAGGTAGGTAGTTAATCTAACAATTATTAAACTCCTTTTATGTCAATAACTGGGTGGATGAAACCAATTGGTTGCTCACCAGAGTTATTCTCCACACTAGTATTTGTATACTGTGTGATAGAGGGTGCTCGGTAGTAAACATACACTACTGATCAACCAACAAAAAAGGACGCTGGTGGAAAAAGCCGGGAGAAGAACAAAAGCAACTTGTGGGAAGAGCGGCATGGAGGACGAAGGGGCTTGAAGACGATAAAAGATCTCCACCAGCAAGTGCGCTCTCAAAAATTGAGCAAAGAGAAGAGGGACTCCAGGAGGAAGAAATTAGCACCATTGTCTAATAACACTCAGTAAGTGAACAGTTGTTTCTAAACCCCAGTTTAGTCATAACATAAACTAGGTCCAATTAAATTAGACCTACATTATGGTCTAAGACCTAACATCAACTCATAGTTTAACAAAGGCTAAGGTAAATTACCCTAACTTAATTTGGTGAGGAATCCTAGTGTGGACCTCAATTTAGGCCTACTCTGCCCGCTCTGGACCATTTCCGGAATCACTAGGCTGACCCCTACAAGGCTAGGCTTAACCTACTCTGCAGTTAGACTGGAGATATTAGGGGTGGGTTAATTGGGAACCAATTCGTACAGAGTATTTTTCACATTGGTGGCCCGTGCGGGGAATTTACAGAATTTAGGCTTAACTTTACTTAACAAAAATTGCAGAATTGCTAAACGGTCTAGCTTAAGCCTAACCTCATCAAGCCTAAAGTAACAAACTTGCCTAATTAGGTCTACAACCTAGGGCCTAACTAGGAAACATTTACATTTAAGGAGTCCCATTCTTTTATAAGCTTAAAACTGAGTGCCACATACAAATTAACCAGAATCAAACTGGTACTTATTGGACTAAATCTTGACATTAATTATGTAAATACTTGGGGGATTTAACCAAATTTAAAACTTGACTGTTTGTCTGATTACTCAATTTATTTGACCTCTCATCTCATAATTTCTTATTATTTCATTACAATCCCTAGTTACACTATTTTGACTTAAACATGGACAGTGAGGAATTGCAACAATTAAAAAAAAAGAAGCGGGGAAAGTTGGGTGCTGTTACTAGGGCCATCAACACTTTTAACAATATTACACAACCAGACAAGGATGATTTAGAGGATGTAATTCTTAAATTGGATAAACAAAAAAAGGATATATTAGCCATTGATGAGAGCATTTCAAAGTTAGTTGAACCTGAATGGGATGACGAACAACTTATTGACCTTTACTCTGATAATGATCAGCAAGTAATCTCAATTGAAAAGTACCTAAGGAGACTACAGTCTCGTTTGAATGTCTTAACACCAAATAAACCTAATTCTGATTTTAATCAAAGTAGAGCTAACCTTCAACAAAATTTAAGTGGCATGCCAAATCCTGAGTCACAAAAATTGAGGGCTAAGTTACCCACTTTGCTAGTACCAACATTTAATGGGGACATGGTACAATTCCCACCTTTCATTGAGAAATTTGAGACTTCAATAGGTAATAAACCTTATATTCCAACTGTTGATAAGTTTAGCTACTTAACTAGTTTCCTTAAAGGTGCAGCCTATAACATGATAGCCTATTTACCAACTGTAGGTGATTCATATGAAATAGCTATTGATGTTAGAAAATCTAGAAGAGGAAGAGCCATTGTTGTCCCAAGGCGATATGATGACTAAGTTGATTGATGCAGCATTGCTTGTATATATTAAGTTAAGGTGCGTGTATATATATCCATCTCATAATTGTAAGGTTAGTAAAAAATTAACTTAATTTAGAGCAAGCATTTTTGCACTCTTGTGGCATCATTTTTTGGTGGGAGGCACTGGCGTGTCCTTTCTACTCGTTTGTTGAATGCGGCACGTACAGGTCGTGATCTTATGGAGAGCTCTCTTGCAATTCAGTTTGGTTGTTTAGATACAAGATTGTTGCATCGTGCAATGGTGCAGGTTGTGTTGTTGTTGCAAGGTTTAGAAAGAAGACCATAAATAGTGCCCCTTTTGTTTTTCTTATCTTAATTTTATGCAACTGAAGCCTAAGGTAGGCCCACAATCGAGTCAGCAATCCTGAGGTAGGACCTAATAGGACCTCCAAGTCCGTAAGTTTTAGTCTAGCTTCACTTGGGCTATGTGGCCCTTCAGAGCTTGGCCGTTCGGGACTCAGCTGGGATTCTGGACCCAATAAAATAAAAAATAACAAATATAGACTCTTCAGAAGACCCAAACTGGATTCAACAACATGACGAACTCCAGACTAAGTTACAACACTTAACTAGAGTTAAAGCTCATTTCATTAAACAGTGGAAAACTGAGTACTTGATGGGTCTAAAGGAGAGACATAAACAAATGACTAAGAAGGATTGGTCTGACACAATTAAGGTAGGGGACCTTGTTCTAATACATGACAGTACTCCAAGACAATACTGTCCTCTGGCTAGAGTTTTAGAACTCAGACCATGGGCAGACAGGGTAACAAGAGTGGTCAAATTAAGGACTTCAACGGATGACACAACAAGAAACATTTCCCTTTTGTACCCCGTAGAGTCTGGACCCAAAACAATGGACTCTCCACCGACAGTAACAACTGGAGACACTGAACTTCCAGTCACTATACCCTTGATAGTAGGACCACCTGCCCATTATCATTACAACACGTTCTACACTCTGCCCCAACAGCCTTAGGTACACTTACAGAAATTACAAGAAAGCTGATTGGGAACAGTTCAAAATACAAAATGAGGAACAATTCACCACATTAAACAGCACTCCCATCATAAACATCAATACAACACTCAAGACATTTAATCAGATTATCAATAATGCAAACAAATACATATCCAAGGGCAACATGAGGAAATACAATCCAAATTACACTAGAAAAATAGCCGACCTCATAAGGCAACGTAACAACCTCGAACATAGCACACAAACACCACACACAAAAGCCATAAAAAAGCAGATACAACAGCAGTGGCGGCTCGTGACTAAAAATTCTAGGGGTGCTGTCTCTAAGAATGGGTTGAAATAATTACTGAAATAAAAGGATGAGCATTGAGCAATAATAAAAGTTTCAAAAGTTATTGAAAAAGTTATTCATTGAGCTCATCCTTATATTGTTCTTGATTATTTCAATTGTAAATAAAAAATTTAGGGGTGCTGCAGTTCCGCAGTGTCTACCGACGAGCCGCCACTGTACAACAGCTCAACACAGAAATAAACAACAAATTTAAAGAAAAACAAACAGAAACATTTAGGGAATTCATAACAACACTAAACCACTCCACAGATACATGCAGGCTATACAAGACTATAAACAGCATTATCCACTCTAACAGCGGCATTCACACCTCACACGCGGCTATCTGTCGCAGCCAAAATAATATCCCAACATATACACAACAAGCTAACATTCTAGTTAATCACTACGCAAAGATAAGTCGCTTAAATAGAGACAACAACCAGAAACACATAGACTCGATTGACCATTACACCCTTCAATACGGACTAGACCATCAAGATCATTAAAAACATCAAGAATTCAAAGGCTACTGGACCAGACAACATATCTAACGTACATCTTAAGCACTTGGGCCCACAGGGAATACTAGCTCTCACAAACATCAGCACATATTCACACTAACACTGTATTAATCCTGACATATGGAAACAAGGTAAAATTATTACGCTACTCAAACCAAACAAAAATCCAACAGAACTAGCTTCCTATAGACCCATTACTTTACTATGTACACCTTCCAAAGTAACAGAAAGACTAATCTTACAAATCACCAACCCACACATACCACTATCGCCTACTCAACATGGATTCAGACCTCACCACTCAACCTCGACATTACTCACTAACCTCACGCAGCACATCACGGATGGCATCAACTCCAGACGACCAGCTCAACGTACACTATCCCACACTTCCTTCTCATAAACAAAATACTCAACACAAACATGCACAATAACACCAAAAGGTGGCTGAGCAACTATCTTTCAGGAAAATTCTCACATGTCATATTTAATGGCAAGTCATCCAAAAACAAGCTTTTTCCGAACGGGGTCCCTCAAGGCTCTGTTCTCTCACCAACACTGTTCAATTTATACATGCATGACATTCCAACACCCATAGATAACAAGCTTACCTTGTCATCATATGCAGATGACATCACTCTAACATCCACCCACAACAACATCGTACAAATAATCTACAAACATACATAAACAGTATAGAAGACTGGCTCACACACAATAGACTCAAAGTAGCGCCCACAAAATCAACCATCACCTTGCTAACAAGCAACACAAAAGAACACCAGATAACTCCACAGCTTACACTAAACAACACCAACATTCCACACACTCACAGGACCAAAATATTTTGGGTCACATACAACACATCATTATCTTTTGCAAACCACATTCAGGACATTAAAAATAAATGTACGTCAAGACTTAACACGCTTAGGGTACTAACAGACACAAACTTTGGACACCAGCAGGAAACAACATCACTCATATACAAACAATACATTCGCTCAGTTATGGACTATGCTAGCCCATGCTGGACACCCATTATCTCAAACACACACATAAATACCTTACAGACAATACAAAACAACGCACTTCGTATCATTACAGGATGCACTCAAACAACACCAATAGAACACCTGCACACACAAACAAAAATACTGAAAGTTAGGGAACATTTAGATATGGGAGAAACACAATTCATGGCAGCAGCGACAACTAACCCACAACACCCTTGCCACTACATGTACAATCATGAACCAACACCTCGCACCATTAAGGTAACACCAGAGAGACATTATAACGAAATACTCCATTCCATACCACGCCCCACAGACATCACACAGTACAGAAAACACATACATACACACCTAACCCACAAAGCACTGACACGACTTGGTCCGAATGCGGTCCTAGGTGCGAAGCCGCCACCCAGTGACAGGTCAGAGACCAGCCTGAGCAGATCGGATCGAGTTAACTTAGTACGATTCTGATGTGGACATCACTCCAACTTACAGACATATAAACACAGACTAGACAACTCCACAGACGACACCTGTCATCTGTGCCAGGACACACCACAAACAATTGAACACATTATGAGAGACTGTACCGCTCTAGCACAACAAAGAACACAACACAACATCACTAGTGCGCTGAAAATCTGGTCCATTCCGGAGAAGGCGATCGGTTACCTTCGTGCCGCCGGCTTGCTCGATCAGGGTGGGCTGATCGGCTAACCAACAACAACAACCTAACAAAGGAGCTTAGAGATATTGTTGATAAAGTTATCATTCGTAACGCCTACTTTGCGCATCAAGGGGACCTTCTTCTTGCAATGATTACTGATAACCGACCAAACATTCGAAAATTGGCAATACGAACGATCAAAGTAGCAAGATCTCAAGCTGAAAAAATTAAAAGCATTCACGAGTTCACTGTACCGAAGCTAAATTTCTATGCACTTGACTACACTGATATTATATTTTGGACACATAGTCCATCAGGCTTGAATCACCTTTGACAAAACACTTAACCAAAGAGGAGTTGACATCATTGGCTGAGAACACTAGCGAAGAAAAATTAAAACTCCTTCAATTCCCTTGTCATACCAAACAGTAGAAAGGAGTATCAAACGTGTAACAGAAGCGGCAAGAGCAGTTTATGGAAGCAATAATGAAATCATTTGAAACCAAGAAAGACTACAAAACTTAATAAGAAGTTTTCTAAATTATTGTAGTGGGTGGGTTAGGTTGGAACTCAAAGAGCAGCCACCTCCACGTGGTGAGTTCTGGGTAATTTAAGCCGAGATATGTGTGGCTCGTATCAAGCTTAAATTAGCGGAGAGTTGTTCCAATAAATCAATATATTTAAAGCCATGCAGCTATTTTATGAACTTCTAAAAGAAAACTGAATCACTGAATAACGCTTAACATCAACCAATCAACAAAAGCAATATAAACTCCTATTTTTTGCGAGTATTTTTCATGAAATACCAAATAGACAAATCAAATTAAATAAAAATGATCTTCCTAGCATAAACATAACGGAAGATACACTTAAATCTTTGAATTTTTCCTTAATTTTTGGGGGCACCTCAAAGGCAAAATCTTTGACCTCTTTGGGGCCGGTGAAGTTGATGTTGCAGATAGCTAAGATTGGTACCACAGACTAACTTTTCGGTGCCCCTACAAAACTGACTTCTAAAAAAAAAAATTTTCACTCCACCCTAATGTACACATGTTCTGTAGGGTGTCCCCTACTTAATTCAAACAAAATTGAGCTAGGCAATTTAGACTCCAGTATAGTGACCAACATTACACCATACCTTTCCATTCCTACACCCAAGTTATCCGGGGACCTAGTTCTAACTTCAAAGTCATCATATAACTGCCATAACTCCTTGACACTATTGGGATTATTAACAGGCGGTATAGTTAAAAGTTCACGGAGGTGGCTTTTAATTAAGATCTCTGGCTTACCAAACCGTTTCTTTAATATATCCCAAGCCACATTATAATTAGCCTCTGTTAATGCTAATCCTGCTATTGTCTTTGCTGCCTCCCCTTTCAAGAGGGACTGCAAATAATTAAACTTCTCCACCGCACTTAACACTTGATTAGAATGAACTGCTGACTGAAAACTGTCTGCCCATCCTTGCCATTCCTGAATACTCCCAGAAATTGTTTTGAATACAAGCCTCGGTAATTGAACTGCAGATCTGTTAACCTTAACCTCACTAACATTGTTTGTTGAGGGCTGCGTTTCATTATTAAACCTGGTCTCTAACTGTACTGAGCTGCTAAACTCTTTTGTTCCGTGGCATGCTTTAATTATGTCATCAATAATCTCTTCAAAGTAAATTATTTCATTTTCCATTTCATCCTCATCTATAAGAGCCTCAATTTTAACATTTACTTCGCTTAGAGCAACCTTTTTAGTTTCTAATATGGAAAGCTGGCAGTCACTAAGTTTAAATCCTCTTGCTATATGGCAGAATTTATAGTGCCAATGACCTTTGTAATTAGACCTTTGTAAGCCCTTCTCTTTTTTCTAAACATGTTCAATTCAGCTGCACAACTAGGCTCAATGCCAAATAAGCTGAATTGGCCAAAATATCATACTTAACCAAACTGTTATTTTTTTTTATTTTATTGGGGTCAGAATCCCAGCTGAGCCGTGAACGGCCAAGCTCTGAAGGGCCAGTTTAACCTACAGCCCAAGTTAAGCTAGACTAAAGACTTACGGACTTGGAGGTCCTATTAGGTCCTACCTCATGGTTGCTGATTCGATGTGGGCCTACCTTAGGCCTCAGTTGCATAAAATTACGATAAAAACGAAAGGGGCACTATTTATGGTCTTCTTTCTAAACCTTGCAACAACAACACAACCTGTACCATTGCACGATGCAACAATCTTGTATCTAAACAGCCAAACTGAATTGCGAGAGAGCTCTCTATAAGACCAAGCCCTGTAAATGCCGCATTCAACAAACGAGTAGGCAGGACGCGCAGTGCCCCAAAAAAAGATGCCACAAGAGTGCCCAAACAATGATGCCACAAGAGCCCAAAAATGCTAGCTCTAAATTAAGTGAATTTTTCACTAACCTTACAATTATGAGATGGATATATATATATACACACCTTAACTTAATATATACAAGCAATGCTGCATCAGTCAGCTTAGTCATCATATCGCCTTGGAACAACAATGGCTCTTCCTCTTCTAGATTTTCTAACACAAACTGACCAAACTCAAAATTTGCCTTTTGTCAAATAAATTGAATTGCCTGGTTGGGGTAGTATGGGGTACTGACCAACCACCAGTATGGAATACCAAATTTTCCACCTAAGTAACTGGCGCACTGAAGTTTGCAACCTTCGCCAACGAACAATAAAACCAAATGTAGGCCCAAAACAACCACAGACTACCGGCCAAGTTTTGCAATGGAGCGGACAAACTTTCTACCCTGGGACCTTAACTCAAATTATGCTCAACCCGTCCAGCCCAAACTTAGGCTACAATTTGCACAATCAGAACTTTGCCGAAAAATAGTCACTGACTCAGTCTCAGGCTAGAATCCGATTACGCAAGACCACGTTATTTTATTTATTTTGATTGGGTTCAGAATCCCAGCTGAGCCTTGAGCGGCCAAGCTCTGAGAGGCTACTTTAACTTATAGCCTAAGTTAAGCTAGACTAAAACAACTTACAGACTTGGAAGTCCTATTAGGTCCTACCTCAGGATTGCTGACTCGATGTGGGCCTACCTTAGGTCTCAGTTGCATAAAATTAAGATAAGAAACAAAAGGGGCATTATTTATGGTCTTCTTTCTAGACCTTGCAACAACAATACAACCTGCACCATTGCACGATGCAACAATCTTGTATCTAAACAACCAAATTGAATTGCAAGAGAGCTCTCTATAAGACCGCACCCTGTAAGTGCCGCATTCAACAAACGAGTAGAAAGGACGCTGCCAGTGTCCAAAAAAATTATGCCACAAGAGTGCCCAAACAATGATGCCACAAGAGCCCAAAATTGCTAGCTCTAAATTAAGTGAATTTTTCACTAACCTTACAATTATGAGATGGATACATATGTATACCTTAACTTAATATATCCAAGCAATGCTACATCAATCAGCTTAGTCATCATATCGCTTTGGGACAACAATGGCTCTTCCTCTTCTAGATTTTCTAACAATTAAACAAGCTACAGGAAAACTAAAAACACACTTGGCGGCAGGACCGGACAAATGGAATTCCACACTGATAAAAAACTGCAAGAATCAATCGCTGAGCCCCTATATTGGATATGGAGACGATCACTAGACACGGGAGAAATACTGGGCATCCTGAAGAGAGCTAGCATAGTCCCAATATATAAAGGAGGCGAGGCCAAAAACTATAGGCCCGTGTCGCTTACATTTCATCTCACTAAAATATTTGAAAGAAAAGTAAAAGAAAAATGTATGACTTTTTGAAAACTCAGAAAAAATTAAATGATAACCAACATGGATTCTGGTCAGGCAGATCATGGCTGTCAAACTAATGGAACACGACAACATTATTGATGCACTTGAAAGTAATGAAAACTATGATCTAATCAGACATTTGATAAATACTTAAATACGTTATGGAAAACTGATGCGTGTGGGTAGTTGGGAGGTAACGAAAATGGTCCACTGAGTAGGTAGGTAGTTAATCTAACAATTATTAAACTCCTTTTATGTCAATAACTGGGTGGATGAAACCAATTGGTTGCTCACCAGAGTTATTCTCCACACTAGTATTTGTATACTGTGTGATAGAGGGTGCTCGGTAGTAAACATACACTACTGTTCAACCAACAAAAAAGGACGCTGGTGGAAAAAGCTGGGAGAAGAACAAAAGGAACTTGTGGGAAGAACGGCATGGCGGACGAAGGGGCTTGAAGACGATAAAAGATCTCCACCAGCAAGTGCGCTCTCAAAAATTGAGCAAAGAGAAGAGGGACTCCAGGAGGAAGAAATTAGCACCATTGTCTAATAACACTCAGTAAGTGAACAGTTGTTTCTAAACCCCAGTTTAGTCATAACATAAACTAGGTCCAATTAAATTAGACCTACATTATCGTCTAAGACCTAACATCAACTCATAGTTTAACAAAGGCTAAGGTAAATTACCCTAACTTAATTTGGTGAGGAATCCTAGTGTGGACCTCAATTTAGGCCTACTCTGCCCGCTCTGGACCATTTCCGGAATCTCTAGGCTGACCCCTACAAGGCTAGGCTTAACCTACTCTGCAGTTAGACTGGAGATATTAGGGGTGGGTTAATTGGGAACCAATTCGTACAGAGTATTTTTCACATTGGTGGCCCGTGCGGGGAATTTACAGAATTTAGGCTTAACTTTACTTAACAAAAATTGCAGAATTGCTAAACGGTCTAGCTTAAGCCTAACCTCATCGAGCCTAAAGTAACAAACTTGCCTAATTAGGTCTACAACCTAGGGCCTAACTAGGAAACATTTACATTTAAGGAGTCCCATTCTTTTATAAGCTTAAAACTGAGTGCCACATACAAATTAACCAGAATCAAACTGGTACTTATTGGACTAAATCTTGACATTAATTATGTAAATACTTGGGGGATTTAACCAAATTTAAAACTTGACTGTTTGTCTGATTACTCAATTTATTTGACCTCTCATCTCTCATAATTTCTTATTATTTCATTACAATCCCTAGTTACACTATTTTGACTTAAACATGGACAGTGAGGAATTGCAACAATTAAAAAAAAAGAAGCGGGGAAAGTTGGGTGCTGTTATTAGGGCCATCAACACTTTTAACAATATTACACAACCAGACAAGCATGATTTAGATTTTAGAGGATGTAATTCTTAAATTGGATAAACAAAAGAAGGATATATTAGCCAGTGATGAGAGCATTTCAAAGTTAGTTGAACCTGAATGGGATGACGAACAACTTATAGACCTTTACTCTGATAATGATCAGCAAGTAATCTCAATTGAAAAGTACCTAAGGAGACTACAGTCTCGTTTGAATGTCTTAACACCAAATAAACCTAATTCTGATTTTAATCAAAGTAGAGCTAACCTTCAACAAAATTTAAGTGGCATGCCAAATCCTGAGTCACAAAAATTGAGGGCTGAGTTACCCACTTTGCTAGTACCAACATTTAATGGGGACATGGTACAATTCCCACCTTTCATTGAGAAATTTGAGACTTCAATAGGTAATAAACCTTATATTCCAACTGTTGATAAGTTTAGCTACTTAACTAGTTTCCTTAAAGGTGCAGCCTATAACATGATAGCCTATTTACCAACTGTAGGTGATTCATATGAAATAGCTATTGATGTTAGAAAATCTAGAAGAGGAAGAGCCATTGTTGTCCCAAGGCGATATGATGACTAAGTTGATTGATGCAGCATTGCTTGTATATATTAAGTTAAGGTGTGTGTATATATATATCCATCTCATAATTGTAATGTTAGTAAAAAATTCACTTAATTTAGAGCTAGCATTTTTGCACTCTTGTGGCATTATTTTTTGGTGGGGGGCACTGGCGTGTCCTTTCTACTCGTTTGTTGAATGCGGCACGTACAGGTCGTGATCTTATGGAGAGCTCTCTTGCAATTCAGTTTGGTTGTTTAGATACAAGATTGTTGCATCGTGCAATGGTGCAGGTTGTGTTGTTGTTGCAAGGTTTAGAAAGAAGACCATAAATAGTGCCCCTTTTGTTTTTCTTATCTTAATTTTATGCAACTGAAGCCTAAGGTAGGCCCACAATCGAGTCAGCAATCCTGAGGTAGGACCTACTAGGACCTCCAAGTCCGTAAGTTTTAGTCTAGCTTCACTTGGGCTATGTGGCCCTTCAGAGCTTGGCCGTTTGGGACTCAGCTGGGATTCTGGACCCAATAAAATAAAAAATAACAAATATAGACTCTTCAGAAGACCCAAACTGGATTCAACAACATGACGAACTCTAGACTAAGTTACAACACTTAACTAGAGTTAAAGCTCATTTCATTAAACAGTGGAAAACTGAGTACTTGATGGGTCTAAAGGAGAGACATAAACAAATGACTAAGAAGGATTGGTCTGACACAATTAAGGTAGGGGACCTTGTTCTAATACATGACAGTACTCCAAGACAATACTGTCTGTCCTCTGGCTAGAGTTTTAGAACTCAGACTAGGGGCAGACAGGGTAACAAGAGTGGTCAAATTAAGGACTTCAACGGGTGACACAACAAGAGACATTTCCCTTTTGTACCCCATAGAGTCTGGACCCAAAACAATGGACTCTCCACCGACAGTAACAACTGGTGACACTGAACTTCCAGTCACTATACCCTTCATAGTAGGAGTGGTAACATATCTACTACAACATTGACAGACACAAGACCTCAGCGACAAACAGCATTAAAGGCGCGACTAGTTTTACAAAAAAAAATAGATGCTGGGGAATTGTAATTTTATCTTCTAACTTTCACTTTTTCTTTTCTTATGGTAAAGACCATAGACAGTTTCATCCTATGGATGTATATTTTCTCTTCTAATTAAATGCTACACCTTCTCCATGAGAAGGTGAGGATAGACACTGTTAATCAGATTAACAGGCATTTACAGTCAAATAGTTAGCTAGTCTACACTCAGACATAAAAATTGGTGACAATGACACCAAGATTTTTATGTCCTGAGGCCCCCAGTATATGGAAAACTGATACGTGGGTAGTTGGGAGGTAACGAAAATGGTCCACTAAGTAGGTAGGTAGTTAATCTAACAATTATTAAACTCCTTTTATGTCAGTAACTGGGTGGATGAAACCAATTGGTTGCTCACCAGAGTTATTCTCCACACTAGTATTTGTGTACTGTGTGATAGAGCGTACTCGGTAGTAAATATACACTGCTGTTCAACCAACAAAAAAAAGGACGCTGGTGGAAAAAGCCGGGAGAAGACCAGAAGGAACTTGACTTGTGGGAAGAACGGCATGGCGGACGAAGGAGCTTGAAGACAATAAAAGATCTCCACCAGCAAGTGCGCTCTCAAAAATTGAGCAAAGAGAAGAGGGAGACTCCAGGAGGAAGAAATTAGCACCATTGTCTAATAGCACTCAGTAAGTGAACAGTTTTTCTAAACCCCAGTTTAGTCATAACATAAACTAGGTCCAGTTAATTAGACCTACATTATGGTCTAAGACCTAACATCAACTCATAGCTTAACAAAGGCTAAGGTAAATTACCCTAACCTAATTTGGTGAGGATTCCTACTGTGGACTTCAATTTACTCTGCCCGCTCTGGACCATTTCCGGAATCTATAGGATTACCCCTACAAGGCTAGGCTTAACCTGCTCTACAGTTAGACTGGAGATATTAGGGGTGGGTTAATTGGGGGACCAATTCATACAGAGCATTTTTCACATACGTATTTAAATACAATTTGTATTTAAATGCTGTATTTATAAATAAATTTTTTCCAGGGTATTTAAATGTGTATATAAATACATTATTAGTGATGTATTTTTAAATTTTAAATACATATTTTCAAATACATTTTTAAATACATTTGCAAAAAATCATTTTACGTGACATGTTTTGAGTAACTCCTCGGAATTCTTTTATACTGCAATCCTCTCTTTGCCGCAGTAATTCAGGGTTTCAAGACTTGATTTTCTTACTATTTAAATCTTGAACCCAGAGTTAATGATGCAGTTGTCGCAGCAGTCTCTCATCCCTTCTTCAAGCTCAAATGGGTAGGCTTGAAAAAGGGTTGGGATTACCAGACCACGACAGCAATTGTTCGTGATAAGCTCATCAGTGTGGTCAAAGATATGACCGACGATGTGAAAGAGGGCTCACCTCTATCCTTGGAAAATGATGACGAGTATTTTCACTTTGATAAGGTACTTTCACCACAATCTGGAGAGGAAACTCCAGACATGGCCGTCATCAGATATCTGAACGACGTAGATACCAACTTGTCATGCCTGTTCAACCACAAAGCCATCCAGCAGGCATTCATCAGCTCCAGTAGAACATCTTTTTTTCTTTTGCCGGAATAATTCATTCACCCAGGAGAGGGAAGCTGTCCGACGGACTTCTTTGAGAGCTTGACACTGATGAAGGCGAATATGTAGTGGAATGAAAGTGCTTAGAACCTTAGGTTCGGGGTGGGTGGATTTTTTCCATTAATGGGAGTATTTTAGTCTCAGGTTTCTTGTAAATCGAGAATTTAATCATTTTCCTGTAACTGTTCCAAACTGTACTGTGTTATGTTTATTATGATTTATGTAGTCCCTTCTTTCTGTTGCATCGCTTTCGATTGACTTTGTTGCGGATAGGAAGCTTCAAACTACGATAACAATAATAAACACTGAAAATGGAGTGTATTTTGGATGTATTTAGATTGTATTTAAATATACTTTTGAAGTAATGTATACATTCCACTTTAGAGTAATGTATTTGGTATTTAAATACAAATTTGCGTGGTATTTAGAATTCAAATACAATTTAAAGTATTTATGCCCATCTCTGGATGTAATATACCTCGTTAACCTCGTTCAGGTTCCGTGTGTTGGGCTCTCTTCACACGAAGGTCAAGCTGGTGGCCCCGCCTCTAGACCTAGCTTGGTGGAGGAGCGAATTGCTCTCGCTCTCCACCGCACATAGCCAGGTACACACGGCTCATCTGCTACCGTCCTGTGCCAGGCATCTAGTCTTCTCTTGAAGACTTCAACTTTGAACGCTGTAACGTTTCTGAGGTCCTTTGGACTCTGGTTAAAAAGTCTTGGGCCCCCTGACAACCAAGCTATTTTCCTTCAGTGTTGAGGAGGTCCCTTGTCGGGCCTTCAATTTGGGAACACTACACATTCTGCCTTTCCTATTTTCCAGCGTTGTTTGGATGGTAATTGGGTTTAGTTTGAGGTTTGGTACCAGTTTTTCGATCATTTTCCATATGTAGATTATGGTGTACCACTCTCTTCTTTCCAGGGAGTACATATTTAGTTTATGTAGTCTGTCCCAGTAGTTGAGTTCTTTGCAGTCACCAATCTTGGCTGTGAAATGTCTTTGAGTTTCTTCTAGTTTATTAATTTCTTCCTTTTTATATGGGGACGTCAAAACTGAGCAGTATTCAAGTTTTGCATGATCAGTGTTCTCAGCAGGGGAATCATTACTGTCCTGTCCCTTCTTTTGAACGTTGTTAGTGCCTGTCCCAGGACTCTTTCTGCTTTGTTTATCGCTATCTGATTTTGTGTCTCAAATTTGCCATCATCGGTCATTATTATCACCAAGTCGACCGCTTTCGTGCTTCTCTGAATTTCCTGTCTATCTGGAGCATGATATGTAGTCTGTTTAAGTTCCTCATTTCTACCATATCTCAAGAGCTGAAATTTCTCGGTGTTAAAAGTCATATTGTTGTCTTCTGACCATTTGTATATTTTGTTCGTGTCCCTCTGCAAGGCCTCCACTTCATTTGCATCGCTGATTTTTCTACTGATCTTTGTATCGTCCGCAAAGGATGTTACTATACTGTTGCTGTTTACTCCACTGTCTATAAAAGTATTTTGGATTTTCCTTTATTGCTTCTACCGCCGTTTCCTCCTCCCTCTCTGTATGGCCCTTAATCAGGGTTTGTATTTCCCTATCGATACTCTCCAGTTTTTCTTGTATTACTTTCCTGGCATTGTTTTCTCCGCAATTAGCTAACTTCGTCGTTACTCTCTTTCTTTTGCAGAATATTCTTCTCTCTTGCTTGTCTAGCTAGTTTTTCTTTCCTTTTTGGCTGTGCTTTCTGAGCATATTTTCTAAAATTTTCAGCGTCTTTTCTTCCAAGATTGTTAGCATTTCCTCAGTTGTTTTATTCTCTAAAACCGTTCTCCACTCTATTTGAGCCATGTGTGATCTGATTTCTTCCCAATTTATGGTCTTGGAGTTTAAGTTAAAAGCCCCAAATTTGCTTCTTCCTTCTGTGTGTGATTTGTATTTTAATGTTATCGCCATATTTGTTGATAACTCGATTATGTTGTGGTCTGAGATAATAGTTGGGGTTATTTTTATATCAGCAATCAAGTTCGTGTTATTCGTGAATACCACATCTAGGCAGTTATTTTTTTGGGTATTTTCTGCTATCTCCCGTGTCAGCATAAACTTTGACAAAGCGTTCGAAAAGTGTGACTATGGAATCATAATACATAAACTGAAATATATGGGAATAACAGGAAAAGTAAGGAAATGGCTATATAATTTCCTTAGTGAGCGGCGGCAAGTCGTTACAGTTCAAAGAATATCTTCATCAGAATCAGAGGTCCTCAGCTCGGTACTCTTCATAATCATGCTGACGGATATACTCGTAGATGAGGACGTTACCAGAGACAGCACAGTATCATCCTTTGCCAATGACACAAAGATCAGTAGAAAAATAAGAAGCCCAGAGGATATAGGAATAATAGGATCTCTACAGACAGACATGAACAGAATCTACAATTGGTCTAAAGGCAATAATATGAAATTTAAAACTGAAAATTTTCAACTGTTAAAGTCGGAAAAAGGGAGGACCTAAAATCCATGGGATAGTGGGATACTATACTCCAAATGGACAGGAAATCCAGAGAAATTCTAAAGCAAAAGATTTAGGAGTTGTAATGACTGGTGATGCAAAAATTGAAACACAAAATAAGATAGCAGTAAACAGAGCAAAGAGAATAACTGGGCAGATACTGAGAACCTTCAAACGAAGGAATAGGAATATAATGATTCCTCTATTAAAAACACTGATTAATTTAAGGTAGGTTGATTTTCCGCATTGTTTTAGATATCGACTTTGGACTAGTCGAGATAGTCAAGGCTTAATATGATAATAACTGTCAAAACATTTCAGATCCCTAGCTTTAACCATTTTTTGAGGAAACCGTTTCAAAAATCGTTAAAAAATCGTACCGAAAAATATCGCATTTTCGCAATTTTCGGCCGAAAAAAACGTTATTTTCATAAAAAAATCCTGAAAAAAGTTACAATTTTATTGAAAAAAAGTAAAAAAAAACATGTACACAGTCAAATAGACACATTTAGATCCCAAGATCATCATAATTTTCACTGTAAGAACCCTTAGAAGCAAAGGAAGGCCTCATCTGGCGGCTTAGGGCTTTGGCCAGAATGTGTTTGTGCCTTGATTCGAGTCCATAAACAGTATGGGAAGCTTCAGATGTCAGCTTCACGGCCCTTTCAACACTCTGAGAATGTGAAGGCAGATCAGGCAGCTCCAGCTTGGTGCCATTCAGCAATGCTTCTTGAAGCTCCTGGTCAGAAAAGTCTTCTGTGAGAGCAGGTTCACAGATGCCACTTTGAGAAAGGTTGATTAGTTCTGACCAGTGAGTAGCTTCAATGTTGATGGCTGTGATCTTCTTCAGCCTCTTCTTGGCTGGCTTCCCACTTCTGAAAGAATAATAATTAATTTATTTTTTATTTCAGTTTAAGATTTAATCCCTATTAGTCTCAGAATTGTTGATTTAAATTAAACTTAAATTAAAAAAAAAAAAACCCGAGTTCTATAAATCCCCATAATCGAATTTTTTTTCAGAAAGAAGGTAAGATTATTTCCATTATCAGAGGGGAGATGGGGAATTGGGATAAGAAAATGTGAAAAAAAATTCGATTATGGGGATTTATAGAACTCGGGCCTTTTTTTTATTAAATAAATCCCCATAATCAAATTCTTACCTGATGGACAGAATTTTCTTGAGAGCAGCTTCTCTCACTTCCAAGTCATCAGACTTCATCATGGAGTACAGCACATTCTCGGGCAGCAAAGCAAAAGCATTGTACTTCAGGTTCTTGAAAACAACACCCTGGATTTCTTCAGACTGCTGCTTGATCCTCTGGATCATGTTGAAGATGTACAGCTGATGATTGTGGAACTTGCTGTCCCTTTTGATCTCAAACCAACTGACTACATACACTTCCACAATGAACTTGATGGCCTGGTAAAGCTTATCCTGTAGTTCTGGAGGGTAAGCACCTCTGGTCCACAGACACATCAATCTAATTGCCAAAGTCAACCATCTTGCATGGTTTAATGGTCCAATTTTCCAGGCAGCAAATCTTGGGTTGACTTTGCCCCTGGAAATTCCAAGCACATACTCCAAAAGAAGCCTCTGGTCGCTACTGAGATCATTCAGTGTCTCCTCAGCAAATTTCATGTCATCCAGGGGGCCACTGAGTTTGGTGAATTCCACTTCTGGCAGATCTTGGTAGTCAATTTCACAGAGTTTTCCCAGCGGACCAGTGAAAGCAGTGGGACTTTTGGTACTGCCATCAAGATGCTTGAAAACAGCTCTGAAAGGAAGCTCATTCTGATGGAGTGAACAGCCAATGGTGTGCAATTTCCGCTCAATTTTATTTTCCAGAGCTGTTACAAGGCCTTCCTCCCAGCCAGTGTTTGTATTTGTGTTGTCAAGGAGATTATGTGCTGTGTTTGACAATTTTCTTTCTCGCACTTCACAGCATTGTCATCACAGGGACGAACAGGTAGCTTACAGGTGCAAGCAGAAATGTCAAAAAGTTTAGCCAGCTTTTCCTCCAGATTCTGCTCCTGGACTGTAGAAAGAGATTTCCTGTTTATCTCTTGCCTTCTTGAAGCACACTTTATCCACCAATTTCACTACATAATATTCCTCATACAGGGGCAGCCGCGGGTTCACTGCCTGCCAGATCTCAATCACATCCTTTGCTATCATTTTAGCAATATCATAGACTTTCAAGTCCGGGTGGCTGTTTTGGAGGAAATAACTTTACTGAATAACTTGGCGGAGGGTAGGAGGCTCTGTTATATCCAAAGGGGAAGGCTGGCCACTGAATTTTTTGGCACTATCACTTCGAGTTAACGCTGCAGACTTCCGTTTTTTACCCATTTTTATGAAATATCTGAAAATAAACACAATTAAATGAACGCATCATAAAATAACTTAATTTAATACACATTTTATAGGTAAATATCATTAAAAAATACAAAATAATACACTAATAAACATCTATAATGCATTTACAATAAGTTTCAAGCATCGTTTTGTTAAAAAAGCCGAATTTTATTGATTATTTTGATGAAATAAGGTCCGATATTTTGTTTGTTTACATTGCGCGAATGCCGCGCGCGCGATTTTACGCGTAAAATTCGGCAATTTTACAACTTAAAAATAATTAACAATCCTCAAACAATACAATCATTTTCACAAATATGAGTTGGTGCAACGTTTTTTACACATTAATACCTTTCTATCTAGACTAGTCCAAGATCACAGTTCCAAAATCAACCTACCCTACTGATTATACCCAAGTTGGAATATTGCTCGGAAGGGATTCAAAAATGTTTCACAGCCAAAATCAATGGATGCAAAGAACTAAATTATAAATTACTGGGAAAGGTTATGTAAATTAAACTTATATTCACTGGAAAGACGAGAGAGGTATACCATTATTTACACTTGAAAAAATAATGGAGGAACTAGTCCCTGATCTTACTTTGAACCCTATAACCCCGCAAAAAGGGGAAAGTAGAAAAGGAAGAATGTGTCGTGTTCCCAAGTTAAAGGCTAGACAGTGAACATCTTCAACCCTGAAGGAAAATAGTGTTGTTGTGAGAGGACCAAGACTATTTAACCAGCTTCCCAAGGAATTAAGGAACTGGAGTGGTGTGGCGGTGGATATCTTCAAAAGAACACTAGACGAACAAGCTTGACCTTCGTGAAGTGAGGAATCATCGCACGGAACATTTGAAAGGTTAAACGGAAAGGTATAGCATGGATAAAGTGAAAGTGGCGGTTCGCAAGCTGAAAAATGGAAAGACGGCAGGTGAGGGTGGGATATAAGGGGAAATGATTAAGTATGTGGGTTTGAAAGGTTTTGAATGGTTACTTATGATGCATATGTCAAAGTGCATAGAAAAACTGGAGTGTACCTGAAGATTGGAAGAAAGCATTAATTGTTCCACTATACAAAATGAATGGTGAAAGGAGTGAATGTAAGAACAACAGAGGTACATGGCTGTCGAGTGTTGTGAGGAAGGTGTATGGTAGGATAGTTATAGAAAGAGTTCGTGATATTACAAAATGCTTGGTAAGCGATGAGCAAAGAGGGTTCCGAAGTGGAAGAAGCTGTGTAGATCGTATTTGCAATGAGACAAATGATTGAGAAAGTATGCAAAAGGGATTGCGAGATGTGCATGGCCTTTATGGGTATCGAGAAAGCGTATGATAGAATAAAGAGAGAACCCTTTCGGCAGGTGTTGCGTATATATGGGGGTTGGTGGTAGACTCAAGAATACGGTGAAAAGTTTCTGTGATGAAAGTAATGCATGTGTGAGAGTAAATAAAGAACAGAGTGAATGGTTTGACGCACACTGCTGTGCGTCAAGGATGTGTGATGTCTCCATGGCTATTCAGTCTGTTTATGGATGGAGTGATGAGAGAACTGAAAGCGCGAATGCTTGATAGAGGATTGAATCTGGTGTGTGATGGGAATAGGTGGGGCCTGTCAAGTCTGTTGTATGCGGATGATGCTGTGCTATTTGTTCAGTGAGCGTAGTATGCAGGAGGCTGTTGAGAGTTTTGTGGCAGAAGACATGGGTAAAAGCAAGTTATTGATTTTACAGAGAAAGGGAAATTCGGACTGGCATGTGATGGTGAATTATGAAACACTAGAGGTAGCAGTCTTTTAAGTTCTTGGGATGTGTTCTGAACAAAAGAGGTACGAATGCGGATGAATAGTAGAATGAATCAAAGAAAGGTGGCGGGTGCTTTGAAAGTTGTTGTGAGGAAGCGGAGACTGGGTAGAGATGCTGCAAGATGTTTACATGAAGGTGTGTTTGTACCGATACTTTTGTATGAGTCTGAAACACTGACATGGCATGAAAGGGAGAAGTCAAGACTCAAGAGTAAACGCAGTTGAAATGGATAATTTAAGTGTGTGTGGCGTGCGCCGAATTGATCGAGTGAGAAATTGTGATTCTGGACAGCTGTGGAGTGCGGAAGTCAATGGAAGTGAACACTGAAGAAAATGTGTTGAGGTGGTTTGGACATATTGAAAGAATGGAAGATCACCGAGTTGTGAAAAGAATGTACAAGAATGTTTGTGAAGGTAGGAGGAGGAGGAGGAGAGGAAAGCCGAAAAGATGGATGGACATGGTGAATGATTGCGTGAGGAAGCGTGGATTTGGTTTGGGTGATGCGGGAAAAGTGGCTGAAAGTAGGTTGGAATGGAGGTTTTGAAGCCTGGAAGCACCACCACACACGGTGTATGAAACGCCGCAGGTGTGGAATTTAGCCTTCTCGGGTGTGAATGGGGGGGGGGCACCAGGATGCTGGTACGAATGCGCGTATGCCTTGGTTTCTGCCTTCTCTCTTCTTCCTTACCTTTTCTGCTTGTTTATATCTGAGAATGTTTGCCTTCTCACCCCAACTCATTTGGCAAATAAGATTTTGATGATGTATGTTGTAGCTGGTTCCTTCTTGGTGCTACTTGTAGTTGCCGGGAAGAATGAAGGATACGAGAGGCAAGCTATCGCTTTGTTGAGTATCCCTTTTAGGGGCCTCTCGTGTCCTCTTCTCTCCCTGTCGTTTGGGGGGTTGGCGTCTTGAAGGAAAAGTCGGTCGTTTTCAGAGTTTATTGAGTTCTTGGTTGGCTGAGGTTATTTTACAGAAGATTTTGTTATTCTATATACAGCTGAATTAATTAAATATATATATATAAATTTATGTACAATACTTATTTATAAAGATTATATATGATTCTTAAAATTACACAATGATAAAATATATACAATTTGGTACGCGCAAAATTGGTTTGTCGGTAACTAATATAAAAATAATATAAATGCGGAAAATTAACTGCGCGGCCCCACACTACTGCCCACCCCGAGAAGCGGAGCACGTATATCAAAAGTAGAAATATTCGGGTCTTGATTTGAATCGGATCCTTCGTCCAGCTCGCGTTGATCCTCGGTCGGCCTCGTTTCCGGTTGTTGCGTTGTCCTGCGCGCCCGTCCTGAGGTCTGTATTTGCTACCTCCGAGGTGCGTCCTCCATCGTCCTTTTTCCTTGCGTGCTTTTTCTCCGATCCGATGTCGTCCGATTGTGCGCCCGGTACCTGTGTGGGACCTGAAACTATATACGCCGGTTTTAAACGATTAATTGAAATGGCTTCTGATGATCCGTTAGTTTTTTCTATTACGAAGTACTTATCGTGGCGTTCGAGAACACGGAAAGGTCCTTGATATGGTGCCTCGAATGGTTTTCGAACGCGGTCGATGCGTACCCATACGTGGCTTGATTTGTGGAGTTCCGATGGAATGAATGATTTGGGGGCTGAGTGAATGTTTCCTTGAGAGAGTTGGGCGAAATCGATTTGCGTCATTTTCTTGGCTAATTCGGAGATGAATTTTGAATTGGATTTTGACGACGAATTGGCGATCATTGGCCTCGGGCATAATAGGGTGGTTCCGGTGACGGTGGTGAACGGTGAATAACCCGATTCGTTGGGGAGACTGCGTAAACCAAGGAGAACTATGGGTAAAGCGGGGAGCCAATCTTGTTTTCGAGCGATGATTGCTGTCTTGATGGTGCGATGAGATCTTTCAATTATTCCGTTGGTCTGAGGGCGATACGACAAAGTTCTTAGTCGGTGAAATCCGATGAGAGCTGAGAGTTCCCTAAAGAGTTCGGATTCGAATTGGGATCCGCGGTCCGTTATGACTTGCAGTGGTACACCAAATCTTGAAATCCATACATCGAGAAATGCGTGTGCTATTGATGTGGCTGTAGTATCAATCAGAGGATATGCTTCTATCCATCTTGTGGCACGATCGATGCAGGTTAGGAGATATCTATATGGGGAAGGATATGTTTGACCGGGCAAAGTGGTTGGCGGTAAGGGACCGACGATGTCGATATGTACCGTTTCAAATCTTGAACTTGGTAAATCGAAGGGGGTTATTTCTGATTTTGTATGGCGAGAAATTTTTGAGGATTGACATGATTCACAATTTCGGGACCAAGTTCGAATATCCTTATTCATTGAGGGCCAAAAGTATCTTGATTTAATGATACGAAGTGATTGCTTGATGCCTGGATGAGAAATATTATGAAATTGATTGAAGATGGAAGATCGATGCTGCTTGGGAACAAAAGGACGGGGATATGGCGTGGATGTATCGCAATATAAAGTTGTATTTTCTGGAAACGGGAACGGCTTGAGACGTGGGAGAAATTCTTGCGTTTCTTGATCTTTTTGTTGAGATTCCGCGATTGCTGATAAATCGAAAGCGTCGATATGTACTGCGTTTACGTTGCGTGAAAGGCAGTCCGCTACGACGTTTTCGGATCCACAGATATGTATTACATCGCATACGTATTCCGTGATGGCAGACCAATGACGTTGTTGTCGGTCTGTCTTGGCTCGTAAGGGACTCTTGTAGGCAGAAACCATCGGTTTGTGATCCGTGAAGAGTATTACTTGACGACCTTCTAAAAATTGACGGAAATGCAGGACGGCTAGGTATGCTGCGAGTAATTCTCTATCGTATGCGGCGTACGCTTGCTGAGTTGTAGTTAATTTCTTGGAAAAGAAGGCGATGGGAACTGGTGTGCTGTCGATTATTTGATGAAGAACTGCTCCAGCTGCTATTTGTGAGCAGTCCGTAACTAAATGAAGGATTGAGCTTGATGGAAGAGGATGACAAAGCGTAACGGCGTTCCGTAGTGCATCCTTGACATCTTGAAAGGCTTGAATTGCTTCGTCGTTCCACTGTAGACTTTTGCTTTTGACTTGAGTTCTGACGATTTCACTTAAAGGTGAGACTAAATCGGCGTAACGGGGTATCATATGGCGATAGAATCCCGTCATTCCTAGGAATCTTCTGAGGCTTTGGTAATCTTGCGGTTGGGGAATATCTTGAATTTCGGAGACTTTGTTTACAGGAGGACGAATGCCTGCTGGGGAAACTTCATGACCCAGAAATTCAATTTTGGATTGCTGAAATATGCATTTTTCTAAGGAAATTCTTAAATTGTGTTCTTGAAGGATCTTGAATACGCGTTCTAAGTCTTTCAAATGGTCAACTGCGTTATTTGAATGGACTAAAATATCGTCGAGATACACAAATACGCAGTCAACTCCTCTGAAAATTGTATCCATGAAGCGTTGAAATGTTGCAGGGGCGTTTCTTAAACCAAATGGCATGTATAAATACTGAAATAAACCAAATGGAGTTGTTATAGCCGTTTTCTCGATATCTTCTGGGTGGACTGGAATTTGGTGATATGCTCTGACTAGATCGATTTTGCTAAAGCATGATTTTCCGTGCAGAGATGTTGACAGACTTCTTATATGAGGAAGTGGATATCTGTCCGGTTTCGTGACAGCGTTTAGGCTTCTATAATCACCACACGCCCGCCATTCGCCTGGTATCTTCTTCGGAACGAGGTGTAACGGTGAGGCCCATGGTGATTTTGAGGGTTCTATAATTCCATCTTGAAGTAAGTTGTTGAAAGTAGCCTTAGCTGAGGATAATTTATCGGGTGGAAGACGTCGAGGGCTTGCAAACACTGGTGGTGCGCTGCCAGTGTCGATGGTATGCTTGACAGTGTTGGTGGAAACTTTCTGCGGTTGAGCTGGTTTCAGTAGTGAGGAGTACTTGTCAAGCAGGTTCCTGATTTCTTGAGGTAATTTGTCGGTAGGGTTAATATTGATGAGGTGAAGGTCTTTGGATTGCACAGGTTTAGTAGTGGCTTGAAGAGTTGTTGCTCTATCCTTCAAAATGCCATGCTTGCAGTCCACAAGGATGTCATAATGGGATAGAAAATCGGCGCCGAGAAGTGGACTGGAGACTTGGGCGACGACGAATGGCCACCTGAATATTCTTCGTAATTTAGGAATTGATATGTCCAGTGTTACTTCTCCGAATATTTCGAGCGGCTGACCGTTTGCGGTGGAAATCTTTACTGCGGTTGGGTGGAGTTGACAATCATTGACACAAGTTGGTGGTAAAATTGAGATGCTCGCTCCTGTGTCAATGATAAAATTGACCTTCAGACTGGCGATGCGAGCTGCGACTGAGATCAGCGGCAGGCCGGACGTCGCGTTAATCACAGCCTGCTTATCTAGTTTTCCGACGTTTCTCTTGATGGTGAGGAAGATCTTGAATTTGGGCGTGACGAGGGGAGCAGCTTGGCGTCATCTTTATTTGGCCACTTGCACCATGGCCTGCAGGTCCTTGCTTGGGGGCCATAATAAAGGTGCGCGCGGCACACCACCGGCCGCTGATTCTCGCTGAAGGGTTTTAGGCCGATGGGGATATTCGTTCTTGGGCTTGTATTGGCTCGAGTTGACGTTGGCGCCGCGTAGCAGCTTTGTTGAGCGAACGGTATTAACTCATCGGCTAGTTTGCCGAGTTGAGTTAGCGTCAGCTCCTTTTGTGCTGCTACGACGGGCGCTATTGAGGATGGGAGCGCCTGGATGAATTTATGCTTCACCAAATCATCGCTGACGCCCACCTTCAGTGCCGTTTGGTGGATATCTTGAAGGAATTGGGAGGGCTTTCCAGTGAGAGGAGTGTTGGAGATGAGTCGTTCGAAGAGTTCTGGCTTCGTCTTTTCGTAATGACTCACGATTTCTTCTTTTAAATCGGTGTACGACTTGTTGGAGAGAGTTGCTGCTGAAATTCGTGAGACGACTTCGGGGGGTAACGAGGCTAGAACATGGAAAAATTTGGTCTCTTCGGATGTTATTCTGGAAATGTGGAATTGTGCCTCCATGATGGAGAACCATCCTGCGGCCGACGCTTCAGAGAACGTGGGTGGCTTGATGGTGACATGGTGCACTCCTGATTCAACAGATTCCATCTTGCGGGAATGTAATTCGGGTCTGCTGCTGCTTTGGTTCCGACCGGCTACTACGGGTGGGCGGCGAAGAGGCGTGGCTTCGGTTTGTTCCGCCCGGCGACTGAAGGATGCTGCTTCCGCTGGCTGCTTCGGGTCACTCCGGGGTCACCAATTGTAGCTGGTTCCTTCTTGGTGCTACTTGTAGTTGCCGGGAAGAATGAAGGATACGAGAGGCAAGCTATCGCTTTGTTGGGTATCTCTTTTAGGGGCCTCTCGTGTCCTCTTCTCTCCCTGTCGTTTGGGGGGGTGGCGTCTTGAAGGAAAAGCCGGTCGTTTTCAGAGTTTATTGAGTTCTTGGTTGGCTGAGGTTATTTTACATAAGATTTTGTTATTCTATATACAGCTGAATTAATTAAATATATATATATAAATTTATGTACAATACTTATTTATAAAGATTATATATGATTCTTAAAATTACACAATGATAAAATATATACAATTTGGTACGCGCAAAATTGGTTTGTCGGTAACTAATATAAAAATAATATAAATGCGGAAAATTAACTGCGCGGCCCCACAATGTAAAAAATTTAAGTTTTATTGAAAATATTTGGTAAAAGAATTAGCATTTACAAGTTATAAAAATTCATTTTCTCTTCCATCATTTTTGAAGCGTTGTAAATTTTTGAAACGAGCAAAAGCTCCATTCCTGGGAAGGTATGGTGTTTACTTCGTGATTAATTATCTATTTATTAAAAATGTTCTAAATCTTCAGATCCATTTGCACCCTCGAAAAAAATTGCCGATGTCAAACTAAAAATGAAATAATTTTAAGATTATAATACAGGTTGTGAAAAATTGTAAAAATGAAACTAAAACTAAATGTAATACTAAATTTAAATACACACACGTGTAAGTTGCTTACATTTACTAAATTTACAATATTCATATTACAAGGTCAGTATTTCAAAGGGGATTGATTATCTTGTCCTCAAATTCGACAATTATGTTTGTTACCTTTGTCGCTGACGTGGAAACTAGTTTCGTCTAAGAAACATAATCAACCAAGAAATGTTAGATTAATTTTTATCAAATTCAGTAGTTCAGAATAGTCCAATGTGTCCACTAGGGTGCTCCGAAAATTAAAAGATGTTGAAAAAAGCTCATAAAACTTTGCTCCCCGGGCTTCTACTCATTCTTTTATGTTATATTAATGCCAGAAAAAAATATTGAACATACTAAGCCTTGCCACCAGGCAGCTGAAAAATATGCTATATTGAATTAATTTATTATACTTAATACTTACATTTTTTAATTTTTTTTCAGAGTTACCTATCATAAATAGCGTATCTATTAAATAAATCGTAGTTTTACTTGAGTTTATATAAACTTAAATAATTATTACAAAATTTAATACTTATTTTTTGTCAAGAAGAGCAATAATTAATTACTTTTCAATGGCAGACGGAAATGGTAATAATAATGAAGATGATCCAAATAAAAAATCAAAGGATAATTCAAATATTTCCTTAAGAAAAGATGATATAATATGGCTAATAGAAAAGCCTATCGAAAAACTCTCTGATGTTCGAATCCCAACGAAGGGGGACATTTTACGCTATTTTTTCTACCTAAAAGATGGACCAATGAAGAAAGAGAAATTTAGAAATTTTAACGGTACAATTGCTGAAAAAGTATTAGAAGATACAGAAAAGCAGTGGATGAAATCAGGAATCGAAATAAAACGTAAAGATAAAGTCAAGAAAAAGATTTTAGACCTTTACGAGAATTATAGGACACTCCAAAAAAAGAAAAGTTCCAATTCCAAGAAGGTAAAGGAAGAAAATTTTGTTAGAGACCTTGACTCCTATTTTTTTATTGCCCATAAAGATGCTGAACGCAGAGTTCAAACTGATCGGTTGAGGACGACAGAACAGAAAAAGAGGATATTGACTTCATAAATGCAATGAAAGAGGGTAGAAAAGTTCTTTTGGGATCCGAAGATAAAAAGTATTCAAAAAAGGTTCAACCTAAAAGGAATAGGGAAGAGAATTTCACTTACAGAATGAGGACAGACATGCGAAGAAGAGAGCTACAAGGGCTTCAACTAGCGAACTTAACGATGAGATACACATTGTTGATGAAGATTATTTAGAACTAGATGATAGTGATAATGATGAAAATGCGATTTCAAATTCTGATAAAAAATCAAAAAGAAAGCGTTCGAAAACTATCACACTAGAACTTCCACGAAACCCATTCAAAAGTAAAAAAATATCTGAAATGGCTGATCGTTTAAATTTATCTTCTGGCCAAAGAACTGCATTTATGGCTGCCATCGCAACAGAGGGGGGAGTTGATTTGGAGAATATCACGTTGTCTAAAACAAGTACGAGGACAGCATGTAAAATAGTGCGGCAAGAAAAAGGCGAAGAAATCAAAAGTAATTTTGTATGCCCAAAATTTTGTAATCTTCATTGGGATGAAAAATTTTTACATGAAGGTGATGAAAGATTAGAGTGCTGATATCTGGTGCCCCAGGATATGAAGAGGGAAAGCTCCTTGGCGTTCCAAAAATCGTCGATGGCACTGGTAATACACAAGCGAATGCTACTCATTCTCTAGTAGCTGAATGGAAAGTCGAATCCAATATATATGGTCTTGTTTTTGACACTACGGCGTCCAACTCCGGCTGGAAAAATGGAGCCTGTGTAAAATTAGAAGAATTATTCCAAAAAAACTTTTCTTTTTTGCTTGTAGACACCACATACTGGAAAGAATCTTGCAAGCAGTTTGGTCAAAACTTTTCGGCGATAGAAATTGTCCAAATAATTTAGATTTTAAAAATTTTCAGAAGTTTTGGAATACCATCAACAAAGAAAATTTCAAAATTCTTGAATTTAAAGATCGATCCTTAAAATTTCGTTGTGAAGATGTTACAAAATTCTTCAAGAAACGTTGACCCAAAGTTCTGACAAAAAATCATTACCAAGTGAAGATTACAAAGAGTGTGCGGAACTTATGCTTATTCTCTTGGGAGGGATTCCGCCTCGTGGTGTGCATTGGTTAAAGCCAGGAGCATATCACCATGCAAGGTGGATGTCGTACATTTTGCATGCGGCTAAAATGTTTGCTTTCACTGGTCAACTTGGGTACGATTCCAAAAAAATAAAAAATCTTGAACGCTTTTGCACATTCACATCGCTTTTTTAATACAACCCTGGTTATCAGCTACCAATGCAGGTGATGCTGCAATAAATGACCTAAAATTGTGGCACGATTTAAATTCTTATTGTAAAATTGATTCAGATGTGGCCTCAGCAGCTATAAAAACCTTTGAAAGACATTTTTGGTATATGACAAGAGTTAGCTTCATTTTCACTGGTTTCAAATAAAATTGAGATCTCTGAAAAGCGCCAAATAACTAAAAAAATTATGAAGATGAAAAAAGTAAACAGTTTTAAAATGGGAGTTCCCACATTCCCTAAATTAAACTCTTCGACGAAATTAATTTCGCTGATTGGAGTAAACTCTATGCTTCTTTTACAAACTCTGGGAATAGATATGGAATGGATGACAAAGGACCCAAGTGAGTGGAACGTAGATTCTGAATATAAAAAAGCTTTTGAATATGTTAGAAGTGTCAAAGTAATAAATGATCTTGCTGAAAGAGCTGTGAAGCTCATTCAAGATTACTCAAATAACATTACCAAGGACGAGCCTCAAAGACAGTACCGTATATACATGCTTCAGGTTGTAGAGCGCCACAGGAAACTAATTCCTGATTTCAAGAAAGGGACACTAAACCATCTTCTGTAAAATCAAAATAAGATCAAAACGGACTGTTTATAACAGCCAAAAGGAAGAGGCCCACTCCTGCTAAAACAAAAATAAACCTAATGGCTACAGTTATAAACAATTACGCAGGAGTGAGGGGGCATAAACCTCGGTAAAGCCAATCTTCATCTAATTTCCCTAGAAATAAGAAGAAATACCAAATTTTAAGCTCGTCTTTGTTTTTCTTTTGGCACATATACTTATACTATATCAATGCTTTGTATTTTTAAATCAATTCTAATTAACCCTAATTTATTTTTATGAGGTTTATGTAACTTAATCTTAAGTAATAATACCTACAAATCAGACCTAATTGCATAATTCGAAAATCACAAAACCTCAATTTACATGAGGCTGGTGGCAAGGCTTAATATGTTAGGATTCGAGCTAAAAATTCCCAAAAGTATTCAGAAGCATGATAGCAATGAGAAAATAACTGGGGAGCAAATATTCAAAATCATGGGGGTTTTTTAGCACCCTAGTGTCCACTAATCGTCCTTCAAAAGTCTTTGAACTAATTTTGAAAGGATGCAGATAAAGCTTGTGGACATTATGAGCAGTCGGACTTAACAACCCCACTGGGTAGCCATAGCCACCTTAGGCAATTTTTTTTTTCAGTGTGCCTAAATACATTCTCCTGCTTCAGAGCTAGTGTTTTCCATGTAAAGTACCTTAAATAGCAATAATTAGCCTTTTTTACGAAACGTTATTTCACACACCATTTTAAAGGTGAATAGGATTATGTATAAGGATGAAAAAAAGGAGCAAAAGAAAAGCAGTTTTGTGTACATACATTTCAACCTTCGGATAATTTTAAACACTTCCTAAACACCAGTGAAACAAATTTCATGATTTTTACTAGAGAATATTCATTATTATTGATTGGTGTCTTCGTATTGATGCCTTTATTTTTCATGTATGTGTTTATGTTTTGTTTGTATGTTTCAGAGTTCCATCATTGTTTAGCGTTATGGATATTGGTCAATAAACGTAATAACAAAAAGTGGAATCTTATTTATGATGGAACTTTATACAAAACAATAGTGAATCTCAACAGGTCAACATGCCCGTGGTGAAATGTCCAGTTGAGGGGTGCGCATATGAGACCCCCGCACACAGCGACGCCATTGTAGCAGCACTCCTCACAGCCCACTGCACTGTCCATTCCGTGTCCGCTGCCGGCGCCACGGCCCAGGTGGAGAAGGTGAAGAGACCAACAATATCTTCAGCCGGTACGAGCGAGGAATGGTCATACTTCACATCGCGATGGATGGACTATGTGGATGCCACCAAAATCACGGGTCGTGACAAAGTGGTGCAACAACTGGAGTGCTGCGATAAACCCCTTCGCTAAAACCTCACACGATCAGCCGGTGGTAGTCTGCCGGTCTGACGGGGAGAAGTGAAAGTGAGGTGCTCGCAGCCATAAAAAAACTCGCAGTCAGAGAAGAGAGCACCATGGTTGCTAGAGTGGTGCTGCACAACATGCGCCAAGACCGTGACGAAACCGTGCGTTCATTCAGCGCCCGACTCCTTGGCCAGGCAGGGTTGTTAGAAAATCTAGAAGAGGAAGAACCATTGTTGTCCCAAGGCGATATGATGACTAAGCTGATTGATGCAGCATTGCTTTTATATACTAGGTCTAGACGGGTTGAGCATAATTGAGTTAAGGTCTCAGGGTAGAAAGTTTGGTCGCCCAATTGCGAAATTTGGCCACTCGTCTGTCGTTGTTTTTGGCCTACATTTTTTTCGGTTTGGTTAATTTTGGTTTATTATTCGTAGGCGAAGGTTGCAGACTTCGGTGCGCCAGTTATTTGGGTGGAAAATTTGGTATTCCATACTGGTGGTTGGTCAGTACCCCACCCACCAATTCATCTTATTTGACATTGAGCCCAATTGTTGTTTGCAATGAAGATGAGTGCAGCTGAATTGAACAAGTTTAAAAAAAGAAGAAGCGCCTACAAAGGTCTAATTACAAAAGTCATTGCCACTATAGATTCTGCCATAGAGCAAGAGGATTTAAGCTTAGTGACTGCCAGCTTTCCATATTAGAAACTAAAAAGGTTGCTCTAAGTGAAGTAAATGTTAAAATTGAGGCTCTTATAGAAGAGGATGAAATAGAAAATAACATAATTTACTTTGAAGAGATTATTGATGATATAATTAAAGTATGCCACCGAGCAAAAGAGTTTAGCAGCTTAGTACAGTTAGAGACCAGGTCTAATACTGAAACACATCCCTCAACAAATGGTGTTTGTGAAGTTAAGGGTAACAGATCTGCAGTTCAATTACCGAGACTTGTACTCAAAACATTTTCTGGGAGTATTCAGGAATGGCAAGGATGGGCAGACAGTTTTCAATCAGCAGTTCATTTTAGTCAAGTGTTAAGTGCGGTGGAGAAGTGTGGTGCCGCGTTTGTTAGCGGGCTAGAGATAAAGTAAAGGCCAATTTGAGGCTTTATTCAACATAAACATAGCATAGATCTGAAACACAGAAAACAATAATTAGTAAAGACTTGTTACACAGAAAACAATAATTAGTAAAGACTTGTTACACAGAAAACAATAATTAGTAAAGACTCATTACATTCCTCTCTTCTTTTATAATACGTGATACATTGCACGGTAAGAAACAAAACGACAAGTTCAAGATATTTTGGAAGAAAGAAGAGTCTACAAGTTTAGGCGTTGAGCTGGGTATCTGATTCGAGTGCTTCTTCTCAGAGGGGGACTCGTCTCGGAGGTTACTGACACAGGTGGGCCTCTCTCGACTTCGACTGGAGTCGCTTCGACGGGAGCTGTTGGGACCTGTCGGCGGATCTCAGCGGGTTCTGAGTCGTCCGTTAGCGGGGTGGAATTGATTGGCTACGTCCCGCCGGTGCCAGGTCCCTGATGGATACGGTATCTTCTCTCCCATTCGGATGCCGTATAAACGCGTAGTTGGGGTTTGCCTCAATTAACTCAACTTCCTCGACGAGGGGGTCGTTCTTGGATCGGCGAATGAATTGGCGAAGGAGTACAGTTCCCGGAGAAGACAGCCACGTCGGTAGTGCAGAACCGGTAGAAGTACGCCGCGGGTGCGTGAATAGACGCTCGTGAGGAGTTTCGTTCGTGGCCGTACACAGCAGCGATCTAATCGAGTGCAGCGCGTCTGGTAGGACGGACTCCCATTGCGACATCGGCAACCCGCGATCTTCTATGGCTAGTTTGATGGTGTTCATGATGATTCCATTGTAACGTTCGCATTGCCCGTTTCCTTGGGGGTGATACGGCGTTGTGCGACTAGTCGCGATACCATGTTTAGTTAGGAACAGTTTTAGTTCCGAAGACATAAACGATGTCCCTCGATCTGTGTGGATGTAAGAGGGAGTTCCGAAGGTAGAAAATAACTCGGTGAGACGGGCGATAACGGTTGACGTGTTCGTATCACGGCACGGGAAGGCAAAAGGAAAGCGTGAATACTCGTCGATTACTGTTAGGATGTAAGGTCGCGAAGTTGCGCTCGGAAGCGGGCCTTTAAAGTCGATGTTAAGTCGGTCAAACGGGGACATGGCCCGTATTAAGTGACTAACTTCTGGTTTATAGTACTGTGGCTTACATTTAGCGCATGTTTGGCATTCCGACGTAACTCGTTTGATGTCATCCACTGAGAATGGTAGGTTCCTAGCTCTCACAAAATGAGTCATTCGGCGGACTCCTGGGTGTATCAGATTAACATGCAGCTGGGCGAGGGATATTCTTGGAGTAGCAGCGCAAAAGGATCGCGACAATGCGTCTGCGGCTCGGTTCTCGGGGCCCGGTCTGTATTTTATTGTGAATGAGTAGCCGGCTAGTTCTACACGCCAACGGAGAATCTTATCGTTCTTAATACGACCAGTAGCTTTTCCATCGAACATGAAAGATACGCTCCGCTGGTCGGTGACGACAGTAAAGTGTCGATAAGCTAAGAAGTGCTTCCACTTGCGAATGGATTCGATTACAGCGTATGCCTCCTTTTCAACGATGTGATGGCGACGTTCTGTGTTATTCAGAGCGCGAGAAAAGAACGCCACCGGGCGGCCGTTCTGGGTGAGGGTGGCTCCGATTGCTGAAGAGGAAGCGTCCGTCTCCACAGTGAACGGCAGTTCTTCATCGATTGAACCGACGACAGCTTTCGAGATATCATCTTTGAGTGTTTGGATCGTTGATACTTCCTCGCGAGTTAATGGGAATGATGAAACGTTGAGCAGAGGTTTGATCTTGAGGGAATAGTTCTGAATCCATTTAGCATAGTATGCGAATAGTCCGATTACGCGTTGTAGAGACGACTTGTTGCGAGGAGTTTGAAGTTCTTGTAGTGGCCGGAGGCGTTCGGGATCGGGCCGCAATACGCCATGAGAGATAGAATATCCGAGCAGGTGCACTGATGTCATCGAAAGCTTGCATTTTTCCTTGTTTAGACTCAGATTTACTCGTTTAGCGGCTTCCCAGAAATGTCGAAGGTTCTCATCGTGCTCTTCCCAAGTGGTTCCGCAGATGGTGAGATCGTCGAGGTAGGCGTATGTTGATGATAAGTTGTTCGAGGATATGAATTCGTTCATGACGCGCTGGAAGGCCGCGGCTCCGTTAGTTACTCCCATAGGGATCCTTCTGAATTGGTATAGATTTCCGTCAGCCTCGAATGCTGTGAAAGGTCGTTCAGACGGATCGATTTCTACCTGGTAGTATGCGCTTGACAGATCAATTACGCTGTAGTATTTGTGTTGTGAGACTTTGTTGGCTATATCATCGATTCGCGGAAGAGGATATGCATCTAGCATGGTAAATCGGTTGACGGTTTGAGAGAAATCGATTACCATGCTTTTTTTTTTGTTTCGGTAGATGTGATGACTACTTGAGCACGCCAGGGTGAGTTACTGGGTTCAATTATCTCATCCCTGAGTAGCTTTTCGATTTCTTTCCCAATGAAAATTTTGTCCTCAGAGCAAAATCGTCTGGACTTCGTGGCGATGGGACGACAATCGGCAGTTAAGTTGCCGAATAGTGGTGGGGCTGAAATTCTTGATCGAGTAAGGCCGCATATATGGAGTGCTGGCTCCGGACCTCCGAAATTGATGTTCAATTCCTTGTGTCTGATTAAGAATGGGGTACCGAGTATTATGTCAGCGCACAGATCCGACAAGACGGATAGTTCGAGCTTTTCGTAGTCGCGGTCTCCCATCGTAACCTTCACTGTACATCGACCTGAGATGGCTGCGGATAGATTAGGCGAAGCCATTGATACGACGCCCGAGTGCGGAAGAATGGGCAGCTCTAAGTGTTTGGCTAGATCCTCACGAATGAAGTTGTCCGAGCTGCCAGTATCCAACAAGGCGAGACACGAACGGCCGTTGACGAGGATATCGACTGTTGAGTTGGTAGGCATGGAGGAGCTACACGATAGAGTGGTACTAATGGTCGCTAATGCTGCGGCTGAATGAGACGCTGTGGTTTTATCCTGTTTTTGACGTGCCGAGGAAGTACTTGAGCGGCAGACTTTGGCCCAGTGGCCGGTCTTTTCACATTTCGCACAGATAGAATCCTTTGCTGGACACCTGCTTCGTGGGTGGCGTCGAGACCCGCAGAAGAAGCACAGAGCGGCTTTGTTGTCGAAATTCGTAGCGGCTGAAGAGTTTGGGAGATCGTCTCCTTGGACGCAGGCAGGCCGGGCAGAGTCAGTAGTCGGCGACGGTTCGTGGCGAGAGCCAGTGGCTGCAACAGCACCGTAATGAGTGAGGTACGATTCTGAGTTTTTCTGGGCCTGATCTAATGTTCGAGCCTGGACGATAGCCTTTTCCAGTGAGAGTGTGTCATTTTCGAGTAAGCGGGTACGGATGGCGCTATCTCTAATTCCTCGGATGAAAGCGTCTCTCACAGATGAACTCCTGTTTTCGTCGGCGGAAACCGATTTGAAGTTGCAGTCATTGGCTAGTTGTTGAAGAATTTGCAAGTACTCATCGAGGGTTTCCTCGGGCTTTTGGTGACGGGTGGACAACAGGTGGCGAGCGCATACCTCGTTTGGCTTCTTGACGTAGGTGGCCTCTAAGGCTGCCATGGCATCCTCATAAGTAGAGCAGTCTTGAATGATATCAGCGACATCGGGGCCGATATGTATGAATAGAACCTCCAATTTATTGGGGTTGTGTTCGGCGATAGTACTCAAGAAATATTTGAATCCGCGCGACCATAATTTCCATAGTTTCCCAGCTTGGGGAGAATTCGGAGAAGTAATAAATTTATCCGGGTGAATCACCTTCTCCATGATATAGTAAGATTACTGGATGAATATTTGCTTGCTGTATCTGAAAGGCCGACTGAATGGCTGATTGAAATGTTGAATAAATTGTGGTGCCGCGTTTGTTAGCGGGCTAGAGATAAAGTAAAGGCCAATTTGAGGCTTTATTCAACATAAACATAGCATAGATCTGAAACACAGAAAACAATAATTAGTAAAGACTTGTTACACAGAAAACAATAATTAGTAAAGACTCATTACACAGTCCCTCTTGGAAGGGGAGGCAGCAAAGACAATAGCAGGATTAGCATTAACAGAGGCTAATTATAATGTGGCTTGGGATATATTAAAGAAACGGTTTGGTAAGCCAGAGATCTTAATTAAAAGCCACCTCCGTGAACTTTTAGCTATACCTCCTGTTAATAATCCTAATAGTGTCAAGGAGTTACGGCAGTTATATGATGAATTTGAAGTTAGAACTAGGTCCCTGGACAACTTGGGTGTAGGAATGGAAAGGTATGGTATAATGTTGGTTACTATACTGGAGTCTAAATTGCATAGCTCAATTTTGCTTGAATTAAGTAGGGACACTCTACAGAACATGTGTACATCCCCTTCAGCAGTGTTAAGTCTTTTAGGCACAGAATTAGCAAGACGAGAGGGAATTGAGTTTGCACAGTGGGATGTTAAACAAGGGGACAAAGGCAGGCACAGCACCAAGGTTTCTACAAAAAGGAATAGCCCAGGTACAGTGTCAGCTCTACATGCATCCTCTGAGAATAAATTAAAGGGAATCAAGGAATGCATATTTTGCGAAGGCAACTATGGAAAACAGATGAGTGGGTAGTTGGGAGGTAACGAAAATGGTTCACTGAGTAGGTAGGTAGTTAATCTAACAATTATTAAATTCCTTTTATGTCAATAACTGGGTGGATGAAACCAATTGGTTGCTCACCAGAGTTATTCTCCACACTACTATTTATATACTGTGTGACAAGAGCGTGCTCGGTAATAGATATACATTACCGATCAACCAACCGAAGAAAAAACCAAGACGACGCTGGTGGAAAAAGCCCCGCGAAAAGGAGAACAAAGGAGAACGAAAACGAGGAACGGGGCGACAAGACGGTACGAGAGAAGGGAGAAGAACAGACACCGAAAAAAGATCTCCACCAGCAAGTACGCTCTTAACAATTAAACAAGACGGGAAAAGGGACTCTCTAATAACTAGCAGTAAGTGACTAATTGTGTTTTTAACCCAGTTTTACGTAGACTCATTAAATTAAGCTGGGTCAGACAACTTAGGCCTACATTGTGGCCTAAGACCCAGCATCAACTCATAGCTTAACAAAGGTAAAGGTAGATTGCCCTAACCTAATTTGGTGAGGAATCCTACTGTGGACCTCAATTTATCTGCCCGCTCTGGACCATTTCCGGAATCTCTAAGCTGACCCCTCTAGGCTAGACTTGATCTACTCTATAGTTAGACTGGAGATATAAGGGGTGGGTTAATTGTGGACCAATTCATACAGAGCATTTTTCACATTGGTGGTCCGTGTGTGGGGAATTTACAAACCTTAACCTTACTTAACAAAAATTGCAGAATTAGGCTAAATGGTCTAGCCTAAGCCTAAGCCTAACCTAATCAAGCCTAATTAGGTCTACAACCTAGGGCCTAACTAGGAAACATTTACATTTAAGGAGTCTCATTCTCTTATAAGCTTAGACCTGAGTGACACATAAGTACTTGGGGGGGATTAAACCAAATTTAAAACTTGACTGTTTTGTCTGTGCTCTCTCTTCTCTGGTAATTTCTTCTTGTCCTCTATTTCATTACGATCCCCAGTTAAACAATTTTGACTTAAACATGGACAGTGAGGAATTGAAAAAGTTAAAAAAGAAAAGGGGGGGAAAGTTGGGTGCTGTTACAAAGGCCGTGAACACTTTTAACAATATTACACAACCAGGTAAGGAAGATTTAGAGTGTGTAATTCTTAAATTGGAAACTAAAAAGGAAATAATAGCCATTGATGAGAGTATTTCAGAGTTAGTTGAATCCGAAATGGCTGAAGAACAATTGATAGACCTTTACGCTGATAATGATGTTCAGGTAATCTCAATTGAACAGCAAATAAGGAGACTACAGTCTCGTTTGACTGACTTAACACCAAATAAACCTAATTCTGATTTTAATCAAAGTAGAGCTAACCTCCAACAAAATTTAAGTGGCATTCCAAATCCTGAGTCACAAGAATTGAGGGCTCAGTTACCCACTTTGCTAGTACCAACATTTGAAGGGGACACGGTACAATTCCCATCTTTCATTGAAAAATTTGAGAGTTTAATAGGTAATAAACCTTATATTTCAACTGTTGATAAGTTTAGCTACTTAACTAATTTCCTTAAAGGCCCAGCCTATAACCTGATAGCCTATTTACCAGCCGTAGGGAATTCATATGAAGTAGCTATTGATCTCTTAAAACGTAATTACATTAATAAAGATGAGATTGTATTTGAATTATCTCAACAAATTATTGATTTTGCACCCATAAAAGATAACCATAGTGATATGGAAAAATTTTATTCAAAATTAGAAGCTATTATAGGACAACTGGTTAGCAATGAGATAGATATTAAAGCTTCATCTTGGATTATACAAGGCATAGTTCTTAGGTGCCTTCCTTTGAGGGTTAAAGATATTTTAGTTCTAAAGACGGGAGAAAATTATCCTAATCTTGAAAATATCAGAAAACACTTTCCAAATATCCTAACTAATTACAAATTGAGAAATATTCCAACACAAAATAAGACCCAGACTATGGATAAACCAAAGACTGTTCCCAGAGACCAACTAGTTACAGCCAAACAGACAAAACTTGATACTGTAGAATCAAATGTGACCAACTGTAATACACGAACACCTTCATTACAGAACTTTAATGTAACTGCTGCCTCAACTTACACACTACATTGTAAATTTTGTGCAAGTGATGAACACAGTAGTACTGGGTGTGACAAATATTCAGACTTTAATCAAAGAGCTAAAAGATGTGAACAGTTGAACCTATGTAAAAAGTGTACTGGCCAGGGACATTATAAGAAAGACTGCAAATCTAGGTTAAGATTCAAGTGTAAGTTTTGTAAAAGTTTACGACATGTCTCATCAATGTGTGATTCACCAAAGTGTCCAAACAATAGTACTCAAACTCAAAAGATACCCCCACCAAACAAAGGTAATCAAGAAAATGCCACTTTCATGGGACATTCTGTTTGTTCAAACAACGTAACAAGAAACACTGAGATTCTTTTACCAACTATTACTTTGGACTTAGTGAATAGTGAGGGTAGCACCACTCCAGTGAGATGTCTTATAGACTGTTGTTCTCAACAAACATTTGTTTCGCAAAATGTAGTTAATAAATTGGGTTTGACACCAAACCCGAATGAACAAAAACTCAATATTGCATCCTTTGTTAAGGATAACTCGGACAAAAATAGCTATAAGACAATTGACCTGGAACTACATTTAGAAGACAAATTAGAGAAAATTGAAGCAGTTATTATTTCTAAAGTAGGACAAAACAAACTGGTTATACCCAAACTAGAACAAACCATAAATCATTTGGGAAAACACTACAAAATAGCTGATAGACATATCACAAACAACACAGTAGCTATACATTGAAATGTTAATGGGGGCAGATTATATTAATCTTATTCATAAGGGCATAGTAAAGATAGGTGATGGTATAGCTTATCAGACTCCATCAGGGATAGCCCCTTTGGGTGACCTATCCAAATACAACCTAGACCTAAACCAAAATAGTTCATGACTAACAAATACTATGTGCCTCAACTCAGTCCTACATAACACCTGTAAGAATAGCAACACTTTGAATAATATTATATCAACTGAGAACATTAATTCATCACTATCAAATGAAACTCTGGATGAGGCAATTCAAACTTTATGGTTGCTAGAATCTGTGGGTATACATGACACAAATCAAACTTCAGAAGATTAGTTAATGGTAGAAAGATTTGAAGACACCATTCAGTGCAAAGACAATAGTTATTTTGTTGAGTTACCTTGGAAAATAAATTGTCCAACTTTAAGAGATAATCTCAAAGTAGCTAAAGGACATTTATATAAAGTAATGAAAAAACTCAAACAAGATAATATAATTAAAATGTATAATGATGTCTTCAAAGAACAGCTACAGAAAGGCTTCATTGAAGAAGTAACAAATAACCCTTTTAAAAAAGATGGTTGTCATTATTTAACCCACAGGGGGGTTTATCGACAAGATGCCCCAACAACAAAACTCAGAGTAGTATATAACTGTAGCCTCAAAGACAATGATAAACACAGTTTGAATGATTGCCTGATTGAGGGTCCTAATCTCATTTCTGACCTTGTGAAGATCTTACTGAGGTTCAGGTTAGATAAATATGCCGTACAAAGTGACATTTCAAAGGCATTTTTGAGAATAAATCTTAAAAGTGAATATGATAAGAACCAACTTAGGTTCTTATGGTTCAAGGATCCATTTGATTTGAATAAAGGGTTCATAACCTATAGATTTAATGTTGTATTGTTTGGAGCCAATTGCTCACCTAGCCTATTAGCATTGACAATTAGACATCATTTGAACCAGTTTAATAACTCTTTAACATTGAACTTCCTCAAGGAACATTTTTACGTAGACAATCTAATAGGCTCAACAACAACAAAATCTGAATTATCTGAAGTCTATGAACACTCTCAGAACATTATGCAACAAGGTAACTTTGAACTTAGAGAGTGGATTTCAAATGATGAGGATTTAAACAAAAGGATTTTAAAGGATAATAATGGTCTTACTGAGCCATCAGACAGAGTTAAAACTTTAGGTATGAACTGGTATTTGGATGCAACTTCTAACAGTCATGATTCAATCTGTACTAAAGGTTTTAAACTTGATGAGGAAGCAAATACTAAAAGACAAATATTATCAGAGGCTTCCAAAATTTTTGATCCCATGGGTCTATTCCTGCCTTCAACAATAAAATCAAAGATTCTCCTCCAAGAAATTTGGAGGACAAATGTTGGGTGGGATGATCCAATAACAAATGAAGATCAAAAATCTTGGAAGAAGTTAGCTGCTGATTTAACAAAAGTGCAGAACATTAAAATTCAAAGGTGCTGTGGGTTTAGGGATAAGCCCCAGAGACTTCACGTGTTTGCTGATGCAAGCACACAAGCTTATGGGTGCTGTGCGTATCTTGTAAGTCCTACAGAAAGTCATCTAATTTATGCAAAAGGGAAAGTTGCACCTCTCAAACCTACCCGAACCATACCTCAATTGGAACTATTGGCTGCTGCATTAGCCATTAAAACCATTTCATTGCTTAAGGATGCTTACCATGATGTGAACATAACTGATATCCACATCTGGCTTGACAGTCAGATTTGTCTTGCCTGGATACGGAATGATAGCATTAATAGTAAGAATATCTTTGTAAGAAATAGGCTAAAAGAAATAGCTGAAGCTAATGAAAGCCTACAAGTAAACTTTCACTATGTTCCAACTAAACAAAATCCAGCAGACTTTCTGACCAGAGGTTTATCCTACAAGTTGTTGAAGTCAAACAAAACTTGGTTCATGGGACCTAAGTGGCTCTGTAATACAGACCAATGGCCTGTGGAACAAGTTAGCTTGACATTAAATTTAATCTTTTCAAATGAAAAGGTTGAACCAATCACTAATTATGAACAGTATTCTGATTTCAGCAAACTTGTCAGGGTCACAGCCTACTGTTTGAGGTTTGCTCACAACTGTTTAACTACAATAAACAAACAGCTAAATAAAAACAATCATAATTATACAGAAGTTGCAACCAAGTACTGGATAGGACATGCACAATAAAAAAGGAGTACAATAAAGAGTTAGAATTCTTGATTAATGGGAAACAAACAAAAGAACCTGTACCATCAGTAGTTGTGGATCTAAACTTGTTCAAAGATGAGGAAGGCCTTCTAAGGTGTAAAGGGAGATTAGACAAATCAAAACTGTCATACAAAAGCAAACATCCAATCCTTTTACCTAGATTTAGCTATTTGACCACATTAATCATCAGACAAACACACAATGATGTATATCATATCGGGGTACCACAGACACTAACTACATTAAGAAAAACTTATTGGATACCCAAGGGAAGGATCACTGTTAAAACAGTCCTGAGTGAGTGTGTCACATGTAGGCGTATTCATGCTAGGCCCTATAGGAAACCAAATCCTCCTGCTTTGCCAGAGGAGAGAGTTACTCTCAACAGACCCTTTGAGACTGTAGGCATTGACTATACAGGAGCATTGACTGTAGGGGTGGTTGACACTGAACAAAAAATGTACATTGTACTGTTTACATGTGCTGCCTCACGAGCTGTTTATCTGGATGTTGTCGAGGACCTTACAGCAGAATCTTTTGTTGCTGTCTTTAAGAGATTCTGTGCACGACATTCAGTACCCAAGACAGTTTGGACTGACAATGCTACATATTTCAAGGCTGGTGAACAAGTCATCAACGACTTGTTAAGCGATGAACTCACACAATTATATATACAAAATTCAAACATAAAGTGGAAGTATATTCCGGTTGCCTCTCCTTGGTATGGTTCTATCTGGGAGAGGAATATACAAACAGTAAAGAATTGCTTGAAGAAAGCAATTGGTAAAAAACAGATACACTTGTTTGAGTTGCTCACTCTCCTGGCTGAGATTGAGAACATCATTAACAATAGACCACTCACTTATGTGAGTGACAACATTAATGACCCGGAACCATTAACTCCAAATCATTTGATTCGGGGAGAACAAGTTAGTCTCCTGCCGGACTACAATATAGACTCTTCAGAAGACCCAAACTGGACTCAACAACATGATGAGCTCCAGACTAAGTTACAACACTTAACTAGAGTTAAAGCTCATTTTATTAAACAGTGGAAAACTGAGTACTTGATGGGTCTAAGGGAGAGACATAAACAAATGACTAAGAAGGATTGGTCTGACACAATTAAGGTAGGGGACCTTGTTCTCATACATGACAGTACTCCAAGACAATACTGGCCTCTGGCTAGAGTTTTAGAACTCAGACCAGGGGCAGACGGGGTAACAAGAGTGGTCAAATTAAGGACTTCAACGGGTGACACAACAAGAGACATTCTCTTTTGTACCCTTTAGAGTCTGGACCCAAAACAATGGACTTTGGAGAACCTTCTCCACTGACAGTAACAACTGGAGACACTGAACTTCCAGTAACTATTCCTTTGACAGTAGGAGTGGTAACGCATCCTACTACAACATTGACAGACACAAGACCTCAGCGACAAACAGCATTAAAGGCGCGACTAGTTTTACAACAAAAAATAGATGCTGGGGAATTGTAATTTTATCTTCTAACTTTCACTTTTTATTTTCTTATGGTAAAGACCATAGACGAGAGAAGGGAGAAGAACAGACACCGAAAAAAGATCTCCACCAGCAAGTACGCTCTTAACAATTAAACAAGACGGGAAAAGGGACTCTCTAATAACTAGCAGTAAGTGATTAATTGTGTTTTTAACCCAGTTTTACGTAGACTCATTAAATTAAGCTGGGTCAGACAACTTAGGCCTACATTGTGGCCTAAGACCCAGCATCAACTCATAACTTAACAAAGGTAAAGGTAGATTGCCCTAACCTAATTTGGTGAGGAATCCTACTGTGGACCTCAATTTATCTGCCCGCTCTGGACCATTTCCGGAATCTCTAGGCTGACCCCTCTAGGCTAGACTTGATCTACTCTATAGTTAGACTGGAGATATAAGGGGTGGGTTAATTGTGGACCAATTCATACAGAGCATTTTTCACAGCAACCACAAGTCATATAAATGTGAGGTGGCTGAGGCTTTACCTTTTGAGGAGAGAAAGGACAGGGTAACTAAGTCCACAGCATGTTTTAAATGTTTTTTGAAAGGTCACAGAGCAAGGTTTTGTAAGTTTAAAATTTTGTGCAAAAAATGTCATGGCAGGCATCAGCCATTATTGTGTGAAAACACTCCTAGTAGGCCTACCGCAGAAGTAGAGACATCAGTGGCACATGCTACTGCTATGAAAGGGAGTAAAAGTAAAGGGGGATTATTGCAAACAGCTGCAGCATTATTAATTGGGAATGATGAAGAAGCTACTGTAAGAGTGTTGTTTGATAGTGGTAGCCAGTGTAGCTTTATTAAGACCAGAATTTCCAGAAAATTGAAGTTTAAAGAACTTAAGAGGGAAAATTTAAGAATTTCTGGGTTTAGGGGTTGCGTTCAAAACCGAACCAAAGTTAAGAAGGTAGAAGTTCTGGTTAAGGGGTTGTTACTACAAAGTCCCACTATCAAGGTCCAAGCTGTAGAGATTGAGGAACTTTGTGCTCCAGTCACTACTTGTTTAGATATGGCATGTGTCCAAGTATTGCAAGTTAAAGGAATTAATTTGGGCAATAATAAGTTTGAAGGAACAGAAGATATTAGTCTTTTGATTGGAGCTGACTATTATTGGGACTTCATCACTGGTAATATTGTCCGCACATCTCGAGGCCCAGTAGCTATTGAAAGTAAGCTAGGCTGGATGCTACATGGTAGCTATTGCAATGAAATGGAGGTTAAAGCTCTTTTTGTTAAGATTGAGGAGAACAGCCATGGTTTGGAAAGGCATTTGAAAGCGTTTTGGGAACTTGAATCCATTGGCATAAAGGACAAACAGGCAAGTATAGTGAACAGTGATGTTTTAGAGCAATTTGAAAAAGGGATTGGGTTTAGAAATGGTTGCTATGAAGTTGGCCTCCCTTGGAAGGATTCTTGCAAATCCAGTTCAAACATTCAGCTAGCTAATCGGAGGTTGGAGACTTCATTGTACAGGCTAAGGAAAAATGAGTTGTTAATTGAATACAATGAGGCCATCCTAAGCTATGTAAGGGAGGGCTATGCTGAAAGGGTGCAAAGTGAGCTGGTGAGCCAGGAGGCACATTATCTGCCACACCATGCAGTGGTACGGCGAGACAAAACTACCACCACACTGAGGGTAGTTTTTGATGGCTCAGCCAAACCCAAAGGTGGTGTGTCCTTGAATGACTGTTTGGATGCTGGGCCAAATTTAAATGCAGATTTATTTTCCTTGTTACTGAGATTCAGGTTTGGTAGAGTAGCATTGACTGCAGATGTGAAGCAAGCCTTTTTGCGGATAAAGTTAAAACTAGAGGACAGAGATGCAGTAAGGTATCTGTGGGTGGATACGAAAGACTTGTTGGAAAATGAACCTAAGGTTCAAGCATATAGAATGAAGTCAGTGTTGTTTGGCCTCAACTCTAGTCCATTTCTGTTGGCACCTACTATGCAGTACCATTTTAAGAAATATTCTGAAGTCTATCCTAACACTATTGAACACATAAGGAAAAAATTTTAGGTTGATGATTTGCTGTGTTCCGTGGATAATACAGAAATGGCTAAACAGATATTCGTGGAGGCTAGAACTATAATGAGGGAGGCTGGCATGGAACTTAGAAAATGGCAGACCAATCATTCTCAATTACAAGAGTTTATGAGTCAGTCCTGTGTAGTAACTGATGCAGCAGAAAGTATTGAGGATTCTGGTATTAAGGAGTTGTGGGCAATAGACGCAAAAGTGCTAGGCATTGTTTGGCAGCAAGGAGAGGATTTGTTTACCTTCAATGGGAAATCTTTAGTAGAGCTGGCTGAGAATGAGACAAGGTTGACAAAACGTACAGCTCTTAGTTTGGCTTCAAATGTCTTTGATCCTCTTGGATTCCTGGCTCCATTTGTGATAAAGTAAAAAATTTGGTTTCAGAACATCTGGGAAATTGGAGTTGGTTGGGACCAAGAGTTACCTGATCATATGGTAGTAAGACGGAAATATTGGTTCAAAGAATTGGCACATCTTGGAGATATTGAAATCCCAAGATGGTACTTTGGAGAGTTGAACAATAGTCCAGACAATTTGGAGCTGCACATCTTTTGTGATGCAAGTGAGGAAGCCTATGCAACCTGTATTTATATAAGAGGTACATTCAAAGAGGACGTAAGTTGCAGGTTGGTTGCTGCAAAGAGCAGAGTAGCACCTTTGAAAAGGCTTTCTGTTCCAAGGTTGGAATTGATGGGTGCAGTTATTGCTAGTCGGCTTGCAGTTACAATGCAAAAGTCTTTGGCCCCTCTATGAAATTCCAAGCTATTATTGGACAGACTCCACTATAGTTTGGCACTGGTTAAGAAGCCAGGCAAGGAAATGGAAACCATTTGTTGCCAATAGGGTGGAGGAAATTCAAGCGCACACAGATCCCAAGCAATGGAAGCATTGTCCAGGCACCCAAAACCCAGCTGATTTACCAACACGAGAAATTTCAGTGAAAGATCTTGCACACTCAAGTTTGTGGTGGAATGGGCCAGAGTGGCTAAAACTTGGAAGTGAAAACTGGCCTTTTAATCAGCCTATTGTAGGAGAATGCCAGGCTGAAGAAGAATGGGTGAGTGAGGTCAGAAAATGCACTGTGAACAGTTGTCAAGTTGTGCAGCAGGACACCATATTGAGGCTTGACGACATTAGCAGTCTGAAAAGGTTGTTAAGAGTGACAGCATGGGTATATAGATTTACCAACAATATTAAGGGAGAAACAAGAAGGGAAGGAATTCAGAACAGTAAGGAGATTCAGCAAGCCAGGAAATACTGGGTGGTATATGTGCAGAAGGAAAAATTTGGTGAAGAGAGGGAATTGTTCACCAGCCGTCCATTACAGGTTCTACCAACACATTCTGCTCTCAAGGGTTTGGATGTGTTTTTGGATCAGGATTTATTGAGAGTAGGAGGTAGACTACAGTTTTCTGGGCTTCCAGTGGAGAAAAGACATCCAATTTTGCTACCTTCTGGGGGGGTACTTTGTGGACCTTTTGATCCTGGGTACTCATCATAAGTTGTTACATGCTAGAGTTAGAGAAATGATAATAGAGATCAGACAACAGTTTTGGATTCCCAAAATTAGACAAGTAGTAAAAAAGGTCTTGCATAAATGTGTGGTTTGCAAGCGTTGGAGTGCAAAGCCTTATTATGAAAAGGTGGCTCCACTTCCAAGAGAACGGTGTGTCTATACTGCCCCATTTGATGTAGTGGGAGTAGACTTCGCAGGTCCAGATGTATGAGCAAGGGGAGTCTAACAAAGGTTATATATGTCTTTTCACGTGTGCTACCACCAGAGCAATCCATTTGGAGTTGGTAAGCAACTTAAGTAGTGATGTATTTCTTTTGGCCTTTAAAAGGTTTGTGAACAGAAGGGATTTCCCAAATAAAATCATATCGGATAATGCAAAAACCTTCAAAAAGGCTGTAAAGGAACTCCAAGAAGTTTGGTCCTCGCTAAAAGAGGAAGGATTCCAATCCTACTTTTCACACCAAGGGGTACAGTGGGAGTTTATTGTTGAGAGAGCACCATGGTGGGGAGGATTTTCGGAAAGGCTAGTGAGAAGTGTAAAGTGTCCATTAAAGAAACTTTTAGCTAATGCTCATTTGAGCAAAGAAGAACTCTGCACTGTTTTATGTGAAGTAGAAGCAATGGTGAACAGTAGGCCTATCACTTTTGTTTATAACGGTATGCAGGATACAGAGCCATTGACACCAAATCATTTTCTTTGTGGTAAACGATTAACATCAAGCCCCAGTTTGCCAGAAGACTTGCAGCCTATCCAGAGCACTCAAGAAGAGTTAACCAGACGGTTCAGGTACCTTGAAGAGCTACAAGATCAGTTATGGAAGAGGTGGCAGATGGAATACTTGCCAGAATTCAATTATTACCCATTGGGCAATGTAAAGGGCTCCAATGCAAATTGTATCAAGGTGGGAGAAGTGGTAATGATTGGGGATGAAAGACCAAGGCAATGCTGGAAGCTTGGCATAATTGAAGAGTTGTTTGTTGGCAAAGACAATTTAGTTAGGTTTGCACTGGTAAAGACTTCAGGAGGAAAATTAAAGAGACCTATACAAAAACTCTCTGCTTTAGAAATCAGCAAAAACACGGATAGTCAAGATGAAACATTTGAGTTACAGCCTCATGGAGAAGGCTTGGCTAACCTTGCAGAAGGTAATGACAACAATGTCTCTTCGGTGGGGAGTGTTAGAAAATCTAAAAGAGGAAGAACCATTGTTGTCCCAATGCGATATGATGACTAAGGTGATTGATGCAGCATTGCTTGTATATATTAAGTTAAGGTGTATATATATCCATCTCATAATTGTAAGGTTGGTGAAAAATTCACTTAATTTAGAACTAGCATTTTTGGGGTCTTGTGGCATCATTGTTTGGGCACTCTTGTGGCATCATTTTTTGGGGCGCTGCGCGTCTTTTCTACTCGTTTGTGGAATGCTGTACTTACAGGGTGTGGTCTTATAGAGAGCTCTCTTGCAATTCAGTTTGGTTGTTTAGATACAAGATTGTTGCATCGTGCAATAGTGCATGCAGGTTGTGTTGTTGTTGCAAGATTTAGAAAGGAGACCGTAAATAGTGCCCCTTTTGTTTTTTATCTTAAATTCATGCAACTGAGGTCTAAGGTAGGCCCACATCGAGTCAGCAACCCTGAGGTAGGAACTAATAGGACCTCCAAGTCCGTAAGTTTTTAATTCTAGCTTAACTTGGGCTGTAGGTTGAACTGGCCCTTCAGAGCTTGGCCGTTCACGGCTCAGCTGGGATTTTGAACCCAATAAAAAAAAATAATAATAACAACATCACCAAATGCTCGAGCTGCGATGCGGATGTGAACTACACGGAGGCCATCTTGCAACAAATGTGTATCTTGAACTTAATAATGACGAAATCGCTGTGAACGTGTGTACTGTAACAAAATTTCTTAAGTGTAAAGCTAGATAAGAATTTTCAGTGGAGTGATCATGTAAATTATATCTCAAAATAGATTTCAAGCAGCGTTGCTATGTTTAAACTTAGACATATAGTCCCTAAACAGGTTTTAACTCTGTATCATACTATTGTTGTTCTTGCACCCTTGTTTGGGGAAACTCCGCTAACAACGCTTTAAACAGCATCTTTGTCATCCAAAAATGAGCAATGAGATTATTATCTCACGCTGATTTCCTTCAGCATTCTAGTGCATTACACTGTGTAACACTGATTCTGTTTATATATAATTTTTTATGTTTTTATATGCATTTGTGGGCGCTGAGTCCAAATCTGGCCTTGGTTTGTGTGTATCATCAATGGTTTCAGAGATAATCCATTTTTCATGTTTTACCAGTATAATGTTATTGTGGGCGCAGCAATATCAGAATAATCAGGAATTGTTGAGAACAATCCGGATGTTCGTTGACAGTTTCTTGCTCTAGAAATTGCCCGAAACTTCTACTGTGCCTTTTAAAGAAGAGCGCAGAGTCTGAGAAGTCAGTAAGTGTGAGCACACAAAGAAAGCAGGTTGTTTGTCTGATGGTTACCACTTACCAGCACTGAGGTACTGTGTTTCTGTGCTTCTCTGTGCTGACGATTTGAGTGTTATCGATCCTTTTTTATTGCGAACATTATTTCAGTGTTGTGAATACATCTTTTTTCTGGAATCTGTAATCTGTTGCAGATTTAATAACTCTTCTCTCTATATCTGCAGGTTATGATTACTGTAGTACAGTTTGGTAAAGAGAATGGCAACTAGAGCTTGTAAACACTCGCCGGATATATTCTGCTAGGCCCCAAGCAGGTATCGCACAAGATTGTGAAAGGCACCAAGTTCTGGATCGCGTCTCGGCTCTATTTTGGTATGCCAATGGGTGACCAAGATAAGCCCTGGGCACCCCATGTGATCTGTGGAAGCTGCCGCTCCACACTTGAAGGGTGGCTGCGGGAAGTAGCAAGGCAATGCCCTTTGCAGTACCCAGAATATGGAGAGACCCAAAGAGCCACCACGACGATTGCTACTACTGCATGGTAGATGTTTCTAAGTACAGGAAAGTTAAAGGAAGGCAGACTCTTCAGTATCCAAGCATAGCGTCGTCCATAGCTCCTGTACCACATGGCGAAGGTCTTCCAATACCACGTCCACCAGAACAGGTATCTATCCATTACTTTGCCTTCTGTATTTACAGACTGTGGGTCATTATGTGTCGATTTTTCTTAGTGCTGATGCTCTTCTACATATATAGCTATGCCTATATTTTGTTTCTTTGCTTTGCAGGTTGAAAATGAGGATGCAGCTAGCTCATCTGAGATGTCGGCTGGTGAGGACAGTCATAATGAAGAATATACAGCAACTTTCAGTACAAACCCTCACTTTCCAAATCAGAGGGAATTGGACGACTTAATTAGAGATTTGGGTCTGACGAAATCAGGGTCTGAGCTTCTGACCTCCAGACTCAAAGAGTGGAATTTGCTTGGAGAAGACTGCAAGATCACTGTATACCGAAAGCAGCATGAAGAGTTTACAAGGTTCTACGATGTCAATGGCTCTCTCTGTTATTGCAGGGTGGTTAATGGTATATTCACAGTTATTGGGTTAACACATATACCCTCAGAGTGGCGCCTGTTTATTGATAGTTCAACTCGGAGTTTAAAAGCTGTTCTACGCCACAATGGGAACAAATATCCATCTATACCAGTTGCACATTCTGTTCAAATGAAAGAGGACTATGAAAATGTCAAACAACTGCTCACTCAAATCAGGTATGAACAATATAACTGGGACGTGTGTGGTGATTTCAAAATGATTGGTTTCCTGTTAGGTTTACAAGGAGGGTTTACTAAATATTCATGTTTTCTTTGCCTGTGGGATAGCAGGGCTTCAACTGAGCACTATAAAACAGTTCAGTGGCCTCCACGTGAAGGGCTGCAACCAGGAAAGTACAATGTACTCAGGGAACCTCTTGTGAAGCCTGACATAGTTCTGCTACCACCTCTCCATATTAAGTTGGGTCTAATTAAGCAGTTTGTAACTGCGTTAGATTTTGGAGGGGAAGTTTTCCAACAGATTGGGGTCATGTTCCCTAAACTCTCTGAGGCCAAAGTCAAGGCTGGCATCTTTGTAGGACCACAAGTCAAGGCGCTGTTGAATTCAAAGAACCTTGAAGCCAAGATGACTCCGATCGAAAAAGAGGTTTGGTGTGCTTTCCGTGATGTGGTTCGTGGGTTTTTAGGCAACCATAAAGCACCAAACTATAAGGAGTTAGTGTCAAACTTGATTAAGTGCTCTGGCAAAATGGGGTGCCGTATGTCTTTAAAATTACACTATCTGCATTCACATCACGACTTTTTTCGTGATAACCTGGGCGATGTGAGTGAAGAACATGGCGAAAGATTCCATCAAGATATTCAAACGATGAAGAAAAGGTACCAGGGCCATTGGGATGCTTCCATGATGGGAGACTACGTATGGTCGCTGATCAGAAAGGATAAGAATGTTCATACGCGGAAGTCGCGTTCTTCAGTGCATTTTTAAGGAACGCACACTGCATAACAAGGCTTGTTATTCTCTTATCGGTTCTCCTCATGATATATATTATATCCTTTGCACCATTTTGGGTTTGTCAAACAATTTTGGCTCAATAAACATTAATTTCCAATAGTGTTTTTATTTTCAGAAAATATTTATGTTAGCCTTCTTTATATACTTTGCCATATGAAAAGTGTGATAACCTATATTTTTGAAACGGTTGATGATAGAGCAAAACCAATATCATTTTTGGAATCAGCGCCCCGAAATCATTAAGAAACGACAGAAAAATCACAATAAACAGAAAATTTTTCAAATTTTGTTACCGAGTGTTATTTAAGAAGCTAAAACTACTAAAGTTCAATGACGTAATCAAATTGGCACATTTTATTTTTATTTACGAGAGTAAGAACAAAATCATGAACTTACAGTGGTTAATAAATACGGGTATCCTCGCTATTCGAATGTTCGATAATCGAATTTATGCCCGAATATACTACATTTATTGATACCCAATGTTCAGTAACTGAGGTGACGTGTATGTATATATATGTATATAGTCTAAAAGTCACTAAAGAGTAAATATCACTAAATCTAAGCTGAATGGCAAGACCAAGCCATAAACGAACCAACGGGCTGTTCGTATTGCTTTGGTCTGGCCTAGACATGTTTTTCCCTATCTGACCTAATCTTTGGTGCTGAGTAAAATTAGGTGATGAATCTAAGGTGACAAATCGGGTAGGAAGTTGTTCGTACTTAAGTATAGTTAGGGGTAATGTCTATAGCTTCTAAATTGGTAATGTAAGAGAGAGTTAGGTAGGCTGTTGTGGGACACAGGAATAAAACGGTAGGCTTCAAGGAATACCTAATTCAACGCACCGGTAAGTGCTTTTGATTGTTTGCTAGAATCTAAGTAACCTAACTGGGGTGTCTACCCCACGCTATCACATTTGGCGACGAGGATGGGATTTGGCTCATTTGGTTAAATTTTGTTCATTGGGTTAAATTTGGCTCATTGGGTTAATTTGGCTTATTGGGTTAATTTGGCTTATTGGGTTCAAGCGGGTGTTTGGAAAATTGGATGTAGACTAGTGGGTCGTCCGATTTGGTTTGTTTGTGTGGGGAAGCTACCGTACTATAGCGTAGGTCCCGCCGCCCTAATTCTAAAACTAATTCCTACTCAGCCCTAACTCTAAAACTAATTCCTACTCAGCCCTAACTCTAAAACTAATTCCTACTCAGCCCTAACTCTAATACAATTCACTATTCAGCCCTAACTCTAATAAAATTCACTATTCAGTAACTAGACCAAATTTAAACCTAACCTAACCTACTTCACGTGAGTTGGCCTAATTCGGTTTTGCTCTAGCATGTCGGTGATTGGCCATATAAGCCCCTACGAAGACAATGGGGAGGACTTCGAAGCTTATGCCACTAGGGTGAGGTTGTTTTTCGAGGCAAATTCCATTCCGGATGCTAAGAAAGTACCTACCTTTTTAACTATAATAGGCCCTAAAACGTTTGGTTTAGTTATGGACCCAGTTTCTCCTAAAGCACCGGAAACTTGCACCTATAATGAATTGGTACAGGCCCTAACCGATCACTACAAACCCCGAGTAGTTCTCATCTATGAACGTTTCAAATTTTATTCAAGGCATCAGACGGGAAATGAAAGCATTGCAGAGTTTGTTGCAGGAATAAAAAGCCATAGCCGTACGTGTAAATTTGGGGACAAATTAGATGAAATGCTAAGAGATAGGTTTGTAATGGGTCTCAAAGAGGAGTCTACCCAGAGAGCCCTATTAGACATACAGGACCTAACTTTTAGTCAGGCTGTAGAAATAGCTACGGCTAGAGAAGCAGCTGCTAAAGATGTTAGAGCTTTTGGAAATCATAGTAGTAAAGCCCAACACGTAAATAGCTTTAAATCTTCTAGGCCTGGCAGACCTAACGAGCCTACTAGACAGGCAAATAAAAGGTATGAGGCGAATACGACTAAGCCTACTAATTCTACTAAGCCTTCCAAACCATGTACAGGGTGTGGAAAACACCATTGGAAGAAAGATTGCCCTTTTAAAGAAGCAGTTTGCCGAAACTGTAATAAAATAGGCCACATAGCTAAAGTGTGTTTTTCAAAGAAAACAAAGGGTGAAAATTCTAATTTTAACATTTCTAGTATAAATCCTCAAAAGGGAAATACTTCGAACATTGGAGTGGAGTACCTATTCTATGAGCAGCAAAGTGGGGAAAATACAGGCCCATATATTGTAGAGGTAGGCCTAAATGGAATTACAATTCCTCTAGAATTGGATACGGGTGCTGCCCGGACGGTCATGTCCAAGGTAGTTTTTGATAAGATTTTCAAAAACACACCTAAACTACATGCATCTAAAACGATTTTGAAGAAGTACGGGGACATAAAAATACCTATTTGTGGAGAAGCATACGTCACAGTTACACTTAACCAGAAAACTTTGTCTCATCCCTTAACCCTTTTAGTGGTGGATGAGCAAGGGCCTACTCTACTAGGCCGTGATTGGATTGATGCTTTGGAAATGCCAATTGACAAAATCTTGCCAAGGGGTCAGGCAGATGTGCATACACTCTCATATCCATCTGACATAGACTCATTGTTAAGGGAGTTTTCTTCTATTTTTGGGCCTGAAGTAGGCAACCTAAAAGGCCATCAGGTCTGCATAGAAGTAGATCCTAATGTAACTCCGAAATTTTGTAAGGCTCGTTCAATTGCGCATGCACTGCGGGAGAAGGTAGATTTAGAAATTGACAGGCTGCTAAAAGATAAAATTATTGAACCAGTCACACACGCTAAGTGGGCTGCCCCAGTAGTTCCTGTACTAAAACCGGACAAGTCCGTGCGGTTATGCGGGGATTACCGTTTAACAGCAAATAGAGCCGTCCTTCTAGATTGCTATCCTATACCCAAGCCTGATGAATTATTTAGCTCTCTTGCTGGGGGTAAATATTTCACAAAACTCGATATGTCCCAAGCCTATGCTCAACTAAGTTTAGATGAAAACTCTAAAGAATTAACTATCATAAATACGCACCGAGGCCTATATAAGTACAATAGGCTATGCTATGGAATAGCATCGGCTCCAGGTATTTTTCAGAGGACAATGGACCAAGTTCTAGGTCACATTCCAGGGGTACTTTGCTTTCTAGATGATGTCCTCATTTCAGGTTCGACTAAAAAGAACACCTAACTAGATTAACCACGGTTCTAAAAAGACTCCGGGATGCTGGACTTAAGCTAAAGAGAGAAAAGTGTTCATGGGTCACTAACGAGGTTTCATATTTAGGGTTCCGCATAGATGCCTCAGGCATTCATCCAACGGTGGATAAACTAGAAGCAATAGAAAAGGCACCACCTCCACAAAACATCACACAGTTACAAGCTTATTTAGGTCTCCTAAACTTTTATAGGAAATTTTTGCCTAATGCATCGACTTTCCTTGAACCCCTAAATAAGCTATTACGATCTGGGGAACAGTGGAGATGGGAGAAAACTCAAAAGGAAGCATTTGAGGCTTCCAAGGACGTACTACTAAAGTCCACTCTCCTAGTGCATTATGATCCTAAACTTCCTCTCGTAGTTTCAGCAGACAGCAGTTCTTATGGAATTGGGGCAGTGTTATCTCACCACATTGATGGTGTAGATAGGCCTATCTGTTTTGCTTCTAGAACACTAACTGAGACGGAAAGACGATATGCACAAGTGGAACGTGAAGCATTAGCCTTAGTATTTGCAGTAAAAAAATTTCATTTCTATCTATGGGGTCATGAATTTAAACTAATTACTGACCATAAGCCTCTCTTATGTTTATTTTCACCTAATAAAAATATTCCAGTTATGGCCTCAGGTAGGATTCAACGATGGGCACTGATTCTACAAGCCTATAAATTTGACTTAGTACATCGGTCAGGTAAACTTCTAGGTACGGCTGATGCGCTAAGTAGGTTGCCCTTAGAAAATCCAAATGATTGTGTACCTATACCTACAGAATGGGTTCACTTGGTGGAGTTTTTGGAATCCACTCCAGTATCTGCAGTACAAATAGAGCAGTGGACAAAATCAGACCCTATTCTGTCTAGGGTCATCCATTTCTGCTCAGTTGGTTGGCCTACTAAGGTTGAGAGTGAATTACAGCCTTTTATTCAGCGTCAGTCTGGCCTCTCTATTCAAAATGGCTGTCTCTTATGGGGCCACAGAGTGATTATTCCAAATAAAGGCAGGTCGAATTTAGTGAAGGAACTTCACGCTGAACACATGGGCGCAACAAAAATGAAAGAGCTGGCGAGAGCTTATTTCTGGTGGCCTGGTTTAGATGGAGAACTCGAATCATTGGTTCGTTCCTGTCAAAGCTGCCTAGAGAACAGAGATCTCCCAAGGAAAAGTCCACTTCATCCTTGGGAATGGCCTACTATACCGTGGCATAGGATCCATGTTGACTATGCAGGTCCTATAAATAATACTTATTTCCTAGTCATTGTGGACGCCTACTCTAAGTGGGTAGAAATTTTTCCAACCACTTCCACGACTTGGGTGTTACTATTCGCTTACTCCGTTCAGTTTTCGCTCGATGGGGTTTACCCGTAGTCCTGGTTTCCGACAATGGTACTTGTTTTACCAGTGAGGAATTTCGTTCCTTCGTCCACCTAAATGGCATTAGACATGTCCGGTCTAGTGTTTTCCACCCGTCTACTAACGGTCTCGCGGAAAACATGGTCCGTACTTTCAAGTCGGCCTTGCGTCATTCTCGTGGGGAGGAAATGCAAGTGGTGTTGGATAAATTTTTGTTTAAATATCGAATAACACACACACCACGACAGGGGTGTCTCCCTCTAAACTTCTGATTGGCCGGGGAATTCGTTCAGTTTTTGATTTGTTACGTCCAAACGAAATGTTACAACAACGAGTTTTACGCCATCAGGAAAAACAGAAGTTGTACCACGACACTAAAAGAGGGAGAGTTCTAGAAGCGAAACCTAATGATCCAGTTGTGATTCGCAACTATGGGGCTGGACCAAAATGGGTTCCTGCAACTGTGCAGGAGAGAACGGGCCCTGTTTCCTTCAAGTGCCAACTAGAAGATGGTCGTTCTATTAAACGCCATCAGGACCAGATATGGGAACGGGAAGTGCAGAAGGACCAGAGTCTTCCGGAAGAGAGAACTGATCCTCCGGAAAATGGTTCAACTTGCCCGCCTATACAGGTTGCACCTGATCCTACTACATCAACCCCGCTCCGCAGGTCGTCTAGGGTCCCTCATCCCCCTGACAGACTAAACTTGTAGGGGAGGAGTGAGGTGACGTGTATGTATATATATGTATATAGTCTAAAAGTCACTAAAGAGTAAATATCACTAAATCTAAGCTGAATGGCAAGACCAAGCCATAAACGAACCAACGGGCTGTTCGTATTGCTTTGGTCTGGCCTAGACATGTTTTTTCCTATCTGACCTAATCTTTGGTGCTGAGTAAAATTAGGTGATGAATCTAAGGTGACAAATCGGGTAGGAAGTTGTTCGTACTTAAGTATAGTTAGGGGTAATGTCTATAGCTTCTAAATTGGTAATGTAAGAGAGAGTTAGGTAGGCTGTTGTGGGACACAGGAATAAAACGGTAGGCTTCAAGGAATACCTAATTCAACGCACCGGTAAGTGCTTTTGATTGTTTGCTAGAACCTAAGTAACCTAACTGGGGTGTCTACCCCACGCTATCACAGTAACCGAACGCAACCCTCGATTATCCGAATCTTCTGGCTCGTCAAGTACACCCGCCCGTGCCAAGAAACCGCGCAAGGAATCTCCCTTAGTTATTAAGCGGCATGAACGTGATGAAGGCCCTACAAAAATCGGACATGCTATTGGATTACCAGCTTCGACAGTGGCAACAATAACGAAAAATGCAGCAACGATTAAGGAAACGTGGAATAATTTTTTTTTTAAGTCTGTGCCAGTGCCGGTGACGCTTGTCAGTTTCGTGCTCCTTCTTCCTATCAAAATTAAGTGTTTAAAGTCAGTGAACCATTGTGTTACTTCTCCACTAAAATTTGTGAATGTGCCAAGCTTACGCAGTTACAATCTCATCAGATAAACTGCAATACTTAACTAATAATATTACATAAAATATATCTTCAAAATTTTCTAGCGACATCCGGCACTACCTTTATAGTCCTACAAGGTGGCAAGCAGTGACCTTGAAGTAACGGGTATACAAACAACCGAACGAGCGAGACCTTTAAACGTACGTACGAATGAACGAACGAGTGAATTTTAATCCCATAAATTGCTCAAAATGGCTTCCGAAGGTCAGGTAAACACCCTGAAATCTGAAATGAAGGACCTAGCAAAGAAGTATAATTCCCTCTGACTTAGTACACAAAAGTAATAGTGTAATCAACAGGGGCGTTTTTAAGACTACAAACTACTCGGTGCAATTTTTGTAAGGGGTGCCCATTTCAACCGTTTATACTGATCAGCTATAAAAATTCGAATTTATTTTAATTTTAAAATGTTCACAATTTTTAATATTCAATGTACCAGAAATTAACACACCTAAAGAATGATAAAAAACAGAGCTCTTAATGGTTATGCATTTTATTACTAGCTTGTAAATAACACAGTGTACTTCTGGAGAAAAACATTTAACAAAAATAATTGATAATAATCGATCTGTTTTTCTTAAAAAGGATACATTATACAGATCCCACATTTAAGACCAATAGAATTTTTACAGTTTTTATGGTTATGGTGTTTATTAGGCTTGTAAATAACACAAAGTGTATTTTCAGAAAATAAATAAAAATAATTTAAAACAAGCAATTTCCTTTTTTTCAAAAAGTTATAATTATAACAATATTTATTTATGAAAACTCATTAGAGTTGCAACTTATTTGCCATCTCGTCCTCAAGTTTTAAAAATTTAGCATCTAAATATTAACAGAGTAAAAAATTATAGATACTTGTATTTCAAAAGTAAATAGGTTGTTGTCTGAGAACAAGTATCCAATAAACAATCTACAAAAAATACTACTCAACACGAACTTCTCTACACGATTTTACAGATATAAATGAGTTGATAAATTTCTCCAGAGGAATTTGCTGTACTATGTCACGTTCAATACTTAGTATAGCCAAGTCAGAAGTTCTTTCAGTTGACATTGTGTTTCTTAGGTAAGTCTTCAATCTTCGCAAGACACTAAAAGAACGTCCAGCACTTGATGTTCGAATAGGTAAAGTCACAAAATGTCTGAAGAGCAATTCAGTGTTTGGAAAGATGTCCAACATTCTTTGCTCTATTAAATATTCTAAGTAACCGTCGCGCACAGCGCTGGTGTATACATACACTGATGGGGTGCAACCAGGGTGATCAGATTGGTTCTAACAGAATTTTAAAGGTATTAAGCATTTATTTATATATATTTTATCCTTGGGGGCCCGTCGGTGAGTTGCACTGATTGCACCGACGTTAAAAACGCCCTTGGTAATCAAAGACCTTGAGGCAGTAATAAAAGTTGTGCAACATCATAATAAATTGTTAAAGAGGGACAATGCAAAACTGAAACATAGAAATATAGAGCTCGAAAAGAGCATTCAGTATGCACACTATGAGATAAAGGATCTTAACTCTAGTCTAAACTCGCTTACTAAAAATAATCGTAGCATGGAGATAATAAAAAACGAGCACGATTTAATTAGGAATAAATTAAACAGCTTAGACGATAATTCATGTGCAATAACTTAATCATAATGAGGGTATCTGAAATGAATAGAGAAACAAACGGTGAAACGAAGAAAAAGTTGGAGGACATAATAAAAGATAGGCTGAATTTGGGGAATATTAAGATCAAAAGTGCTTTTAGATTAAAAAAGCAAATTCCACCACAAAAGGCAAATTCTAGAGTTAAAGACACGACTGAATCCAAGACGCCCACTTCAGCTATAAAAGTAATATGTAAGGATGAAACTCACAGAGGTTTAATACTAAAAACAGACGGAAGCTGAAAGGATCAAAAATCTTCGTCAATGACGACGTATGTGAGAAAACACGTAAAATTCGTAAAGAAGAGCTCCCTAAATTCATAGAAGCGAGGAGACTCGGGAAAGTTGCCTACTTCCTTGGAGCGAAGTTAATTATTAAAGAAAGAGAGACTCCTCCAACGCGGAATACTTCGGTCAAAGGAGTTCACCTTGTTAGTGCAAAAGCATTCGAAGCTATGAGAACTACGAAAACGCCAGCCGACACACAGGAGGCCTGCGAATAACTCCGCATACAATCTCATCAGTCGACTTTCCCATTCTCGGCTCAACTGGGCGGTAACTCCTTATTCCTGTATTCTGTATTTCGTGAAATTGTTTGAGAACTACTGTTAAATGGCTTTCATCGATAAAGACTTTCATAGTATATGTGCCGATATTAATCATTTTAATTCATTACCAAAAAATTCTATATCCAGTTTAGAGAATCTAGAACAGGAATCTGGTGTAGGTAATTGCATGGTCTCATCGACGAATAAGTTTAATGCCTTTGTATTACAAAAAGATATTTATAAAAATCTTTCAGTGTTAAACCTAAACATTCGAAGCTTACCTAGGAACTATAACTACTGTACTTATTGGCCCTTTTGAAAACTTCTACGGTCAAATTTAGTGTTATAATTCTCACGGAAACCTGGTTAAATAGTAGTATTAAAAACCTGTATAATATAGATAATTACGTTGTTTATCATACTGTAAGAGATGGTCAGATTGGTGAGGGTATCTCTGAGTATGTGCATCAAACTTACGACTCTAACTAAGTATTTCCTGTATGTAATAGTGACAATGAAAACCTGATTGTTAATATAAAAGACAAAAGTAATGTATATTCTGTCCATGCACTATGTAGACCACCTAATACTAATATCAATAGCTTTTTCATTCATTTAGATAACATGTTATGCAATTTCCATAAATCGAACGTCATAGTTGCGGGTGACTTCAACATCAATTTGCAATCTGAAGCAATCTCTCATAAATTTTTAAACTTAATGAATTCTTTCTATCTTAGTCATACTATTACCAACCCCACTCAAGTCTGCAACTATGGCAATCGAATAACAGAATCTACGATTGATAATATATTTGTAAATAGCAATGCCCTCGTAAATTCTGGAATTATAACCACAAACATCAGTGATCATTTTCCTATTTACGCTATATTCAATAACATTGTTCAGGTTGCGGACCAAACAACTATTGATTACAGAATATTCTCAGAGGTTAACAAAAGAAAATTTATTGGGGCTGTAGAAAATACTCGATTTGACTGTGACGAACCTATAAGTGACCCAGATCATATGTTTCAGTTCTTCTATAACACCTTATTCCATATTTTTAATATTTGCTTTCCTTTAAGGAGAAAAACATTTTCGCCCAAAAGTGTCGCAAATCCATGGATCACTCCAGGAATTATCACTTCAATAAAAAAGAGAGATAAATTATTCAAATTGCAATTACAGAGCAAAATTCCTAAAATACAATATACTCAATACAGAAACAAATTAACTAAAATAATAAAAATTGCAAAATATAACTATTATAACAATCAATTTTCCAAACATAAAGGAGACATGAAAAACACTTGGACAACCATAAACACTCTTCTCGGAAAACAAATTAAGAAAAATTCAATAGAGAAATTAAATGTTGATAATAAAGTAATTACTGGTGATACTGCTATTGCAGACTCTTTAAATGCACTTTTTACTTCAATAGCGGATAAGCTTCGCTTACAATTACCAAATAATGATCACTCACCTCTAGAATATATGCCACCCAGCCCACTAAATTCATTTTCTTTTGTTCCTGCTACCTCTACTGAGGTCTGGAATATTATTGGTAAATTAAAAAATACAAAAAATAACATTCATAACATTCCTGTACCTATATTGAAACGTGTTAAATATAAAATATCTGTAACTTTGGCTAAAATTATCAATCAAAGTATTTCCAAAGGAAAATTCCCATCAATGCTAAACACTGGTTGTATAACACATCTATTGAAAGTGGGTGATCCTACACACGCAACAAATTACAGGATGGTGTGTTCATTATGTGTTCAGCAAAGTTTTTGAAAAAATTGTAAAAAGTAGAAAGCAGCGATATTTAGAATCCTACAATTTATCATCTCCAAATCAATATGGCTTCCGTAATAATAAAACAACGGAAATGGCTATTTTAAATCTTATGGAAATTACAAATATAGCTAATGAGAACAAAGAAATAATGATATCAGTATTTATGGATTTATTTGAGAGTAAGGCGTTTGATGTAATAGACCATAATATTCTACTTAATAAATTATATTGTTACGGCTTTAGAGGAGCAATCAGTGATTGGTTTAAAAGTTATCTGTCCAATAGATATCATTTTGTATCAATAAACAAGTTTTGCTCAACTAAAGCGCGTCAAACATGGTGTGCCACAGAGCTCAGTTCTGGGTCCACTGTTATTTTTACGGGTGTCCGAGAATTATCTGTACAATTTTTGGCTATTATTAAAAGTCAACCATGAAGTGTAGAAATTCCAGTGTTATCCCATTTTACAGAGAATCTCATTAAGTTTTTTCTGATATCACGTTTTGACAAATTTTTTAGAAATGTACGCGGGTGACAGACATTGATGATTTCAAAGCAAGAATCACAACTGCTATTGAGCGAATTGATGTGGATATGCTGCAGCGTACATGGCAACATTTGGAGTATCGATTGGATGTTTTGCGAATCACTAATGGTGCACATATCGAATGTTTGTAACAACGTTACTTTAATAAAAGAAACTTTTGAAAATACAGATTCTAAATAATCTTGTTTAAGAATTTTACGTGTTATCAAGAATTTTATTAAAAGATGAAATTGTACAGATAATGTTCGGACACACTGGAATTTCTAAAAAACTTGTCAAAACTTGGTATCAGAAAAAACTTAATGAGATTCTCTGTAAAAGGGGACAACACTGGAATTTCTACACTTCATGGTTGACTTTTAATAACAGCCAAAAATTGTACAGATAATTCTCGGACACCCTGTATATAAATGACCTTCCACGTTCATCTGATATACTGAACTTCATAATGTTTGCAGATACAACCGTCTCTTTTTCTTGCAAAGATGTTAATTCAGCTAAGAATATATTTCATTCAGAATTCATCAGTGTAATGAAATGGTTGACCACCAATGAACTTTTCCTAAATACCAGTAAAACAAATTTCATGATTTTTACTAATAAAAGAAATGTATATCTTGATGAACTTAATGTTAATGAAATCGCTATAAAGGAGTGTACTGTAACAAAATTTCTTGGTGTAATGCTAGATAAGAATTTGCAGTGGAGTGATCATGTAAATTATATCGCGAAAAATATTTCAAGGAGCATTGCTATAATGTTTAAATTTAGAAATGTAGTCCCTAAACAGGTTTTATTGACTCCTTATAATACTCTTGTTTTTCCTTATATAGGGTGGGGCACGGGAATCAAGTGTTTTTTGAATAGCTAGTAATCGGCCATTAGGAATGGGAGGGGCGTGCGGTAGGTAGCATTTCATTCCTGGGTTCATAGCATTTAACTTTAACTAACACTCACCTTTATCTTTCAGGTGCCATCATGGAGCAGTGGACGTTAGAACACCGCATGTTCGCGTATGATCATTTTGTTAGGAGTGGCGAGTCAGTGACAGCAGTTCAGCGTGTGTTTCGCCGCAGATTCAACATTCATCGAAATGACTCTGTTCCCGCTCGTGACAATCTTACGTTGGGTTAACAATCTTCGAACAGGAGGCTCAATAATGAAAACAAAACCGAAGGGGCCGCAACGCACTGTGCGTACTCCAGAGAACGTTGAAAGGGTCAGACAAGCGATGTTGCAAAGCCCAGGCCGCTCTGCTCGGAGACATTCAGCTGCACTCGGAATCAGCAATCGTACTGTTAGACGGATTTTGCATGAAGAATTACATTTTCACCCATACAAGTTAGCGATGGTGCAGGAATTGAATGTAAACGATTGCCCCCAACGACTGAATTTTGCACAGGAAATGCTTGCACTTTATGAGCAGAATGAAAACATGATGGTGGTAATGAGTGATGAAGCCCATTTCCACCTTAATGGGGCCGTCAACAATCAAAACTGTCGGTATTGGGCTGCTGAAAATCCGCGACAACTCCATGAAAAACCGCTGCATAGCCCTAAGGTTACAGTTTGGTGCGCGGTGGGAAAGTTTGGCGTCATCGGTCCCTATTTCTTCGAACAAAATGGGGTTACCGTTACCATAACATCTGGGCGTTACATTGAGATGGTGAACACCTTTTTCATCCCTGAGTTACGAAGAAGGCGTATTGCTCGTCGACATTTGTGGTTTCAGCAAGATGGGGCCACGCCACACACCGCCAGAGCGTCAATGGCTGTTCTTCGCCCCCTGTTTCCCAACCATCTCATTTCGAGATTTGGTGACATTGCATGGCCCCCTCGGTCCCCTGACTTGTCCACATGTGACTTCTTTCTATGGGGGTACCTCAAGTCACGTGTCTACGAGGACAAGCCCCGTACATTAGATGCATTGAAGGAAGCGATCCGTCAACAAATCATCCAAATCAACAGAGACCTGCTGGGAAGAGTGGAGGCCAATTTTCGTAAACGCCTTCAACAATGCGTCGACGGCCAAGGACATCATATGCCAGATATAATTTTCGGTACATGATTATTATGACATGAAATGCTATGTTCTTACGAATGTTGTTCTACCAATATATTTTCTTTACAAAAATAAATATCATTTTCCTGATTATTCCAAAAACACTTGGTTCCCGTGCCCCACCCTGTATAATGTACTGCACCCATGTTTGAGGAAACTTTGCTGACAATGCATTAAATGGTATCTTTGTCATCCAAAAACGAGCAAAAAGGTTATTATCTGATGCTGATGTCCTTGATCACTCTAGTGCATTATTTAAAGAGCTAAACCTACTAAAGCTCAATGATATAACCAAACTGGCACACTTTATTCTTATTTACCAGTGTAAGAACAAAATCATTAATTTACAATGGGTAAATAGATATTTTGTAACAAGAAATCCACTCGTATCAGACCAGAAACATATCAAAGCATGTTATATTTCAATTCAGATTGACTTCATCTAAAAAAATTACCCATTTTCATTGAATTGAAATTGGTACAAAAAGTATTATGAATGTAAATTCGCCTAAAACCGAGTTGAAATCTCGATTAATAATGGAATATTAATAAAAATCTAGGATTAAGTGGACTTTACTATTGTTTATTCGTTTCTCGTGTGTAATCTAGGATTAAAGGTACATCACTTGTTATTGTTCATCTCTTATCTCTCCTGTCTAATATTGATTTCTTTGTATAGTATTGGTATCATACTTTCAGTAATGGCTTTGTATTTCTTTTATGTCGATAGGGTTACGTCGTAGCCAATGTCGTAACACCGCTTCCCGTTGATCAGCGAAGTTAAGTGACATTGGGTCTGGGTTAGGCCGGGTCGAAATTTTTTATTTCTTACGTACATAGTGTAAGGTGGTTCACTCAATCATAGTAACACCCTGGTAAAACATTTTTGACATGTGACATGGAAAATCTAGTATTTCTAGAGGTTTAGTTCTAATCTGAAGCAATTGATCATTGGTAAAATTATTTAGCGGACGAGGAGTGATTACACCGGTCTGCATGAAAACCGATTTCTTTATTTTGAGTTGTGATTCTGAAGCAGTTCGCTGCGCTGAATTCAAAAATGCTACCAGTTTTTTTCTATCACCCACAGTTTTAAAGTTATTAGCAAAACAATTTTGGGGCGTTTTGTAATTTTTTACCTTTAATTAATTTCGTTTTTTCATATTTTTCAGATAGATAATTCTAACATTACGTCTTTAAAATTTTAATAATGGCTTCTAGAGGATGTACCTAAAGTCCAGACATATTTTGTTATATTTGTGGTCGGTATGTTGTAAAACAAAGGACAAATGTAACGACCTTCATTAAGAGAGCTTATGCTTATTTTGGAATTAAATTAGATCAAGACAAAAGTTGGGCTCCACACAAGGTTTGTCTTACGTGTGTTGCGGCACTAAGGAATTGGAGCAAAGGTAAAAAGAAAAGTTTGCCATTTGGGATCCCTATGGTATGGCGCGAGCCTAGAAACCATACCGACGACTGCTACTTCTGTTCTTGCAATGTTAAAGGTTATAATGCAAAGAATAGAGAGAGCCTTCAATACCCAAGTCTTCCATCTGCAATAAGGCCGGTACCCGATGGTCCAGAAGTTCCTATTCCCCGCCCACCCGAGAGTCTGGATCAATACAATTCAGATTCTGATTCAGCTCCAAATCCAGACAATGATGATGTTTATGAACAGCCAACAGCTGACCGAGATCCTCCTAAACCATTAACCCAAGCCGAACTAAATGACTTAGTCAGGGATTTGAATCTGCCTAAGGACTCTGCAGAACTTTTGGGGTCTAGATTGCAGGAGAACAATTTATTGGCATCCGACACATACTTCGCTTGGTACAGAAATCGTGAGAAAGACTTCGTGCCTTTTTTTCGAAGAAGATGGTCCCTTGGTATTTTGCAAGGACATCACAGGATTAGTGTGCAAGCTAGGCATCGAATACCAAACCAGTGACTGGAGGTTGTTTATAGATTCCTCTAAAACCAGTCTAAAAGGAGTGTTACTGCACAACGGTAACAAATATGCATCAATCCCAGTGGCCCATTCTACTCATTTAAGAGAGACCTATGATAACATGAAACTGCTTCTGGAAAAAATTCAGTATCAAAATCACAGATGGATATTGTGTGGGGATCTCAAAGTCCTTTGCGTGTTACTTGGGCAGCAATCAGGATACACTAAGATGCCATGTTTCATCTGCGAATGGATGGAGCAGTGAGCACGTGACCAGCACTGGAAGAGGAAAACTTGGTCTCCTAGAGAGAATCTTACCCCAGGATCAAAGAACATTTTACATGAACATCTAGTTGAACCAAATAAAATCCTCCTACCACCCTTGCACATTAAGTTAGGCTTGATGAAGCAGTATGTCAAAGCATTGAATAGAGGTGGTGTGTTTCAAGTACATTTGTTCAAAATATCCAAAGATTAGCTACGAGAAAATAAAGGAAGGTGTTTTTATAGGTCCTCAGATTAGAAAGTTATTGACAGACGATCATTTCCTGAACACAATGACCAATAAAGCAGCAGCATGGCTTGGTTTCAAAGATGATGTTGAAAACTTCAAAAGCCAAAATTCTGAAAGACTGGTGGAAAACATACTTAAAAAGTTTTGCGCCTTAGGCTGCAACATAAGCCTGAAAGTTCACTTCTTATTTTCGCATCTTGACCGTTTTCCCGAAAATCTCGGAGATGTCAGTGAGGATCAAGGGGAACGATTTCACCAGGACATCAAAACCATGGAAAAAGATATCAAGGAAGATGGCATACAAATATGATGGCGGATTACTGCTGGTGTCTGCAACGAGATCAGCCTAACGCACAGCATAAGAAAACATCAAAGCAGCACCGGTTTAGTCGTCATTAGTCAGATCTACCTTCGTAGTCTTAAGTCTTTGGAATAAGTCCTGAAATGTTTGCAAGTAAAGAAGGTATATATTTTGTTTCTTTGTTATTTTTTTATTCTTTCATAAACAAGCAATATGCTTGTCCAAGAGCTAGGAGCTATTTAATTCTGCTTTAATTAGGTTTTACTCTATCACCTAAAGATTTCGTGCTACAAGGGGTGTTGTAATACCTCATCTGTCCCCAAATGTTAACCACCCATTGATGGGAGGGGAGAGTATTTTTTGCTGGGAACGGAACTGGTTGTAATACAGGGTGTCCCAGAATTAACTATATTTCAATGAAACCAGACAAATTTTTTAAAAACACACTTTTATTTATGTTTATCATGTTTAATGTGTTAAAAATGTATAAATTTCTAAATTTTTTTCATAATTTTATTTTCATTCTCTTTCAGAACCCTATTAATAATGAATACACAAGAACGCATCTTTGTTATAACATCCCGTATCAAAGGAATGCAATGTAATGAAATCAGAGAAAAATTTACAAGAAGATTCCACAGAACCGGTCCTACAGACAAAGCGATTCGTGAACTTGTGAACAAATTTAAAAGAACTGGATCTGTACACGCCGAGGTGGGAAGAGGACGCCCAAGGACAGCACGTAACAGTACCGAACAGGTACGACAATTGTTTGAGGATGAACCAACAACTTCGGTTAGGGAGGCCGGTCGAAGACTCAACATATCCAAGACAACAGTTCATAGAATCTTGCGTTCGACACTGATGAAAAAGGCTTATCACATTCAAGTACTGCATGCCCTAAATGAAGAGGATTATCCAAATCGAGCAGCAAGGTGTGCAGAAATTGTGGATCAAATCGAAAATGAAAGTTTATTGGATAGCATCTTATTCAGTGATGAGGCGACTTTCCACACGTGTGGTAAAGTCAATCGACACAACTGTCGTATCTGGTCCAATGAAAGACCGTCTGAAGTCATAGAATGGCAGAGAGAGACTCCAAAAGTTAACGTGTGGCTTGGAATGACCAAATCCAAAATTTATGGTCCATTCTTCTTTGCGGAAGCAACTGTAACAGGTACCGTCTACCTTGATATGCTTCAGCAGTTTCTCGAACCACAGCTTCTTGATGATGGCATTCTTGATAATGTTGTTTCAACAAGATGGAGCACCATGTCATTATGCTCTAATTGTTCGAGAATACCTCAACAGACGCCTTCCGAATCGGTGGATTGGACGTGGAGGACCTCGACCTTGGCTCCGCGTTCTCCGGATTTGACACCCCTGGATTTCTTTGCGTGGGGTTTCATAAAAACCAGGGTTGTGGAGTCGGAGTCGGTAAAAAAACTTCCGACTCCAATTTCTGTCCTGTGTCACCCTTAATATCTAAATCCTAAATACTAACATTTAGGTTATTTAGTTTTTTTGGTCAATAAACCTTATTCATTGATAGCCCCTAGATTAAGTTTTTTTTAATATTTTTTTTTTACATTTTCAGAATATACAATTAATATTTATTTAAAATATAAAATATAAAATTTCACACTTAGTGTGGTGGTGGTGAAATGTCTTATTATTATGATAATTATAGAGTGAAACACTAGAGGAGTCGGAGTCGTATATTTAAAATGTGAGGAGTCGGATTCTTAGATTTTTTACAATGTGTGGAGTCGGAAAATTTTGGACCGACTCCACAACCCTGAATTAAAAACAAAGGTTTATCGCCAAAAGATCAATAGTTTAGCTGAACTTAAAGAACGCATCCAGTTGGCAGTGCGGGAGATAACACCTGAAATGCTTCAAAATGTGTTTCGCAGCACTGAGGATAGATTTGAAATTTGCAGAGATACAGACGGTGCACATGTTGAAACTTCTCAATAAAGTTTTCTTATGATTTATAAATCTATTTGTTTTTGTATCATAATTTAGTAATAAACACAAAATTACGTCAGTTTTTATTAAATTTGTCCAATTTCATTGAAATAGATAGTTAATTCTGGGACACCCTGTATATATTTACCCTACATTATTATTACGTAAGCGTTACTGTAGTCTATAACAACAAAATTTATGGTTTAGCATGTGCAATCCAATGTTGGTCTCGATAAGATGGTTCACATTTGGGGATAAATGAGGGATTTATGACACACCCTGTAGTAAGAAAACCATACGTGATAGGGGAAAACTAACTATATTTTTGAGATCAGCGCACTCAAATTATATAGAATCACCAACTAGTTTGTAAAAATCGATCAAGTTTTCAAATGTGTACTGGTGTTATCTGCTCATTCCAGTTAATCGAATCAATATAATCATTTGCTACAAAATTTATAGATCTTGGTAGCTCAAAATTTCTGCTGCAAAAGGCTGCATTGTGGCTTCTTTTTCTAGTAGCCATAATTTAATTTAATAAGATTTTAACTATATTTTATTTATTACTTATATTTTAAAATTAAATAACGTATTTCAATACAAACTTTTAACATTCTAGGTACCTAAATAGGAATCTGGAAAGAAAAAAACAAAAATAATGTATTAGGTCTTATATCCATTGCTATGAGTCAGCACCGGATTTAAGACCCTACCCCCTACCCCGCGATCTCAAAAAAAAGTTGGTGAATGGTCTATTCTGATGTAATTCGTGCCGGGGAACCCGATTTTGGCCATCCGAAAGCAAAAACATTAATACTTAGGGTCGATTTTTACGATTTTTGGCCTATTTCCCATACAAATTCATACGGAAAAAAGTGAGTATCGGTAGGGAGGGTTAGCGAAGGTCCCACAGCCTTGATTTTTGGTGTGGATATTACTATTACAAAATGATCGACCTCAATATATACCTAGGCAAAATCTTGACCTTGACCCCTTTTCGACCCGGCCTAGACTCTGGGTAGTAGTAGTTGGATGGGACAGTCCTCCGTGGCCAGATTACGTAGCGACCCGTGGTTCATATCCCACGTAAAGCCGTAGGTCCCCTCCGTCATATGACCTTAGCTGTTGCGAAGGAGGTTAAACAACCCCAATCATTATTATTATTATTATTTTATATCGATAATAATGAATTAATACATACCCAAATTAATAATAATTCTCCATGATTTATGACATTATTAATTAATTAAGAACTTTTGTTTTTAATTAAGAGACAAGTAAAGCCTAAAGCTCAAGGGCCAATTTAAATAAAACATAGTCGTTTCACAATTATTTGTCATTGTAAAAGTACTGTACTTATTTTATTATCTTATTAATTAATAATAATAAAGGCAATTCAATTAAAAACTAAAACAAGCAAGCATTTATGTAATTTTAAAAATTACGTCACACAAGTGAATACATTGTACATAAAATTCAAATAAAAAATAAATGAAATCAAGCAAACCACAGGAATGAATTGAACATTTCAAAGGTACTTCAACAAAGGACAGAGAGAAACCTGGTATTCATCGAGGGACGTCAGAATTTCAGGAATCTATCTATCTCTCGTGGCGAGGGCCACAAAGTTAATCCCTTCCGTTAGGCATATGGGCTACAATCGACGGTTACGCGCCCTGAACTTGTTTTCGCTTGAAACTCGGAGGCTGCGCGGTCAACTGATCGAGGTTTTCAAGCTCTTACGCGGGTTCAACGATGTCGATTTTAGAAGTATGTTTAGTTTAAATGATAACCCAACTCGCAACAATGGTTGGAAGTTGGATTTGAAACGGTTTAGGACTAGTGTGTGGGAATTACTTTACGTATAAGATCTGTGACACATGGAACAGGTTACCTTCGGAAGTTGTGGACAGTTCCTCTGTGGATCAGTTCAAGAAAAGGGTAGACGAAATCTTGCACACTATTTGAGTGTGTAGAGACATTTAGGACCTCAGTCTGCGGAAATTTCTTTTCCTATAAAATAGTTAATATCTGGAACCAACTTCCCTCAGAGGTTGTTTCGTCAGTGTAAATCTGTTTAAAAATAGGCTAGACAAAGTACTGAACACACTCATAGTTTAAGATTAAAACCTCAGAAAACTCTGCAGGAGTTCGCTTGCTCGGTGTCTCTGTGAGCAAGCTAAATATAGAGCTATTTATATATTCTCCACTTTCCTGTAAAATTTCCTTGGCTACTTTTCCAGGGTCAAGGTATTTTCTTCAACCTTTTTCCGTACCTGCCTCTGGCAGGGAGGGAGCGGAGGGTGGGGAGAGAGCCTTCTACTTTACTATCCAGTTTTCTACTACTGCTAGGATAGTTGAAAGAAAAATAAACTTTTACAAAATTTTCCCTGGCTCCCGTTGCCATTGGTACCACCTCGGTATGGGCCGCAAGGCCTTTTGAGGTACTTCTTTTCCTTGTAACTCCTTGTAACTCACTCTCTCTGAATCATCTTCTCACCACAGAAAATTTCAATTTAACATGCATGTAGTGTAAGACTAAACATTACACCAATTTAGCATGCATGTAGTGTAAGACTAAACATTACACAATTTGGGTTCCGATAAGTCCATATACGAATCCTGATCGTGGGATCATCTTGATTGCTAGTTGCAGAAAACAAAACTCGCTTTCCACATCTGTATTAAATCTAAAGCAAATATTGACTGGACACTAACAAAATTTGGACCATAGCCTTTATCCAAAGTTTCATCGAATTGATGTCACGGTGTTCGGGCTCCAATTGCGCGAGTGTATTTTCATTTATTTTTTTGTCATATCTCCAATGGGTAAACCTATCTTCGAGTTTAAAAATTAAAATTACAATTATTTTTGAGGGGCTCGGTTTACTTCTGCAGAACTCAGTATGTACAAATTTTAAAACATCCTCAAATTAAAATTAAAACTAGTCACGTAAAACCTTAAATATAGTAGAAAATCTTTCCCCAAATGCACTTTCACAAATGTTAGGCCAAACTCGTTAATTAGTTCAAATAGTTTAGAATCGACTTGTGTTAAGAATGTGCTGATTACTCACTATCATCTTCCAACTATAATACCAAAACCCAGAAAACCTTTTAGAAGTGTTACATATAAATTTCAAAATCAAATTTACTAAATGTGATGTAAATGGGCTGTGAATTACATGCTTACACAATTATATTAAATATATAATAGTAGTAGTAGTAGTAGTAGTAGTTCCATGTCAATGTGTCATACCCACACAAAAGTGTCGGTATTAACACACCTTCATGAAAATACCTCGCAAGGTCTTGGATAGATTCGTTGCCAGGACGAAACTACCCAATTGACGATCGGGACGAAACTACCCAAGATTCAGGGACGCCTGGGGTATTTCGGGTAGTTCCGTCGCCATTTGTCGTCCAGAGACGAAACTATCCTTGTAAAGAATACTATACAACGATGACTACCAACACCCTCAACCAACCAAAGAGGACACACTCAAAAAATAACATACAATTACAGTCAATTACATGAACATGAAAATAAAAAGGTTTATTGGCAGACTATAGTCCATATAACAAATATTATTAATACAATGACAGTTCATATACTAAGGATAGAAATGTATACGATTGATTAGAATTAATACTGCACTGTCGAAGTTAAGTGGAGCTACAGACAGACGTTTTCGTACCAAAAAGTCCATAGCTTAGACCCGGCCCTTAGAGGATAAATGGCACGACTCATGGATAGCTTGGATGATCGGGTTGGTTGATTTTTTTAATTCTTTGCATTAGACTGTGTTGAGCACGTCTTGTTACCTCCGGGAAGCTCGGAACATTGCGGGTTGCAAACATTTGCGAAGCTGAGCATCTCGGGGGTAATTTATGTAAGAGTCTAAACGACCTGTTGTACAGCAAATTTAGGGTTCTGCCAGAACCTTTTTTATAATTCACCCAGAGTTGCTGACCGTATATATTACTGCAGAAAGTATGAAAGTGTGTGTCTTTAGCTTCACTTGTACAGAAACGAAAGTTCCTTATGGTCATATTTGCTTTAGCACACAGGTTTCGAGATTGTTTTCTTATATCCGAGTCATCACTCAAGGAGCTGATAATAGTTTGACCCAAATACTTAAACTCGTACTTCCTCAATTACTTCACCATTCATTTCAAACCTTATATCAGCTGGCTGATTACAGCTTTTAGGATGAAATTGCATAACCTTTGTTTTTGTAACATTAAAAAGAATATGTTTCTGCAAACACACTTCGCAGACATTTAGAAGCCGATCCAGACCTTTAACAGAGGGACTTATTAACACCATATCATCGGCATAAACTAAGTTATTTATCCTTGTGTTATCTATACAACATCCTACTGTTGCCTCATTAAGTGACGCAATTAATCCGTCAATATACACATTAAACAGCATAGGGGAGAGCAAGGAGCCTTGTCTCACGCCACAAGAGGAGCCAAAACACTCGGATAGTACATTGCCCCACCTAACAGTGAAAGATTGGTGGGAATACCAAAATTTCAATAAATTTAATATGTACATGGGAACCTTCCTGTCTTCTAGTTTTGCAAATAAAATATTGTGGTTCACCCTATCATATGCCTTACTTATATCAACGAAACGGCTATAAATGGTTGAATTACTGTCAATGTATTTAGATATTGTTTCTTTAAGTACAGTACATAGATACACAGGTCAGTTGAGTGGGATCTTTCAAAGTCAAACTGATTAGATGTCCATAGGAAATCATTTAATTGGAGTAACGAGTTTTTCTAGTAGTTTTGAGAAGCAGGAAGCGACAGCAATAGGCCTGTAATTATTGCTGGACAGAATGTCTCAATACTTATTTTGGACCAGGGGCAAGATATATACCCTCATGAACTCTGCAGGGATATAGCTATGAGCAAGCATGGCTGATAGGAGCAATGATATATGCAGACATACTACGTCATTTGCATATTTTAAGTGCTTATTCGATAAGTCACCTACCCCTGACATGAATATTAATTACCTTGGTTACCTAATGTAATTAAATACAATTACTTGCCAATTACATGAAAAAATTTAATTACAATCAATTACAAATTACAATTATCCCATGTCTGATCCACACAGCCTCTTCCACTTCAGAACCCTCTTTGCTCATCGCTCACCAATCATTCTGCAATACCACTAACTTGTTCTGTCACTATCTTACCATACACCTTCCCCACTACACTCAACAGACTTGCACCTCTCTAGTTCTTACATTTACTCCTTTCACCTTTCATTTTGTACAATGGAACAATTATTGCTTTCTTCCAGTCTTCAGGCACACTCCATTTATTCATGCACTCTGGCATAATACATCACAACCACTCTAACCCTTTCAAACACCCATACTTAACCATTTTCCTTTATATCCCACCTTCAGCTTCTGAATGTTCACTTTCACTTCAGCCATGGTTATGTTTTCAGGCATTCTGTCACATGTCCTTCTTACACCACCAAATCCCATCATATTTATATTTGCACTCCCTCTCTCTCTTCCACCCATCAAACCCTCGAAATATACTTCCAACTATTCCACAGATCCACATCATCTGTGAGCATTCTTTCATTTTCGTTCCTTACTCTCAAGCTCACTTTCTTAGTTTCATTTCTGCACTTCCTTCCAGAACAACTTTCTATTCTCTCCATAATTCTTATTCATACCCCTTCGAAACTCATTAATTACTCTTTATTCTGACACACACGTCTCTTCACACTTCTCTTGCTCTCTTCATACACCTTCTTTCTTCTCTATCACAATTACCCTGTGCACACAACTATCATCATCTCCTTTTATCCTCAACTACTGATGCAATTCAAACTACTGTACTTTACTGTCAACACTTTGCTTGTTTTGTTCCAATTCATGCCACATGACTTTATTAGTTTAAAGTAGACACCCTGGCAGCATAAAAATCTTTTTAAACATTAAAAAAAGTAAAATATAAAAACAAGCATTAATTACATGGGTGTAAGGTAATAAAAATAGCAATAGTGATACAACAACAAAAGCATGGTAATGATGAACTTGTAACTTTAAAGATACAATTTTTCAATTAAACTCTGGTGTAAAATGATCTATAAAACACCTTTTCAATCCACTTTATGGCTCTGGAGATATGGTGATGGTCAAATGATCAGGTGTCTGCAAAAAACAAAATTTACTTATACACAATGGGCACTTGGCTTGAATTTTACATTAGTTTAAAAAATACCACATTATTCATGTCTTCATCTGCATAAAAAATAATTGTCCTGAGTTTTTTGTTGTGTTATTCACATACAGTACAGTACCTACTACGTTATATATGTCACTGAAGCAGTGATGTAGTCGAGACCATTAAGTATATTAAGTATATTAATAAACTGACGGGGGGGGGGGGGGGGGGGGGGGTTGCAAATTTTTTGGTAGCGCTAACCTAAAAAAATCCATACTATACACAATGGGCACTTGGCTTGAATTTTACATTAGTTAAAAAATACCACATTATTCATGTCTTCATCTGCATAAAAAATAATTGTCCTGAGTTTTTGTTGTGTTATTCACATACAGTACAGTACCTACTACGTTATATATGTCACTGAAGCAGTGATGTAGTCGAGACCATTAAGTATATGAAGTATATAATAAACTGACGAGGGGGGGGGGGGGGGGGGGCGGTTGCAAATTTTTTTGGTAGCGCTAACCGCTAACCTAAAAAAATCCAGAAACCCCCCCCCCCCCCCCCCCCCCCCCCCCAGACAAACGTGGCAACTCAAAACAGGGTGACTGATTAGTGAATACCTATAGTCCCTTACTTTTACAAACTTTCATAAACATTCTGAATTGTGTCTGTTCAACCAAGCCACCATCATGAGTATGCCAATAACATGTATTTTTTATTACGGTCTCGAGAGGTCTCGAGGAGACAAACCGAGACCGCGTCTGTCGAGATCGAGATCTAAATAGCGGAGACCGAGATCGAGATGTGCAAATTGGGTCTCGAGACCGATCTCGAGACCTACATCACTGCACTGAAGTTACATTAGCTCTGACAGGTGTTGGCTTATTTTCTCAAATTTTTTTTCACTGACACTTGCATTAAGGTAGTGGGGTGAGGTTTCCATTAAAAAGTTTAGAGAATGTCCTTTTTTTTTTTTACCATATAAGGGGGTTCCAAAAAACCTTAGCCCCCCCCATTTGCAGCTTACATGTTTACTTATATCGAAATAGTTTTTAGTGATTATAAAAATATATAAAATTCTTTATTTATTGCAGGTATTAAAATTACTCTAGCTGATAAAGTGATAATATAATGGCTTCTCAATTAATTGGTGATTCGGAGAGGCAACGTGTGATAGATTGCATACGAGCAATAACATTTCGGGAAGCTCGTGATGCTGGAGCCACCTTTATAACACGTTCATGGGTTGCCAAAAAGTTGCGAAGAAGTGAGGACTTCGTCAAAAGACACTGGAATAAAACTTTGGATGAATGTGAAATGGATACAACCAAATCTAGGTGCCCACATTTGCCACTCTCTCAGGAAACAAAGGACATCATTGAAAGCAGTACGCGTAAGCAGAAATACAGCTGTGCTAAACTTTCTAGAGAGATCGAAGTGTTGGGAGGAAAGATTGTTAGTGGTGAGATCATTTGACTGTACCGTCATAGGCAAGGTTTAAAGCCTTGGCATGAACTTCCAAAGCCAAGAAAAACTCAACTTAACATCGATGACAGAATGTGGTTTGCCCATTATCTTGAAGATTGGGATGTGGATGATTTCATGCATTTAGCTGTCTCCAATGAATATTTTGTTTACGTAACACGTCGGCCTACCTACCAAAATGATCATGTGGGCCACAATGCCAGATGAAATCGATGACAATGAACATTATCGCAAATTATTAAAAAGTCCAGACTGTGTTGGTGTGTGTGTTTTGTTCACTGCAAAGAAGCTCATGTGGGTGCTGAAGCCAAATGGTCAGAGTTGGGATGGACAGTATTTTCGTGATATTATTCTATCCCAGCATGTCATTCCTTTTCTAAGAAACCCAAACAATGTTATGGATGTCGATCAGGTCACACTTATGCACGATAAGGCCCCCTGCTTTAAGGCATTAGCCATTCAACAGTTGTTGCAGAACCATGAGATCAATTTCTTTGGAAAAGAAGAATGGCCAGGAAATTCTCCTGACCTGAACGTCTGTGAACACATTGGATCAGTTATAAAGGACAAGGTTGAATGTCTCTTGTTTCAAGAACCTGCAGCAAATCTATTTTCGAAGGATACAATGACGCAACACATTGAAACTGTTTTATCAAATTTGTGTAATGATCAACATCTATTTACGTCACTTTTGGCAAGCTACCCAAAGCAAATTCAGGCAGTCTTGGAAGCCAATGGCGGGAACACCAAGTTTTAATTGTTTCTTATTAAATGCAGGATTAAATTCTCTTTTGTAAGGTATGTTTAGTTTTACTGTACCTCTAATGGTTCAGTTAGGCCATGAGCAAGGTGGCTAAGGTTTATTGGAGCCCCGTACAGTACAATGTTTATTTTTAAAATTTCACTCGCATTACGATTTTAACTAAAAACTCTTAAAACAAATTACTACTATCTCATGCTACTCAGGATTTTACACATCCTGTTTTCTGATGTTAAACCTTAAAAAATATCAATTAGGAGCAAATGTAATTTTGAGAGAATGAAAAATCAAAACCGTCAGAGATCACACACACACCATTTTTTTACTACCTTTTGACAAAGGGACCACCACTGTAAAATACTATAAAACTCTTGCAATACTATAGACTGCTTCAAGACACCTACTCTTTACCATAGTACGGTATATAGTGGTCCTGAGACAGAGGAGTACAATGTGTAATCCCACTTCCCTTCTCACATATGTACTATATCTTTTTCTTTCACAGGTGAAACAAGCCTGAAACATGCATGAACTGAGTGTGCCATTTACCTTATTGGCCTCATATAGTCAAAGTTTGATCATGCTTAAGAAGTCCTAAATGTATTCTGATTTCTTAATATTTCTTTTGTCTTGTTTCCTCACCAAAGGGAACACAATAATGTGCAATGAAAAAACAGAGTAGATTTTTTTTAAGTGCGCATGCACGCATGGATGGATGCACACACACACACACACACACATATATTATTTATATATATATATATATATATACAGGGTGAGTCAAAAGTAGCGCCCGATTTCTGTCAGTTGATTGTTTGTTTGTCATTTGTATTATAGTGTACAAGAAGGTAGAAATAAATGAATGACATGTTTATCTGACCATTTATTCGGGGGAAAATTATTACGGAACTGTACCAGAACTGTATCTGCAAGACAATTATTAACAACATGACTTCCCAGAAAGAATCTGACAGCCGAAAAAAAACAGAAATCGGGTGCTACTTTTGACTCACCCTGTATATATATATATATATATTATATATATATATATATATATATATATACACAATATATCAGGTCATCCCATAAGTAATGTCATTTTTTATGATAGATTAAGTTTAAACTAGTCCTACTCGGTTTAGGCATAAATTTTCTGAAGGTTATATCTAAGAGGAGATCTATTGTGTTTCACTACATACTTTACAGACCTTGACCAGTGAAGACGTGTGTTTTGCTTTATGTGAACCCCTCATAAACATGGTGGTATCAGAAGAGCATATCAGGCATATAATGCTTTACAAGTTCAAAAAAGGGAATAGTGCTACTGGAGCAATGCGAAACATTCAGGATGTTTATGGCAACGATATTCTGCATGTAAGGAAATGTCAAAGATGGTTTCAAAAGTTTAGGAATGGTAACTGCTGTTTGACAGATGCAGTACGCTCTGGACGCCCTGCTGAGTTTGATGATGACCTGCTGTTAGCTGCACTTGAAGAAGACTGTTCATAGTGTTCAACAACTGTTGAAGAATTGGCCCAGAAACTCAATTCATCCCCATCCATCGACATTTGCAACAACTCAGGAAAGTGCCTAAGTTAGGAAAATGGGTGCCACATGAATTGTTGGTCAACAACCTGAGGGTGTGGGTAGACATTAGCACAGCTCTTCATTCCTGTGAACGAACTCCAAGATCCGTTTTTGCAGTTTAGTGACTGGTGATGAAAAGGGGATACTGTACCAGAATGTTGAGTGCCATCGACAGTGGGTTTGTGCCGGAGAACCAGTGACACCACAGCCAAAACCAAATCTTCACCCTCAGGTGTTGCTTAGTGTTTGGTGGGATAAAGGTGATGTAATACACTTTGAAACCTTACCACACAACCAAACAATTACCGCTGAAGTCTACTGTCAACAACTGGATCGATTGAACACTGCACTAAAAGAAAGAGAGACCTCCTTTGGTTAATCAGAAAGGAATCATGTTCCACCACAACAATGCACATCCTCATACCTCTCGGATCATTTCTGCAAAAGTTGAGGAGCTTGGGTGGGAAAAACTTCCACATCCTCCAGACCTTGCGCCTTCAGATTATCATCTCTCCAGGAGTCTGCAAAACTACCTTGAGAAACAGTATACTTCTTTAGATGACCTGCACACCAGTCTTTGTACGTTTTTTGCCTCAAAATTGCCTGAATTTTATAAACATGGCATTGGAGAGCTTGTAGGATGTTGGCAGAGTGGCATTGATTCTGATGGAAAATATATACTTGTTTAAAAAGTTTCAGTTGTTTTTTGTCCTTCAAATTCCGATCTAAAAAGTGACATTACTTACAGGTAGTGATAAATTTTTTTTTTTTTTTTTTGTTTTTTTTTTAATAATTAATATAGATATTGCCAATTTAATTATAAGGTATACTTTTGCAATGATATATATCATAAAAATAAATAAATAAATAAATAATAAAATAGGCCATATGGTACCAGTATAGAATGTCCTTTTCAGCCTATTTACAGAAAAAACTGGCCTCTTTCTTGCACTGAAAGTCTTGTATTTTGAGATCCGTTAAACTTGCGAGAACACTGGCTGGGAGCTGACTGCCCATTGTCCAACCTTTCCAGGACTCTCCTAGCCATGCCTCGGATTTTGAATCTCCCACTTAACTATCCTTTAGAGCCAGTGGTTCCCAACCTTTTCACCACAAAGGACCCCTTTTATTTTAATTTTTTTCCCACGGACCCCATGTTTTTGAAAGATTCCATCTACCAAACAAACTGTTTTTATTAACTAATAATTAACTTGTTTTCTCATTTTTTCACTATCAAATAAAGGACATATAAATGAGTATGCAATTAAAATACAGCGTATTAAAAGAGTATTAATAATTCCAGCCAAGAGCAAGGAAACTTGAAATTTTAGCCTAAGCGCCCTTATCGTGGGTAAATGTACAATTTCCATTGGAGCCTCTCAAAATATTGAAAGCTCACAGACCCCCAGTACTACCTTCGCCGACCCGGGGACCCCAGGTTGGGAACCACTGCTTTAGACCCTAGATGACATTTTCCCCCGGAGACCATCCATATATATACATACACATACACCCATATACATATATACCAATATATACATAAATACTTATATACACATATTTATATCTATTGTATACCCCATACACACGCATACATCCAGAATTCCAGATACATATGCATGCATACTCACATATATACCTACACAAACTCATACACCTCTATTTCACCCTTTCATTACCTCCGAGATCATTTAGCACATACAGTAATATCCATACAGCCAAAAGAAACTGATTAAGCACAGACAGAGCAGCAAAGTTAGTATTTATATCCCAAAATGCAAAATTCCAAGAAAGAAGTAAAACATGGTGCTACATTGGCTTCATCAACATCCAAATCTGCAATAAATACCAGTACCTGTGATATTGAAACTATGATATATGCTCTAATCAATCTAGTGATAATGATTCTTCAGTGGAAATAGGATCAAATAATGAAAGTTAAACAGCATTAGGTTAACACAAAGGTTAAAGAAAGAGATGAATATTTTTATTTTTTTCTATTTTTCTATTTGGAATATATATACATATACGGTACTGTAGGCCTGTTCAAAAATCAACTTTTTCTTATTTTCATAGGTTTCTGTACATTTTCCCATGCTTTTTTACCTGAAAAAGCCGAAAATCACAACTATTTTGACCTAGGATGTTGGGAAGCATTGCCGCATGGAGCTTTAAATTTTCTGCCTTGAAATCGGCCAAAGTGCCAATTCTGGGGTCCCTTGAATTATGTTTTGCACTTTAACTTTTGATCTAAACAATATAGAGCAACAAATTAGGTATCAAATGAAAGAGCATAAAATTAATAAATAATAATAATATATAATAATAATAATAAATAAATAATAATTAATAATAATAATCTATCATTTTTCAGGAAACAACAGAAACTCAATCAGAATCTAGAAAACCATCTACAAGTTACAACTTCACAATGGCATTAAGCAAGGAGCTGAGGGAGCTCCGTGGGTGCACAGTTGATATCTCAGAACCTCCACGTACTGTCCACAGGCAGGTGTCAACTGGGCCATCTACCAGATCTCTCACTGAAACTTTCCTGGTTGGATACCTTTCAGCTTTTATCAGTGGTTCCCAGCTTCCCACCAACAGACAGGCGTTCCAGTATTTCCTTAATCTTCAGAATTTACCGGAAAATGCAGGGAGGCCCATGGTTCAAGACCTTGCATATGAAACAGTTGAATCTATCATCCCATTCTGGCAGATGGCTAGGATCAAGACAATGACCAAGTACAACGCAATGAAGCTCTTCATGAAACTACATGAGAAGCATCGTGCTCTGGTGAAGAGCAAAGGAAGAGCAAGTAACCCTGGAGGAAAAAGAGGAGCATTTGTGCTGGAATTAGATAGCCTGTTCGATATAGGAGCTCCAGATGCAATCCAGGAAATACAGAACAACAGACTGTTATCCAGAGAGAAGAAAGATGAGGATATCAGGTTCTGCGAAGACCAAAAGACTGAGAGGAAAGGTCATATGTCTGGTCATGACAAGATTTTTGAGACAAGATCCCTGCAGCAAGCAGCGAGGAATGAAAGACTGCAGCATAGACAAGAACAAGGTAAAACTAATTACTTTGAACGTTACAAAAAGTTTTAAGTTTTACTCCATTGCGATATTTAGCATGTACTTAACAATTACTGTCTTAACATGTACTATTTTACAGCTACAGCAGAACAAGAGGCAGTTGTTCATGTGGATGACATTACCTGGGGTGACTCAACTGACAACGACGCTAACACAGAGGACATGGATTACCATCAGCCTCATCCTGGATGTTCTCACCATCAAGACACTGTGACTAGTGTGACTTTGATGTTTCCAAGGAAGGTCATGGAATGTGATGTCATCTGCAATACAGCTGATCATCTTGGTTTATCAGACAATCAAGTTACTGCCATGGTTTCTGCCACCTTGAAAGCTGGAGGGGCTGATCTGGATAACTTCGTCATCTTAACCTCAACAACACGTCGCAACAGAATGCTGTCCAGGTATAATATCAGCCAGTCACATGTCAAAGTTTTGTGAAAACCCCCCACAGTACGCTGCCTTACACTGGGATGGAAAGTTGCTCAAAGATGTCTTGGGCAGTGAACCTGGAAGTACCTCAGAGACTTTAGCTGTGCTAGTGTCTGGTCCACCTTCATTGTGAAGGAAAGTTATTGGGAGTACCTGTCATCGACAATTCTTCTGGCACAGCTCAGGCTGAGGCTTCAATGGATTTACTGGAGACATGGGAACTTACGGATAATGTTACTGCCCTTGTTTTTGACACTACATCCAGTAACAGTGGAGTTCACAGAGGAGCTGCCAAACTGCTAGAGAAAATGCTGAACAAAAAGGTGTTTTATCTGGCCTGTCGACATCACATCCTGGAAATCCTAGTAGGAGCAGTTTGGGAGAAGCTGTTTGGGAAGGTGAAGGGGCCAGATAATCCCTGGTTTGAGCATCTGAAGGATGTTTGGACGGACTTGTCCAAGGAAAAGAAGAACAGTGAAGAAATACTCCAAGACATTCTAACAGCAGAAAGGCGTCATTGTTCTTGGAGGAATGCCTCCTCGAGGTATTCACTAGAGTCGACCAGGCGCCATTCATCAGGCCAGATGGGTGGCCAGAAACCTGTACTCCATGAAAATGCTGATGTTTGCAGATCAACTTGAGTACGACGAAGACACTGTATCAAAGCTGGAAAGACTCAACACCTTCCTTGCGCTGTTCTACACTCCTGTATGGATGATGTCAATGTCTGCTGCAGATGCTCCCGTGAATGATCTAAGTCTAATCCAGGACATGTTGAAGTACAAGAAAACTGACCCAGAGCTTGCTGATGCAGTACTTAATAAGATGGAAAACCACAAATGGTACCTGATGCAGGAAGTCGTGCCATTTGCCCTGTTCAGCAGTAGATTGAGTGACACATTGAAGCACGACATTGCTGCCTAGTTACATGCCACTGAGAAGCCAGACAGCTTCAGAACAGGAAAGCCTCTATTCCAGTGTGTCACAGCTAAGACCACCCTGGTTGATCTCATTGGCCCAGAATCACATTTCCTGCTGGACACACTGAACATTGGATCCGAGTGGCTTCTGGAACCTGTCACGTCTTGGCCACAGAATGAGGACTACAGAAAAGCGTTGGACTATATTAAGAATCTGAAAGCGGTGAATGACATTGCTGAACGTGGTGTCAAGATGATGAGTGACTTTGCAAATGTCATAACAACAGATGCCAAGCAAAGGGACTATCTCCTTCAAGCTGTGGAGTTCAACAGACGCCGCTTTGACAGCTTCAAGAAACAAACTCTCAACAACTGACTGTGTAAATGTCATTATGAAATTAATCATCATGTAATGCTTTCACTTCTTGATCGATTAGACTTGTGACAAAATGTTAATCTCAAATTTGTGTCATGAATAAGGCGCCTTGTCTGCCTTGAGTGTGAGAAAACAAATTTTGTGATATTTCTGAAATCTTTGTATGTACCAATGTGCCATTTCTTGTTCCAAGACTCATAATTGTATAAGTTAGAAAGAGGATTAAAAACACTTTAATTTGGTGCCTATTTTGTTGCTCTATCTTGTTTAGATAAAAAGTTATAGTGCAAAACATGATTCAAGGGACCCCGGAACTGGTGCTTTTGGCTGATTTCAAGGCAGAAAACTTAAAGCTCCATGCGGCAATGCTTCCCAACAACCTAGGTCAAAATGGTTGTGATTTTCGGCCTTTTCAGGTCAAAAAGCATGGGAAAAAGTACAGAAACCTATGAAAATAAGAAAAAGTTGATTTTTGAACAGGGCTAACAGTACTGGTATTCTTGCCAATCACAATTATGTATATTGTTTGAAACGAGGAAGAATGTTTTATGTTCTAGTTAAAAAAATATATATACATATAAAAAATGAGGGTTTGTTTTTCCTTTCTATTATATACTTTTTGCGTGATTCAGTTTTTCTAAAAGATGACTATATATACTAGGTATAACCATATAAGCATGGTAGTATAGTAAATTATAGGTAATACTGATATACTTATTAGATTAATTAAAGGAAGAAAAATATGGAATAAGTTTAAAACAAAAAAAAACAAAAAAAAACAGACTATCTTCGTTTTAAACAAAAAAATGACAAAAAAAAACAAAAAATGACAATAAAAAATGACTCACATCACTACTTACGGGATGACCTGATAGTTATGCAGCGTGTTTTTTGGAACATGCTTTTGTGAAAAAGAAGCCAATAAACATTTTTACACAAGTGTTATATTTTTATTTAAAATATTGCAATTATATACAGTAATCCCTTGATTAGTGCGGTTAATTAATCCTCCGATGTCACCGCATATATCAAAACCGCATTAATCAAAGTTAAGAACCAATGGAAATAATTATAATGAATCCTAGAAAATAAAAAAAAATTTAGAATAACATTTATTTTAACTTTAAAGCATTTATTTTTTATAGAGAAACGTATCTATAGTTGATTGAACATATATTTAAACTTTAAAGCATTTATTTTATAAAGAAAAACTAATCTGAAGTCGATTGAATATTTATTTTTTACAGAAAAACTTATCTAAAGTCAATTGAACAGTTAGTTTTTTTCTTTTCTGACAACATTTTGCGATAATCAATTTGCTTATCTAAACCACGGCGAACGTTCATGCTTCTGTCTTCATTTGGATCCATCTCGAGTAAAAGATGTTTGGCCTTCTCAATTGTCCGACACAATTCTTCAAGTTCTTTCACCGTGATTTCCTTAGAAATATTTTCCGTTTCTTCAGTTTCCTTTTCTTTTTCTTCATATGCCTGTTGATGCTCGATTACTAGAAGATCTTCGTCACTTAGGTCTTTTGAATGTGAAGCCAATAATTTCCGAACATTTCCCGAATCGACATCCTCGAAGCCAAGGTCTCTTCCAATCGTAGCAATATCATTAATGACTTCGTTGACAGGATTAATAAAACCACCAAAATCATTTGCGCATTCAGGCAAAAGATTCTGCCAGACCACTCTCATGCAGCTGGCTATCAATTCTTCCCACGACTTGTCAATGTTTGCAACTGCTTGTTTAATGTTAAATTGTTTCCAAAATTCATGTAGAGTGATTGCATCTATGTGTAAGACGTCTGTGCGGACTTGTGTCTGCCGATAAACTGAAGCGCAGTAGGGAAGGCGGGAGACAGTTTCGGCCCAGCTGGTTATTTGCCTGCCATTTTCAAACATTTTTGAACCGCACTATTCAAATTTTATACCGTAAATATCAAGGAATGGTCACAATAAATTTTTGCGCAGTAATCAAAACCGCATTTATCAAAACCGCACTAATCAAGGGATTACTGTATATACATATATATGTACACCTTTCCAGGCATGATCCAGCCCTTTTGGCATTCTGTCACATTCCCAAATTGCCTGTCTTTTAGTAACTTTTTATGTTCTATATATCTATCTATCAATCTGTATATACAAAGGACACCAAACAGTAGCAGACTAGCTGGTCCCAACCAGGCTGTCTGTTTAAGAATGAAGTTGAAAGAAATAAGAAAATTTAAAGACAAGTGAGTTTTAAAGCAAAGCGGAGAAAAGAGGTTGAGAGGTAGGAAAGAAATTTAAAGCTAAAGTGAAAATTTTAAAATACAGGAGGAGGGAAGCCAAGTGAAAATTCTACAATATTTCTACATGCTAACAAATGCTTCCAACTGGGGGTTTAACGCAAGATAAGCAACTAGTTTCTTTTTAAGGGATTCAATCAAATTACTTTGAACTTTGCTGGCTGGCAATCCATTCCACAAATATATGATTGAAAAAATATTTAGCTTCATTAGAATTAAAATGTTTACCCACTAATTTCAGACCATTATCACGAGTTCTATCTGCATTCCTGAAGGTGAAATATTTTTTCACATCAACATTATCAAAACCTTAATCATTTTAAAAACCTGGGCTAAATCTCCTCGAATTCATCTTTTTACAAATGAGAATTTAACATTTCTATATGGGCAGCGTATGGTTTGTTTCTAAGTCTAGGAATCATCTTAGTAGCCTGTCACTGCACTCTCCATTCAATCTATGTCCTATTGTAAAAATGGGGACCAGAATTAACTGTAGTATTCCAGGTGGGGACATACCGGTACTAAGAATTATATAATGTTAGAATTGTTTTCTCCAACTTAAGTTCACATGATCTACCAATAAACACTAAAATTCTATTTGTTTTTCTGACTGTTTGATACATTGCTTACTCAGTTTAAGAGTGTCGGCACCAATAATACAGTGCTCCCCTGACCTGCACAAATTCAGAGATAGGACAAGGACATTTCACTACCATTTTTTCAATCTGCACAAGCTAAGATTCAAAGATAAATCAGCATGAATTTTTTTAAATTGTGGTAAATACTAAAATATAACTTCTTAACACTTTTTCGCATATGCAGTATAATATGTACGATACTTATGTGCATGATATGCACATACGATACTGTGGGGGTTGTGAAATTTTTTACAACCCACCCCCACCCCCACCCTGATTTTCAAGTCCAATCTGGTTCTTCAAGTTTTTCTCTCCCCACAGGAGTCTAGTTAGTAAGCCTAATTGAAAAAATATTGTAACTACTATGGACTTTGTTTGATCCTGGAACATGGAAACCTATTAAAAGGTTATGAAACCAGAGTAGACTGCCAGATAGACAGGCAGAGATTTAAGATTGACATGTCCTGTTGGAAGCCAAGGGAGTTTGGAAAGCCTTTAAAGGTATGTTGTTGTTGTTTGTTGTTGGTGGTGGTGTTGGTTAGCCAATCAGCCCACCCTGATCGAGCAAACTGGCAGCATGCAGGTAACTGATCACCCTCTCCAGAGTGGACCAGATGTTCAGTGCACTAGTGATGTTGCATTGTGTTCTACGTTGTGCTAGAGTGGTACAATCTGTCATAATGTGTTCAATTGTTTGTGGTGTGTCCTGGCACAGGTGGCAGGTGTTGTCTAGTCTGTGTTTATATGTCTAAGTTGGAGTGATGGCCATATTGGAATTGTGCTAAGTTAACTCAATCCAATCTGCTGATGCTGGTCTCTGACCTGTCAATGGGTGGCAGCTTCACACCTAGGACTGCATTCGGGCCGAGTCATGTGTGTGTGTGTGTGTGTGTGTGTGTGTGTTTTTTCTGTACAGTGTGATGTATGTGGGGCGTGGTATAGAATGGAGTATTTGGTTATAATGTGTTCTCTGGTGTTACCTTAATGGTGTGAGGTGTTGGTGCATGATTGTACATGTAGTGGCAAGGGTGTTGTAGGTTAGTTGTCACTGCTGCCATGAATTGTGTTCCCCTCATGTCTAAATGTTCCCTAATTTTCAGTATTTTTGTTTGTGTGTGTAGGTGTTCTATTGGTGGTGTTTGAGTACATCCTGTAATGATATGAAGTGTCCTGCAAGTGTGTAGAATGTTGTTGTTGTTGTTTAGTGTAAGTTGTGGAGTTGTTTGGTGTTCTTTAGTGTTGCTTGTTAGCAAGGTGATGGTTGATTTTGTGGGCACTACTTTGAGTCTATTGTGTGTGAGCCAGTCTTCTATACTGTTTATCTATGTTTGTAGGTTATTTGTAGCAGTGTCAATGTTGTGGGTGGATGTTAGAGTGATGTCATCTGCATATGATGACCATCATTATTATTATTATTATTATTATTAAAAGTAGACATATATATATGTTTTTGAAATTGACTGCATATAGATAGGTGTAATAAATTCAGCCAGGTTAGAATCAGACACCAGACCTTTACTTATTGCCCAGTTTGTAGTGCATGCTGGAGCCCTGGAGTTTCCTTTAGCCAAATCCATTTGTCTGTGATCCATTCATGTAACTAGCTACAGAACCTATTATCATTATTATAGGACACCAGTCATGTTCTTCCAGAGTTTGGGGCTTTGCCCATGCTTGTTTGGCACTGATTATAGGTTGATTAACTTACATAAGATAGGTTTGCCATAATTGTCAATGTTTGTTTATTATTTTTATGTTGGCTATTTATTATTTGTCTTGATTTCATGAGTAAATTATGTTTTCCAGTGATCAATTATGAAGTCATGATTCCAGTTAATGTTCATTGATTAATTGTCTGTTATTTTATTATTGTGATTGATGGTGCCTGGTGTGTGTAACTAATAATTAATCTTGTGTTGTCTAGGCAACCAGTTGGGACTCAAACTCAACTGACTCATCAGGCTTGGTGTGTGGATCCAAACCAGTTGGAGCTATGAAGTCCATTGAGGTTGCGTCAACCACTGTTGGCCACTGCGATCTGCCTAGAATCAGGCTTATGACCATAACACTACTAACTAGATAGCCACCTTGTATAACAAAAATCAGCTCACAGGGGTCAAAGTTTGGAGGGTAGCTGGGCTGGGACTAGGGTTGCCAGATTTTTCAAATGCCCATACATGACAAAATTTTTTCATTTTTTTTTTTCAAATTGAGACTAGACTTCTTCAATGGTTACAACAAGCAAAATTAGAAAAAAAAGTTAAAATAATGCTTAACAATTAAACATCTTGTGAGGTGGACCTGAATAATAATCTGAAAATAAACAACTGATGAGAGAGGCATTACTGGATACCTGAGGAAACTATCCCCTTGCCCAGTCTTTTGACTATCACAATCCCTGAAATGTGAAAGGGTGCTGGGTGGCTTGACGATACAGATGCTTGGGGACTATGGCCTACGCAGCCACCACAGCAATACTTTAGCATTTGAAGCTGGCAGCAACATGCCCAGTAGCACATCTCTCATACAACTAGCTAGTTTATATCAGGTTGTCTTTCTCATGCTACTCCGGATTTTTACATTATTTTTACAGTGATATTTTTGAAATTTGTTTTTTTTTACAAGTTTTTACTCTTTATACCTGTTGTTATATATTATTTTACATGCATTATTATTATTGTACATTTATTGTACAATGATTTAAAAGCTTTTATTCAGGTAAAAACTACTTCAGCCATGATTTTTTTCTTAACTTTTGTCCCCCTAACCCTATTTATATTATGGGGGAGATAGTTCCAACCTGCATAAGCTTTTTCAGGAACAGAACCCTCTCATGCAGGTCAGAGGATCACTGTACCTAAATATCTCTCTTCCATAATAAACATTAGTGTCTTGTCACCCATAAGATACTTTTCTTTAACCTCGTTTCTACCAATATGCAACATTTTACATTTATCTGTTGTATATTAAAGTTTATTTGCCAAATTCCCACCCACTCAAGTAATTTATTAATGTCTTCTTGAATCTGCAAACATTCTGCTGCAAATTTTGAAATCATACTCTTAATTCCCAAGTTGATGTCATTGATAATAATAAAAAAAACTGGTCCCAGAACTGATCCCTGAGGCACACCACGTTACACTTTTCCAGTTAGATGCTTTGCCATTAATGACCACTCTTTGTTTACATCCAGTAACCCAATTTTCAATCCATTTGAGAACATTACCATCAATTCTGTGAGAATGAAGTTCAGCTAATAATCTTCAATGTGGCACTTTATCAAATGCTTTTTGAAAATTGAAATATATAATATCTACTGTTCTACTGTCATCATATACATTTACAATATCATTAAAGTTGAGCAAATTAATAAGACAAAAATGATTATGTTGAAAGCCATGTTGAGAATCTTTGATTAATTTATTAATTTCTAAGTGATTAACTCTTTTGTCTTGAACGATCAACTCCATAAGCTTAACAACTACTGAAGTCAGGCTGGTGGGACAATAATTTCACAGAAGCAATGTCCCCTTTTTTAAATATTGGTGTAATGTTTGCAAGTTTCCAATCGAGCGGAACTTCTCCAGAGTCCAGACTGTAATGATTTATCATCATCATTATTAAATATATATGTGAGAGGTGGGATGACTGCACAGTTCACTTCTTTAAGTACCTTTGGGAAAAGCTTATCTGAACTGGGAGTTTTATAAGGATTAATTTCACCTATGGCTGAGAGTACTTCAGTTTGATTAATGGTCAAATTGTGATGCTTTAAATGATCACTGAGCATGGTTACAAGAACAGGAATGTTGTTCATATTTTCATTAGTGAAAATAAAATGGAAGAGAAGAATTTATTCAAAATTTCCATCATTTGCAAGTCAAATATTTTTGTTGTTTTAGCCTATGAGTGGACCAAGAGTCTGCAAAGCTACTTTTTTATTCCTAACAATTATAGAATTCCTTTGGATTCAATTTAATTTGGTTCACTATATACAGCACATAGTTGCACTTACCTTTTCTAATAAGTTTTTTACTTCACCTTCTGAACAGCTTGTAAGCATTTTCATCAAACAAATTATTTGATTCTTTAAATTTAAAATGTGTGTTCCTTTTGAACATTAAGCTACTTTCACAGTAATTTCAACATTACATCATTTTGGTTTAACAGACCTCACCAGTCTCTTTTTACATAATGATTATAAAAAGAAGTCCATGTGCCATTAATATCATCATGTGATAGAGCCTCATCCCAATTATGGGTCAAAAGTTGCAGTTTCATGTCACAAAATTTAGCTTTTAAAATCCAAAACATATTCCAGGCTCTCCAAATTATGGACATCAATTTTAATTGCAAATATTACCTGCCTATGATCACTGGTGGCATAGTAGTAGCCTACAAAGATATCAATTAAGTCTAGGTCTGTAGTTAAAACAATCTAGAATATTGCCTTCTGTAGAGTTCCTTCACCATTTGAAAAAATGAACTTTTGAGCAAACCCTTGTACAGTTGGCAACTGGAATTAGAGTGAGTGAGTGAGTGAGTGAGTGAGTGAGTGAGTGAGTGAGTGAGTGAGTGAGTGAGTGAGTGAGTGAGTGAGTGAGTGAGTGAGTGAGTGAGTGAGTGAGTGAGTGAGTGAGTGAGTGAGTGAGTGTGTTTTTTTAGTTCAGCACTGGGCTACCTTTGCATACCCATATTTAGATAAAGTAACTGCTTATGCACATGTGCAGATCTACTTAAGAAACAAACTATCATTATTTCATCAGTTTGGACAAGTAAGAGGGTAGGGTGCATGTGTTAAAGTGCAGGTAAAAAAAAATTATTTTGTCATTTTATGAGAGATTTTTTAAGGGGCACCTTCACCTCTGCTTGCCTGTTTGGTGAAGGTGCCCCAAGGAGACTAAGTGCTGTTAGATTTAGGTACTATGCCCTATTCAATGTTCATTTTCAGGATATATATAAATTCATTGTACAGTCTTCCCCCGATTCACAAACGAGTTACGTTCCTGAAAACCCATTCGTAAATCAAACCCTATTTTCCTATTGACTCCCATTATAAAAGTTGAGATAAGTTCCTATGAACAAAAATCACTTCCCCAGAAAGTCTCAAAATGCTACAAAAACATGTTTTTGCCCACAGTGTTTGCTGTAAACAAGGTTTTTAGATAACTACATTTATTATTCATATTTATTTATTATTGTAGAGAAGTAAAATGGGATGTTACAGAGAAAATGGGGATCACTTTAACATATTGCTTCCCAGTGTATATCATTAACATATTGCTTCGCAAAATTAGAAATTACACAACCAATTACAATTACATTACAATAGTTTATAATATTTAGAGATTAGCTAGTTGAGAAAATATAAATTTATGGACAACTTAACTTATTATGCTTTGCCATTTTTTGTGAATGTAAAATATTAGTTAGCCTTATAAGGCTAACTAACGAGAATATCAACCTAACCAAACCAATTGTTAGGTCAACTGTATGCTAGGGTGTTTCACTCGTACAGAGGAAAATATCAAAAGGTCAATATGTTTCTCCACTTTGCTTGTGCTTTTATTCCTTTTCATGTAAGAAAGATGTGCACCAATTTTGAAAATGATTAAGTGATATTTAGGGGTTGCACACATCTGAACCTTTTATAATAAACAATTTTCTTCAGTGTTATGAAAAAATTCTCCCTTTGAACCACGGAAAATGAAAAACTATTAAAATCAGAAAATCTGAATCAATTTTTGAATTGGTACAAGGACATTCCCGCCTTGGTTCTTTTTGGCACCTCCTTTCGATGATGTTCAACAATCCGCAACAAGAATTGTTTTTGCTTCTCGTCCTTGACTGATTCATTGAATTGCTTGATTAATGCAATTTCCCTCCCTGCTGTGTCTTTTACGACTTTCAGCACATTCACTGACTCTCTCAAGCTGTCATTTTTGATGTACTCCTCTACATTGTCAACATCCCTGATGCCGAAGTTGTCTAAGAATGTCTTTGTCCTTTGAGTGACGAAGTTGCTCAGATCCTTGCCTTCAAAAGTCAGGTTTTTCCACTTGAGTCATTTGAGTTCCTTCCTCAACACAGGTTTGTTCAAAGCCTGGAACATCTTTTCTTTCTCATTTGGTGATATTCATTCATCAAGGAAAGCCAAGCCGACTTGAGCCTCAGAGATACCATACATACCTTTTGGCAACTCTCAAGACAGCCTGGCCCAGGTCCTTGTTCAGATATGAAATCAACAGTTGAATCATGTCTAGGTCATTTTTCAGGGCCCACCTACTGACCACTGCCTCGTGCCAGAACTGGACATAACTGAAACACGTAAAAAGGGCCATGTTGTGCAATCCCTTCACCTCTCAGTCGGTGGGTTCCAGTTGCTCCCGGAACAAAACCATTTTCACCACATAGCTTTTGCCATCTATCTGGCTTGATGATGGGCTCCTGGAGTCCTGAAGGAGAACTCAGCTCTACCCCAGCCTCCAAGGAAAAGGAGCAACAGCTTGAGGAGTTCCTCATAATCTTCTCTCGGGTGATGAACTTTCAATGACTCCACGAAGATAACTCACCATCCTGATTCATTCATTTTCCAAGTACCTAGTGGCTGGCTGGCTCTTCATCGATCATGGTTTTGAAACAATTTTTGTTAATAAATCCCAACGCTGCTGAAATCGTTGAAACAACAGGATTTCAGGACCACTTGTTGGCCCCAAGGACTTATGAAAGACCTCCTTCAAATTGAGCTCATAAATGTGGTGATGGCCCCTTGCAGAAGTCTGGTATTGGACGCCGTAGTGTCAAGCGAGAGGCCAATGATGCAGTCCTGAATTCCAAATCATTGCAGCTCCTGGATGATGGCTCGAGCCATTTGTTCACCAGTACCATCCTGGGCAACAGGCACTCCAAGATGATGCTCAAACTCATTCCCTGTTACCACAACAGCTACTCTGTCTTCCAAGTTTCTAGAGCTTCCACCAGCAGCTTGGGGTAGTAGCTTGCTGTCCCAGTGCAGAACTAAGAGAGGTGGATCTTTGAAGATTGACTCTTCAAGTTGTTTGACCATTTTCTCTCGATACTTGGCACATGCTTGATGAACAATTGATGGTGAAATAATAATCTGTGATACATCTTGTCTGAGACTTTTAGCAGTTGCAGTGTTCAATTGGATTTAAAGCTGGACTGTGAGATGGCCATCCTAGCATTTTAAACCCTTCTTCTTCAAGCTTACTGTAGAACTGTTTTAGTGATTTAGCACTATGCTTAGGATCATTATCCTGTTGAAATATGAAGTTTGCATAATCTCCATGAAATTCTTTAGCAGCTGGGATTGCAATATTAGTGAACAGATGTTTGAATACATATTGATCCATTTTCATTCCCAGTGATCCGGGTGTAATTTTCCAACTCCCTTTTATGAGAAGGATCCCCACACATTGATTCCCCCACCTTCTTTTTTCCAGGGATGGGGAGTCGGAGTCGGGAGTCGGAGCTTTTTTGAAGAGTCGGGAGTCGGTAAAAACGACCAACTCCCGACTCTTTGATTCAATTTCTATATGCCAACAATTTACCAGAATACTACTCTGCCCTAAATAAATATCTTCCTGAACTAATTCTAGATTCACATTTCCACATTTGATTTATTGTTCTGGTAAATCTTAGCAAATGAATTTCATATTTCTATTTTCTATTTCAGGATACTAGGTACCATATAAAAATTAGCAATATATTAATTATTAATTTAATTAGCCCCTATTAGTAATGAGTCGTGGGCCTAGTAGAAAATCAGCAGTCATTCAATATTTTAAGCTAAATGAGGATGAAAGTATTTTTATTTGTCAAGTAGAAAAGGATGGTAGAGAGTGTAATGCAAAAATTAGTGCTTACACTGGCAAACATGCTAATGCTCCAACTAGAGCCTCAAACTTGAAACGCCATCTACGAAACAACCATCCCAATATTTATAAGGTTGTAGATCAGCATAAGGAAATCCAGAAACCTACTTCTAGTCAGGCCAGTACCTCTATTTCAAAAAGCAAACAAGTCTCTGTTACAAAATTTTTCCACAGAGAGAGAATTACAATATCAATGACAAAGGAAAATTTTTAAAAATACCTTATAGATTTAGTTGTAAAGAATGGGGTTGCACTTACATTATTTTCCTCCCCAGCTTCCCATGGATTAAATGGAGAAATGGCGGCAAAACTGGGAGTGTCATTAGAGAGACATGATATTCGAAACATGATTTTAAAGGAAGCAGAAAGCCAGAAAACTTTATTGAAAACAATGCTGCAACAAAAATTCTTCTTTCTTAAGATGGATGCCTGCACGAGACAAAGAATTAATTATATGGCAATAAATGTTCAGTTCATTGATGATGAAGGAAAACTAGTTATACGTACTCTGGCAGTGAAGGGGACAAACTCAACATTCAAGCGAATACCTGACCAAGCTAATTGAAACCATCTTGACGGAATATGAAATCACTAAAGAGCAAGTATTATCAATTGTTACTGATAATGCTTCAAATATGACAAGTACAGTACAGAAACTTAATGATGGTGAAGTAAAAGGAGATCTTTTTGAAGACAGTAGTGAAGATACGGATGAAACTGCTGACAAACTTGACAGTGTTGACACTGTAGACAATGATTTTGCTGGATTCTCAAATATCCCCCATATGCGATGTGCAGTCCACACATTGCAACTGGCAATTCGTGATGGGTTAAAAGAAAGGAATGCTGCTAATGTAGTAGGTAGGTTACGCAACATAGTAGTGGCTGCAAGAATGCCTAAACTTGATGCAATATTAAAACGTCAATCCGGTAAAGGTGCAGTTATAGATCAAGCTACACATTGGGGGAGTACCTCTGAAATGATTAAGCGCCTTCTTGAATTGAAGCCATACCTTATCGATATGGCAAACCCAGATGTAACAATGACTGATATCCAGTGGCAGCAGGCAAGTCAACTTGAGGCATTACTTAAGTACCCATATGTGGTTACAAAGAAGTTTCAAGCAGCTGAATTGACACCTGGCACATTTTACAAGGAATGGGAAAATATTAATTATAAACTATCTCAAATTGGCGGCATTGTTGCAGATGGTATAAGAAAGTCTATGCAGCGTAGAGAAGAAAATTTACTGAATAATGACATGCTATTGGGCTGCAGTTTATGTAGATCCTATGCACAGGGTACTTTTAACTGAAGAACAGATTGCTAGAGGAAAGTCAGCTCTGTGTGATGTAGCTGTGCGAATGAAAATGTTAAATGAAACAGATGCCGCAAGTAATTCAGAATTTGAAAGCTGCTCTAGTCCTGCCATTATGCAAAGCTCCTGCTCAAACTCTGAAGAAGAAATGGATTTTGAAAAATATCTTGATAATGAAGAAAAATCAAAAATAGTTAAACCTATAAAAATAACCCCATTGACTAAATTCAGAGAAGACTTTAATGCAGCTTTAGCAAAAATAGAGAAATTTGATCGTTCATTAAAACTTGATGTGATGAATGCCATACCAAAGTATCCTAAATTAATGCAAGATGTAGCCAGAACTGTTACTGCATTGCCACCAACACAAGTCAGCGTTGAAAGATTATTTTCAGCTCTTCGGTTAATTAAATCCCACCTATGGGCTAAGTTGGAGGAGGACATAATTGATGCTATACTTTTCTTAAGAACAAATTCTCCTTAGAGTTAAATTATTAAGTGTTTTCTTAGCCTTTTTTTAATATTTAGCTTCAATATTAGCATATCATAATATATAATGGAAACAAAATATTCTTTACCAACTTTTTTTATTTAGCTACGGTACCGTACGCAACATTAAAATTTTAAAATTGTTAACCTAATGAGGTTATAAATATTTTATACGAGATCAATTTCTTTTTCTGTTAATTTTTATTTTTGTGTAATACATTAAAATTGTATTAAATTACTAAACTATTATTATCATACCTACTTTATTACGGTACATTTATTTATACTTATATATTTGAAAGAGTCGGGAGTCGGAGTTGGTTTTTAAAAATACCGACTCAGGAGTCGGGAGTTGGTTGTTTTTGGCCGACTCCCCATCCCTGCTTTTTTCACTGTTGAAATAAGGCATTTATTCTTATATTCTTCACCAATTCGTCTATTAACAATTTTCCTCCTTTTATCACTACCAAAAATTTTGAATCTGATTTCATCACTCCATACAATTTTCAACCAGTTCTCAGCATCCCAATCTTTGTGTTGAATAGCAAATTCTAATTGTGCTATCACATTCTTCTTTGATAAAAGTTTTTTATTACTCACTCTAGCAAATATTTTATTACCTGTTAACCTCCTCCTTACTGTATCAGCACTAACTTTTGTTTCTCCCACTTTTACTAATTCTTTACTTAAGTCATCTGCTGTCATAAATCTATTCTCCAAAGCCAGAAATTTTAGATGCCTTACACCAGGGCTTCTCAAACTTTTTTCACTTGTGACCCCTTTGGATCAGACAAATTTTTTTGTGACCCATCACTCAATGTCATAAAAGCAATAGGTACTAACACTGTATATTTATGAAAAAAGTAATATTTTCAAATGTTTCTACGACCCCCTGAGGGGTCGTGACCCCTAGTTTGAGAAGCGTGGCCTTACACGACACTCTGACAAAACCCTCTTTCTTCCAGTTCAGACTAACTTACAGGTACTTCCTTGGTTTAAAATACAATTCTTATGGTATCTGACTGTACCTTCACTTATCTTCAGCATTTTTGCAATACCTGTATTGAACTAATTACCCATTTTAACAAGAGCAGTCAATTCTCCTAGGTCTTGGCTAGATAAGTTGCATGTGTCATTGTGTCAACCATCCTCTCAAATTGGAAATACATAAGTAAGAATTTCATTGAACAGCATTAAAACAAACCTCCCCCTATTGAGGCTGACAGCACACTAAACTGCACATAGTCTGTGCTGCTAATTTCAAAATTGGAGGACTTTTAATTTAGCAATGCCAAATTATGAAAATTTTGAAGAAACTCTGGGAATTAATTACAATGACTTTTAAAGTGGCAAAATATTGTATTTAATCTAATAATTACTGTCTTATACTAATTTATTTGTTTTGCATAACATGAATTACCATAAAAAATATATTAACAAGATAAATTTTACTAAATCACAAAAAATAAAGCTACCATTAATATCTGGATAATATTTCTCAATTCATAAATACTTTTGTGGACCAATGTATACAGTGTATATATATATATATATATATATATATATATATATATATATATATACTTACTTCGTAGCCCCCGGGTTCTCTTATGCGAACCCAGCGGCACTCAGGTATCCCGCGACCACCGTGGGACGGGTCCATAGGTCTCGTAGAGAGGTAATGTTGAAGTTGTCTCTTTGTTGAGTGTGTGTGTGGCAGTGTAAGAGTAGGTGTTCTGTGTCCTCAGGGTGGGAGGGTTTGTTCGCTCTGATGGACTACAGGGGGAATATCGTGAAGGACAGTGTTGTGTGGTTGGTCGAGTAGGTATTTCCGGGTAAATTCTGTGTGGAGATGTTTAATGGGGTTGATGTTTAATGGGGTTGATGTTTAGGGGAGGAGGGGGGATATTGTTCAGTAGCTGCGAATAGTGAGCAGCAGGAGTACATTTTTTGTTGCGGGGTGGGGGATTGTGTAATGAGGGGTTCCAGCACAGGTGAATCAGTGCTTAACACCCGACCATCTCAGATCTTGCTTATTTTTGGTGTATAAAGTAAGTTTGTGCAAGAAAGCCAGCTGTGAAAGTTTCAGCTTTCTACAACCATTACTTCACGATTTATGAAGGTCAGAAAAATCAAGGTTAAGGTCAAAATAGCTCAAGGTCGGCATCTTTGGATGCACCTCACACATTCACTAATTATCGTAACCATATGAAACTATATGTTTTTGGACTCAGAATGAGCTGTAGAATCCAAAAATGCAACGAAAACAGCAATAGGAGAACAAAAAAATATTCACCCTTTTTCAAGGAACGAATTGACCCTTTGACCTTGAAGTTCACACATTTTGGGGAAACATTTCTTTATACAAAATGAAGTTCCACCATTGCACTTTTAATATAAACAATAAAAATGTATCTTATTCACCATCTATACTGTCTTAAAGAATTTTTCAAATTGGCTATTTTTCAAATTTCTGGCAAAATCGCCATATGTATATGCATATATATATATATATATATATATATATGTGTACTGTACTGTTAAATAATATATTTTGTGAACATAAATTAATTACTTATTTTATGCCTTTCTTACAGATAAACAAGATGGGTAGAAAAGTTTGTGCTGATCCTCTTAGAAAACATAAGAAGAAGATCGAAAAAGCACTTGTGCCAGTCCGTAATACACTGCAAGGAATTCACGGATTAATATATGGAGATTACATTTGTAAAAATTGTGTTAATGATATCAATAAAATCAAAGCTGAAGACAAAAAAGTCTCTGATATTGTCTCAGATTCGAACTCAGACACTGATGCCACTGCCACAGAAAAACGTTCCTCTGCCTATGGGTATACTACTGAAATAATGTTTGAAGATTTCCAAGGAGATTTAGACACAATTCTTCCAATGCTGAATGTGACACCAGTGAAGACAAGTAAGTTTAAGTATTTTTAAAGTGTTAATTTATGTAGATATTATAGCAACAAAACATCAATATATATAACTACATGCATGAACATTACAACCTTTATATATTTATTTGACAAATTCAGATGTATGCATATCAATTTATATAATGAAGATCAATACCATTATGATTATATATACGGTATTTACCAAATTCATATGTAATGTACATGTACATCTATAGGCCTACAGTTGATTAAAAAAAGTTATAACAATTTATTTTATTTGTTTTTCAGAGGGTCTGTCACGAAAAGGGAGATCTTCAAAGGCTGAAACAAAATTTGAAATGGCACCAACATCCCTGAAGAGAAAGCTAGAAACTTCATATGACAAGTTTTACACAAGAAAGTGAAGAAAAGCAATCTAAAATGGATGACAATAATTTGTGAGTACTGTATATATATCTGTAGTACCTTCATTAAAGTATACTAAGCCTATATATAGATCATATGTTTGCATATAAATTTACTCAAACATGTATATCATTTTTGCAGGCATGCATGAGTGATGCAAGCACTCAAGAATGCCTTCAGTGAGACGACTGACTACAAGAGGAAGATTCAAATACTAACACTCTCACCATACACCATTCACAGAACAGCATCTTTCTTCAATGCATCTACAAGAATGGTTTCAACCAGCCGCAAAATAAAGAAAGAACATGGCATATTACCAGAAGTTCCACATATTAGCAAAGGTCGGGTTATAACAAAGAAAGAGAAGGAAGCAGTGTGCACTTTCTATGAATCAGATGAAATAAGCAGAATATGTCCAGGCAAGAAGGATTGTCTATCAATTAGGAATCATGAAGGAGAGAAGCAACTACAGCAGAAACGATTGGTGCTTGGTAATTTACGTGAGATTTTTGCTGTTTTCAAGGCAAATGACACTAATCCAAAAAAAGGTTTCTCATCATTTGCTGCATTGAGACCCAAGTGGTGTGTCTTGGGAGGAGCTGGAGGAACACACTCTGTGTGTGTCTGTACCTACCACCAAAATCCCAAACTTCAGCTATCAGCTTTGGGGGAAAAACAACTATCATATAAAGACCTCATTCTCTATGCAGTTTGTGACAGTGAAAAGGAAGAGTGTATGCTACAAAAATGTGCATTGTGTCCAGAAGAAGGTGGTGTTATTGCATTCCTTGAAGGATTGGAATCTGTTCAGGATGCAGTTGGCACCATAATTACATACAAGCAGTGGACTTCCACGGATCGGACAACCCTTATTAACATCAGTGAATCCCTTGAAAACTTCATTAAGTCTTGCAACTAGAATTTGTGCACTAACAAGACACATTTATGTGGCTGGTGCACAAGCAAGTTTCCTAAAAAAACTGAAAGCTAATCTGATGGTCACTGAAGGTATTCTCCTAGGAGACTTCTCTGAAAACTACTCATTTATTGTACAAGATGCTGCACAAGGTTACCATTGGGAAAATAGTCAGGCAACAAACAGTTCATCCATGTGTGTTCTACAGTGCCCGCGAAAAGTATCCGATCACCCTGGAAATTTGTATTTTTTACATAAAAAACAATGTTTAAATGTATACTAACCTTATATTAGTATTTTGTCATCTGTCCTTTGGTTTGGATGACTTGTTCTAGACGTTTTGGCATGGATTTAATCAAGTTTTGACAAACTTCCACTGATATTTCCTTGCACCATACCTTTTTGATGGCTTCTTGTAATTTTTCGACTGAGCCAGTGTCGTGGCATTCAACCTTATTTTTTATTATTAGCCACATATTTTCTATCGGATTGAGATCTGGACTATTACCAGGCCAATCCAAAATATCAAATTTATTGTCAGTAATCCATTTTGTCACTATTTTGGCCCTGTGACATGGTGCACCATCATGCATGTATGTTTTTGTCCTTTGGATTGCCATTGCCATTGGAAGTTTATCCTGTAGCATTGCTAAATACCATGCACCATTCATAGTTGTGTTCTTCGGAAGAAAATATAGGTTTCCACGCCCATAGTAACCGAAACAACCCCAAACCATCACACTTGGAGGGTGTTTCATTGTCTTTAGGGTGTATTTAGGGTCCATCCTATTTGAGCCAATGGGCCGGCGAACCTTTTTTGGACAACTTCTGAATGTCAAAAATGTCGACTCATCACTAAATAAAACCTTCTTCCAGTCATCAACAGTCCAATGAATATATTTTTTACAAAATGCGACACGTTTTTTACGCATTTTTTCATTAATGAACGGTTTCTTAGCAGCATGGCGAGATGGTAATCCGAGTTCTTTTTGGAGCCGCTCCTGGATAGTTCGTTCAGAAACACCAGATAACAAATTATTCATATTAAATTTTATTTCTTTCGCAGTTATTGTTGGGTTTTTCAATACTAAACGTTTCATAAGTTTGTCTGTTCGTGAATTTGTTTTTCTCGGTCTGCCAGATCGTTTTTTAGGGACTGGCGTGGTTAGGCCGGCATTGTTCTTAGCCCGTGAAACCAATAAATTAACGGTACTTTGGGATATGTTTAATTCCTTAGCTATCTGTCTCTGTGATTTCCCACATGTATGCAAAGCAACAATAGCACCTCGACAATCACTCTTAAGTTGTTTTTTAGCACACATTATATATAAATTTTATTTACACCACTTTCTGTAAAAAATAACAAAATATCAATAAATTTACACAAACAGTGAAATCTGACAACTTTGAGACACAGCCACCCGCAACGAAGGCTACCAGAACACTAATTTGAGAATGCGTTGGATAGCTCTCATATCAGCGAGCAACCTCAAAGTTACCAGATGTCGCTAGAACAAATAGAAAGTGAATTATGTGTCTCTGAATATCAAGGGAAAATATTGTATTTTCTTGAGTGATCGGATACTTTTCGCGGGCACTGTACTATAAAGTAAATGAAAATGATGTTGAAATTAAAGTTAAAAGTTATTGTTTCATTTCTGATGACATGAAACATAGTACCAACCTTGTCTTTGCGTTCTTAAAGCAACTGATCCCCATGATAAAAGAAGAGAGCTCAGGCCTGCGGAAGATTCATTACTTTACTGATGGTTGCGGAGGGCAGTATAAGAATAAATATAACTTCACCAATTTGTGTCACCACAAAGAGGACTTTGGACTGGATGCTGAATGGCACTTTTTTGCAACTTCACATGGCAAAAGTGCTTGTGATGGAGTCGGAGGCACAGCAAAAAGAATGACAGCTCGTGCCAGTCTTCAACATACATTTAAAGACCAAATTCTGACACCACTTGACATGATGAAATTTCTGGATGAGAAAGATACCAGCACAAAATTTGTATTCTTATCGAAACAAAATGTCCAACAGACAACTGAATTCCTGGAAAATAGATATAAAAATTCTGTAACCATCCCAGGTACTCGTAGATTTCATAGATTTGTGCCTATTAGTCATACCCAGTTGAGGTTGGTGAGATTTCCTCAGGTCCTACAAAAATTATGACAGTTGTGCATCCATCGTTTAAAGATAATTTACATGAGCAAAAGCACATTTCAACTGAAGATATACAAGTTGGGGTATATGTAGCTTGTAACTATGATAATAAAATTTGGTTTGGATTAGTGGTTGAAGTATCGGAAGAATTTAGTGATTACGTATAAGGTCAATTTTATGTCTCCACATGGAAGATGTTCTAAACATAGTTTCCCTTCTCATCCTGACTCATGTTGGATGTTATCATCTGATATTATCCAGACAATGACTGCTCCATCATTGACAGCAGGTTCAAGAATAATTCAGTATGCCTTTGATGATCATGAGATGCTAACAGCTGAGGGTAATCATGCAGACCTGTTTGCCACAGTTTCCTGTTCTTGAGTCGAAAGTGTACAGAGCTCTAGTTTAATATGTATCTACAGAATACAGGTCTACATAATATAATACTCCTTTTTTACTCATATATATATATATATATAATATATATATATATATATGTTTGTATTAATGTATTATTAATAAAAGTAATTGTAAAAAAAAGTAAAATATTTCTAAGGGTGGAAAGGTGTGGTTGTAGGGGTGGAGGAGACCACAATAAAATAGAGATCTATATCATAGTTATACCTATGGTACCTAGCTTATATCTAAGTGATTTTGTATCACGTTTCTAATAATATTTATTTTTGCTTAAGTAGTTTAAATAATGAATATCTCTAGATTTTAACAGTACATATGGCAATTTTTGCCAGAAATTTGAAAAATAGCCAATTTGAAAAATTCTTTAAGACAGTATAGTTGGTGAATAAGACACATTTTTATTGTTTATATTAAAAGTGCAATGATGGAACTTCATTTTATGTAAAGAAATGTTTCCCCAAAATGTGTGAACTTCAAGGTCAAAAGGTCAATTCGTTCCTTGAAAAAGGGTGAAAATTTTTATTTGTTCTCCTATTGCTGATTTCGTTGCGTTTTTGGATTCTACAGCTCATTCTGAGTCCAAAAACATATAGTTTCATATGGTTACGATAATTAGTGAATGTGTGAGGTGCATCCAAAGATGCCGACCTTGAGCTATTTTGACCTTAACCTTGATTTTTCTGACCTTCATAACTCGTGAAGTAATGGTCGTAGAAAGCTGAAACTTTCACAGCTGGTTTTCTTGCACAAACTTACCTTATACACCAAACATAAGCAAGATCTGAGATGGTCGGGTGTCAAAATGAAAATGTTTTGCTTCACCTGTGCTGGAACCCTCCTAATGTGAGATGGTGACAGGGGTGGTCTGGGGCCAGTGCTCTGGAGAAGAATTGAGTCCCTGTCATGTTGTGTTCGATGGGGAGTATTTTCATATCTGCATGTAGATGTGGGATGGGTGTGGTTCGGAGGCAGCCAGTAATGCTTCTGAGACCTCTGTTTTGTGTGGTCTGTATCTTTTTCTGGTTTGTGTGGGAGATGGATGGGGACCAGGCAGGGGCAGCGTAAGTTAGGGTAGTACGTACAAACTGTTTGTATAGGATACTAAGGGATTCCTTCTGCTGACCGAATGTTGTGGAGGTGAGTGTTCTGAGAGCATTGAGTTTTTTTGTTGCTTTGGAGCAAATGTTTGATATGTGAGGGGAAAAGGACGTGTGTGTGTCTAGGGTGAGGCCAAGGATTGTTGGGGTTTTGTTTAGAGGTAGGGGATGTCCCATGAGGGTGACTCTCGGGTGTGCTTGGAATTCGTGGTGGTCTGAGGTTAGGAGTGTGATGGAGGATTTTTGAGGGGATGCTGACATCCTATTATTAGTCAGCCAGAGTTCCAGATTGGTAATGTACTGCTGGATCAGGCATGTGGCAGTATTACGGTTATGGTGTTGTGCTGTTATGGTCAGGTCATCTGCATAGGAGGAAACGTGGACATGGGGGGGTAGAGGTTGTGGGAGGTTGTGCATGAAAAGGTTGAAGAGGGTTGGAGAGAGTATGGAGCCCTGTGGGATGCCATTGTATAGTCTGTAGGTTTTGGATGAGTGTTGTTTGTGTATGACTTTGCCAAGTCGGCCTGCAATGAAATTAGTAAGCCATTTCTTGTCATTAGTGGGGATGTCGAGATCAATAATCTTTTGTGCAGGAATGTGGCGTGGGACAGTGTCAAAAGCTTTGTTGATGTCGATGGCAACAAGGACTGTGCGGGCAGGGGGGGGTAGTTGGTTGAAGCCATCTAAGATGTGTTGGGTTAAGTTTGTAAGAAGCGTTGTGGTGGAGTGGGCGGACCTGAAACCGTGTTGGGTTTGTGAGTGTAATGTGTGGTTGTATGCGTCTTAATATCAGTTTTTCGAGGACTTTGGAAATGGTTGAGAGAAGGGAGATTGGCCAGTATGAAGCAGGTATGTTGGGGGGTTTATTGGGTTTCAGTATTGGGATGATGTGTGCCAGCTTCCAGGTAGAGGGTATGACATTGTGAAGCCAGGAGTAATTGAATATGTTTGAGAGGGCTGCAAGAGCAATTGGACCAAGGTGTTTGAGATGTATGTTTGAAATGTGGTCTGGGCCTTCGGCATGAGAGTTTTTAAGGGATTTTATGGCTGCAGCTGTGCCTTGGGGTGTAAATGGATGTGGTTGTTGTTGGTCGGCCGAAAGTTTCCGTATGTTTTTGAGGATTTTTCTATTATTGGAAACAGTGATTTTATGGCTAATTTTTGAGTAGTGGTGCATGAGTAGGTTGCAGTGTTTTTGTGGGGATGGGATTTGGTTACAGTTGGAAAGGAGAGCTTCGTGTGTGGGGGGTGGGTTAGTATGTGAAGTGTGGATTTTTTTCAAGGTTTTCCAGAGTTGGGTGCTGTTGGTCTTGTGATTGAGTGTAGTTAAATAGGATTCCCAGTTTTCTGACTGTTTAGTGTTAATTAGATTTGTGATGTCAGTGTTAAGGTGGTGTATGAGGTCAATGTCTTCTGCAGTGGGACTGTGTTTCTGGCATAATGAGTTTGTTTGTTTGATTAGATTGTGTATTTGTGGGGAGAAATTTGGGTTGAAGTGTTTCCTGTGTTCTTGTGGAATGAATTTTGCTAGCGCGAGTGATAATGTTATGTGGGTGGTAGCCTTGTCTATAGAGGGGAAAGTAGTAGTGGAGGATTCCTGAAGCTCATTTTCAATGTATCCTGTAAATGAAGGCCAGTTTGCATGTTTGTAGTTCGTGTATGTTTGTTTGAAGGATGTGTGGATGGGGTGTATGTGTTGATATGTGATTAGTATTGGGAGGTGATCGGAGGGGAGGTTATGTAATGTCTGCCATGTTGTGCGTGTGTGTAGGGATGGTGAGCAGAAGGTAATGTCTGGGGAGGTGTGTTGTTGGTTGTGTTGCAAGGGTTTGCGTGTGGGTTGATTCCTATTGTTGAGGATGTTGTATGTATGAAGATCATCTAGGAGTAGCGTGCCACGAGCGTCTGTTATGTGAGAGGAGAGCCATGTCGGGTGATGAGCATTGAAGTCGCCTCCCACAATGTGGTTCTCGTATTGTGTAAGTGGTTGCAGGGGGGGCTCGTAGCGTGGGGGGCAGTGAGCAGAGGTAGAGGGGGTATGTATATGTTTGAGATGTGAAAAGTGGAGGATTTGATTTTGATTGTCTGGATTTTTAGGATAGGGTCATTATTAAGGAGGGCGTGTGTGTGCTGCATTATATTTGTGTATGGGATGTCTTTATGGATGAGTGTGATAAGCCCATGTTCTATGGGGTTAGTGTCCTGTCTTAATGTTGAGTAATTGTTGAAGGCTGGGAGCCTGGTGTCTGGTGTGAGTTTAGTTTCTTGGATAAGTGCTATATGTATATTATGTGTGTGGAGGAGAGAGAGGAGTTCCTGGTGCTTGTTTTTGATGCCATTAATGTTTATTTGTAAAATGTTTAGCGAGTGTTTGGGGTGGGGTATGTGTGATTGGTTGCATTGAGGGTTAGCTAGACAGTGCTGGCATGCCCATTTGGGTGTGTAGAATTGTACTGAGGGTAGTGATGTACAGGAGAGGTGAAGCCATTCTGAGCATTGACAGCAACGGACTGACCATTGAGTTCACCTGATTTGATGTTGGCAGGTAGGGCATGTGTAGGAGTGGGGTCCGGGGTTGGGTTCAATGTCACCGGCTAGGAGGAGGAGAAGGGGGATGATGGCCGGGACATCATTCCCAGGAGCTAGAAAAAATGGAAAGGAGAGGGTAGTATTGCGTGTAGGGAGAGAGAGAGATAGTTGGGTTGAGACCCATGGAACCCGGTCCAGGGACCGGGGGATGGCCTGAGGGGCGCCCCCCAAACAGGGGGCAGGGAGGATGTCCGGATTTGCAGAGTGGCTCCCCAAGGTCGACAGGTACTGAAGGTCACCCATCCTCCTCAGGGTCGTCTCTCTGGCAGCGTCGCGATGAGCACGCGCCGGACGTTGATGCCTATATATATATTAGGGTGCCACTTATTTGGGGTATTTTTCATTTTTTGGGAATTTCTATCAGGACGGGCGCATTTCTGGTGTCATTCCGTCTAAAAACACTGTGTGTAAAATATTTTTGAAATAAAATAATAATTAGAACTGCCTCAACGAGGTCAAAGTTTATACTTTTTGTCGAAAAGTACTCATGGCGTTCTGTTATCATGTCAGTTTTCGTTTCGATAGCTGCTGTAGTTTCTGAGTTGAAAAATGATAACAGACAGACAGACGGACGGTCAGAGTCGTTGGTTTAGTCTTCCGCACTGGTGTACAGAAGACTAAAATGAGGTATTATACAGGGTGTAACACGAGTTTATCCAAATATTGATACATGCGAAAGAACATGTTATTCTAAGTAGAAAATGGGTTGGGACGAGTTTTGCCAACACTAACAGTGTTTCATTCTCTTTTTCAGTGAGTTCTGAAACGACGTGATGGCTTCGGCAACAAGATCTAAAACAGCAGTCTATCTCCTGGGGACCGTGGACCACAGCATCACAGGAAGCATGCTGCCTACGGGAAAGAAGGCGCTTCAGTACTTTTTCCACCTTCACCTTGATGTCAAGAAGCCGATCAAGGAAGCAGCCGCTGAGACAGTGACCGCAGTCAAGGAATTCTGGGAGCGGTCCCGTATTCCTACGCAGAAAGACCAACGCGCAAGGGACAAGGTTCTCCGAATGTACGAGAAGTGGCGGGCTCTGAACAAGAACTCGAAACGGCGCACTGTGACCCAAATCAGGAACGAGGCCGAGTTCCTCTCATCCCTTGACCGCCTCTTCGACATCGCACACGAACAGTCGATGTCGATGATTACAATCGAAGAGGACAGGGAGTTCCTGACGGGACAAAGGGCCGAGGTGCGGCGCGGCCGCATCTCCTCCACACGTGACATGACGCTGCACACTGAGGAGGAGCGTGCGAGGAGACAGGAAGCGGAAAGGAGCCGCCGGCAAGATGATGAAAGGGCGAACAGAGAGAGCCGAGAAGAACTCGTCGAACTGGCATCGAGCTCCAGCTCAGGTGCAAGCAGCCCGACTCGGTCACCGACACGGCGTCGTCGCCGAGAAGAAGAGGAAGAGCTCTCTCTCCCGGGCCCGTCCACGTCGAATGCAGAAGCATCTACGACCCCTTTACCACCCAAGCGATTCCGCGCGTCGAAAAAGATGATCACCCCTGATCTCTCCGCAGCGATGGATCGGACGAAACTTACCGACCGAGGTGGTGTTTTTTTGCTGTCGGCGGCTGCGAGGAGCTTGGGCCACGACCCTGAGGAGCTGGTCTTGAACCGCGAATCCTCCCGCCGCGACCGAGCAAAGTTCCGTGCTATGGCAGCAGCGGAAATGAAGGCAGCCTTCCATCCTACTGTGCCGCTGACCGTTCACTGGGACGGGAAAATCGTACCAGCGGCTGACGGAGGCCCTGCTGAAGATCGCCTTCCAGTTCTGGTGTCTGGGGAGAACATCGACAAGCTTCTGGCTGTGCCCAGCCTCCCCGACGGCACCGGCCGCGCCATGGCGGAAGCCGTCCTCTCTGCCCTCGAGGATTGGGACATCAAGGGACGGATCTGTGCCCTCTCTTTTGACACCACCGCCTCAAACACAGGACTCTCAGGAGGAGCTTGCTATATCATTGAGCAGAAACTCGAGAAGACCGTGCTTCATTTGGCTTGCCGCCACCACATCCACGAACTGGTGCGCGAGAAGGCATTCACGGCGTGCCTCGGTCCCTCTACTGGTCCTGACATCCTCCTGTTCAAACGATTCGCCGCCCAGTGGGACTTCATCGATCAAACCAAAGCGAAGCCCTTCGAGGATGGAACCATGCCGCAGCACCTGAAGGACGCCCGCGACGACCTGCTGATCGAATTCAGCCGCCTCCTCGACGGTCAACATCCACGTGATGACTACAGGGAACTTCTGGAGCTCTCTGTAATTGTGCTGGGCGGTCCGAACAAGCAGGGTGCCCGGTTCGCTCGTCCCGGCGCCTTCCATCGCGTGCGCTGGATGGCAAAAGTCATCTATGCCATCAAACTGTTCCTGTTGCGGGAACAGTTTCAGATGTCGTCAGGCGAAGCGGCTGGAATCCGGCGATTCACCATCTTCGCCGTGTCCATCTACGTGACGGCCTGGTACAAAGCGCCGCTCCCGGCAACGGCCCCAGCCACGGACCTCGCGCTGCTCAAGGCCCTCGTCTATTATCCGGACTCAGCGGTGGCCAAGGCGACGGCGACAGTCTTCGCCAGGCACCTATGGTACTTGAGCGAGCGCCTCATCACCCTGGCCATCTTCGACGAGGGTATCGACTTGGCGACAAAGCGGGAGATGATTAAAGCGATGGAAGAAGAGGAAGGATCGGAGGATCCCCCGCGGCGTATCAATGTGGACCTGTCCACCGCCTCAATCGCCAACAATACATTGGCCAAGTTCACAACGACTACATCAAAGGAGTTCTTCAAGGTTCTGGACATCAGCACCGCCTTCCTGCTCAAGGATCCGGAGGAGTGGCGGACGGACCCAGCCTTCATCGCCGCATCCCGCCGAGTCCAGGCCCTTCAAGTTGTCAATGACTTCGCGGAGCGCGGGGTGGCGTTGATGCAGTCTTTCAACCTGGCCCTTACCAAGAGTGAAGACCAAAGGCAGTTCCTCTTACAAGTGGTCGAGAAGCACCGCTGTGACTTCCCAACCGCCCGCAAGTCCACCGTGACCTCTGCAAAGTAGGCAACAATGAGAGGGAGATGGGCGCCCATGATACCCCCCCCCCCTTGAGGGGCTAATACTCGAGTTGAGGGGGACCTAGAGTTGAAAGTATGAAGTCCAGTTATATGTTTTAGGTCAAGATTAGTAGCTTGAACAAACTAGAAGTGATATTTTATTTGCTAGAGGCATAGAACAACATGATCTAAAATTTCTACTTTTCGAGAAAATATACAAACTTTGACCGTATTGAGGCAGTTCTAAATATTGTTTTATTTCAAAAATATTTTACACACGATATTTTTTGACAAAATGGAACCAGAAACGCGCCCGTCCCGATAAAAATTCAAACTTTCGAAAATAAGTGTCACCCTAATATATATATATATATATATATATATATATATATATATATATATATATAGTAGACTCACAACTTACGCGGATTTTTCTTAAGTAGTTAACTATATGCGGATTATAATTTTGAAATTTCGGTGCTTTAAGGCAGCGTACACATGTCTCACCTTCGTCCATATTTGCAACACCATGGAGGACAGCACTAACAAGAGTGTTATGGCATGCTGGAAGCAATTCAACATTGCCAATTGCATCACTTTTGTGTTATAGCTGTTATACACAGTGGTGTAGTGCTAAATAAAGAAGTGAGGGAACACATTTTGAATGTTACTCAGATGCGGGGGGGACACTGGCGAGCGCGGCGAGCCCATACAGCTGGGGGTCGGGGCACTGTAAGCCCCCCATAAAATCTTTTGAAATCTGACCAATTTCAGGGATATTTTGAGGTCATATGCACTGGATATTAGGATATATTACAAGGTTGAAGATGCAGTATTTCCAGTGTCATTAGATATACGACATCCAGTACGATCAATAAAAATAGCTAACAACTGGAATGATTAACTAAAAAAAAGTTAACAACTGGTACGCCGTGGTGACTGTTTCACCAGATCTTTATAGGCTAGCATTGCCTCAGTCAAAGCTAAAAGAAATGAAGCAGTTAATGATTCTTTCTCATATTTCTCCTAGGGGTGGGAATTAAAATTTCATGACCTTAGAGATTTGTAAGTTTGGATTTATTTGAAATAGTGAGGGAACGCCGTTCCATCTACCAAAAAAAGTAAGGGAACGCCGTTCCCATAGCACTACACCACTGGTTATACGTATAACAGTTACAATATATAGTGATTTAAGGGCGATTTAGGATTTTTTTTTTGGTTTCTAACTATGCAGTTTTTGGCCTTATGTGGTGGGTCCCAGGAACATAACCCCCACATAAGTTGCGAGTCTACTGTGTATGTATGTATGTATGTATATATATATATTATACGGTATATATATATATATTATATATATATATATATATATATATATATATATATATATACAGTGTATATATATATATATATATATATATATATATATATATAGTGTGTATATATATATATATATATATATATATATATATATATATATACAGTGTTATATATATATTATATTGAGTGAGGTCCGTAGCATAATGGTAGAGCGTCCGACCGGCAATTGGAAGGCCCTGGGTTCGGTTCCCAGGCGGTTCGCCTCATTTTTCATTATTTCGTTATCTCTCCTCCTCGTGTGCAGAAACGTTCCTTAATACTTATGTCGTTTCTATTCATATATATATATATATATACAGTGTATATATATATATTATATATATAATATATATATATATATATATATATATATAATAATTATATATATACAGTGTATATATATATATATATATATATATATATACAGTGTATATTATATATATATATATAATATTTAGTAGAAATCCAATGACAAGGAGAAATGTAAATGCCATGAAAAGTCTTCTTTATTGTGCAACGTTTCGAGCAATACGCTCATCTTCAGGCTGTTTAATAACAATGTGAAATTAAAATCAATATTGAATGAAAAACAAACAGAAATTTCTATAACCTATTCGTAAAGACAAATTTTAAAAGACTGAGAAAAGAGGGTTAAGTTCTAAGTTATACAGATTTACATATCAAAATTAAGAAGTTATTTTTAAATACATGTAGTAAATGTGAAATTAATACACTGGAAAAATTACCAATAGTACACTGGAACAATGGAGCTATCTACCTTATACAGCAGTATCCGAGGCCGACTAATTTGAGCAGAGGAGACGGGAATGAAAGATGCGAGGGAGATAGGGGAAGGAGGGATTATAAGGAATTGGGGAAGGAGGAGGGATCATAGCAGATTGAGAGGGACGGACGATGAGTCAACATTCAGACTAGGGGACAATGCTTTAATGAAAAGGGATTCTAAAATTCTTAGTGAGTTGGGACAAGTATTACAACCAAGAATTTTAAAATTGTCTAAAGTGACATCAATTTTGCATTTGATGCTATGTTCACGTATGCTGGAGGCTTCCTTAGTTTTTAAAATTTTACCTGTTCGGCCACTTATTCCCATATGCGAATAAAATCTAGCCCTGAGAGAGCGAACAGTGCTGCCGATGTAATTCCCAAGGAGACACCTAGGGCAGGTAAATAAATATACAACACCGCTACGCAACGAGTCAGGGGTTCGATCCTTCGCTGAGAAAAAGCTACCTAAAGACGTTTTATTAATAAATATGATGCGGAAATCAGTATGATAAAAAAATTTCCTTAACAATTTTCTAAATTTAAGCTTAAATTCCTTATTCAAGGGACCCATTTCAGGTACCAAGAAATATTTTATATCCTTCGGCACTGTAATACATGGAAGTTGAGGGCTATAAACATTATTTAAGAAGGATCTAATTAGTTTGTCTACATATTGAACAGGAAAACTATTATTAGTAAAGTATGATCTTAGATTATTAAATTCATCATTAAGTAAGGTAAAATTAGAGGTCAAATTATATCCTCTGAACAGGAGAGTTTTAATACAAGACATCTTATAGTTGAAATCAGTAAAACTAAAAAAATTCATGCCCAAACCAGTGAAAGTGGGTTTCCTATAAACTGATGTAGTAATAGAATCACCGTTTTTCGAAATTAAAAGATCTAAGAAGGGGAGGGAGCCATTTTGCTCAGTTTCCATTGTATACGTTATATTGGGGTGCAAAGAATTTAGGAAGTTAAAGAATTGTTGCGCTTGTACCGCATTATCAAAGACTGCTATCGAATCATCAACGAAGCGTCGATAGAAAATTGGCTTGAGATGAGTGGGAGATTGTCTAAAAATTACACTTTCTAAATGAGTCATAAAAAAGTCAGCTGCTAGCGGTCCGACTGGTGATCCCATCCCTACCCCATCAATTTGTTGGTAAACCTTATTGTTGAAAGTGAAATAGCATTGTTTGAAGACCAATTCTAAAAGTTCCTTCAAATGAGACAATGAAAAACCATGAAAATTATCCACTGAGCTAAAAACCCTATCTAAAATAATGGCAATAGTTTCAGATACAGGTACATTTGTGAAAAGTGACTTTACATCAAAACTGACAAAAAACTTTTTGAATCGAAGTTTTTACCCAGGAGTTCTTTTTGGAATTCAAACGAGTTATTTATAGTGTAAACATTTTTCGCAAAGGGGGACAGGAGACGACCAACAAATTTTGCCAATTGAAAGGTGGGTAAGTTATACGAAGCTAAAATAGGACGGAGAGGTGTTCCAGCTTTATGGATTTTAGGCAGACAGTATAATTGAGCAAGATTAGCACCAGATGCGAACAACTGAGAGTAAGTATCATTTTTTATTATCTTTAAGGACTTTAGTCGTGACAGAAATCTATTAACCTGGTCTTCTAACCTTACAATGACTTTATTTACAGGTTCTAGAATTTGTTTGAATTTAGTAAGATCACTTAGGATTTCATTAGTTTTGTTTATGTAGTCCGATTTATTCAAATAACCACTCCGTTACCCTTGTCTGGTCTAGTCACAACAATCTCCTGGTTCTTTGCCAAATTCTTAATACACTGCAAATCACTCTTCCTAAATATGAAAGATTGAAATTTAAGATTTCTAAGTTTAAGAAAAATTCTTGAGTTAAATTTGAGAACTGACATTTGAGATTGTTGAAATCCCCCACATGGGGAACATTTTTCAAGCCATTGAAAAATTTTTCAAAGTAAAGAAAAAACGAGGGCTTATATATTTGAAACAACGGAAGCTTAAATTGCAAACCAAGTGACAGTAAAAACTTTTCCCGAGGGGAGAGTGTGTAACTAGAAAGATTCGAAATTACCTTCTCAGAATTGAAAAAATTTGGTGAATTCATTCCCAAAGCCTTTAACTTACGTTCATGTGTTTCCAAGATGGTAGAGTGAAATTTTGCACCCCAATATAACGTATACAATGGAAACTGAGCAAAATGGCTCCCTCCCCTTCTTAGATCTTTTAATTTCGAAAAACGGTGATTCTATTACTACATCAGTTTATAGGAAACCCACTTTCACTGGTTTGGGCATGAATTTTTTTAGTTTTACTGATTTCAACTATAAGATGTCTTGTATTAAAACTCTCCTGTTCAGAGGATATAATTTGACCTCTAATTTTACCTTACTTAATGATGAATTTAATAATCTAAGATCATACTTTACTAATAATAGTTTTCCTGTTCAATATGTAGACAAACTAATTAGATCCTTCTTAAATAATGTTTATAGCCCTCAACTTCCATGTATTACAGTGCCGAAGGATATAAAATATTTCTTGGTACCTGAAATGGGTCCCTTGAATAAGGAATTTAAGCTTAAATTTACAAAATTGTTAAGGAAATTTTTTTATCATACTGATTTCCGCATCATATTTATTAATAAAACGTCTTTAGGTAGCTTTTTCTCAGCGAAGGATCGAACCCCTGACTCGTTGCGTAGCGGTGTTGTATATTTATTTACCTGCCCTAGGTGTCTCCTTGGGAATTACATCGGCAGCACTGTTCGCTCTCTCAGGGCTAGATTTTATTCGCATATGGGAATAAGTGGCCGAACAGGTAAAATTTTAAAAACTAAGGAAGCCTCCAGCATACGTGAACATAGCATCAAATGCAAAATTGATGTCACTTTAGACAATTTTAAAATTCTTGGTTGTAATACTTGTCCCAACTCACTAAGAATTTTAGAATCCCTTTTCATTAAAGCATTGTCCCCTAGTCTGAATGTTGACTCATCGTCCGTCCCTCTCAATCTGCTATGATCCCTCCTCCTTCCCCAATTCCTTATAATCCCTCCTTCCCCTATCTCCCTCGCCATCTTTCATTCCCGTCTCCTCTGCTCAAATTAGTCGGCCTCGGATACTGCTGTATAAGGTAGATAGCTCCATTGTTCCAGTGTACTATTGGTAATTTTTCCAGTGTATTAATTTCACATTTACTACATGTATTTAAAAATAACTTCTTAATTTTGATATGTAAATCTGTATAACTTAGAACTTAACCCTCTTTTCTCAGTCTTTTAAAATTTGTCTTTACGAATAGGTTATAGAAATTTCTGTTTGTTTTTCATTCAATATTGATTTTAATTTCACATTGTTATTAAACAGCCTGAAGATGAGCGTATTGCTCGAAACGTTGCACAATAAAGAAGACTTTTCATGGCATTTACATTTCTCCTTGTCATTGGATTTCTACTAAATATTAAATTGAAGCTCTGTAGAAGCAACCCGCATAATTATATATATATATATATATATAATATATATATATATATATATATATATATATATATATAGTGTGTATATATATATATATATATACACCTCGTTTTATGCCGCTTTAAATTACGTCGCTTCACTTTTATATAGCTTAAAGTAAAAGCTTGGTGTCATCAGCAAATTTGGCAATCCGACTGACGATGCCACCGTCGATATCATTTATGTAAATGATAAACAACAGTGGCCCCAAAACAGAACCCTGAGGAACCCCACTAGTGACTGAGGCCCAACTCGAACTAGCCCCTTTAATTACCACCCTCTGCCGCCTATTCCTCAGGCAGTTTTCAATCCACCTACCTATTTCCCCACCGATACCCAGCGCGCGCACTTTCGCCATTGGCCGGCGGTGAGGTACCTTATCAAAGGCTTTCTGAAAGTTGAGATAAAGTATATCAATCACCCTACTCTTATCGTACTCACTCAACATGACGTGGAAAAACTCTAGCAAGTTGGTGAGACACGACCTATGCCATCTAAACCCATGTTGGGAGTCCCCAAGCAGATTGTAGGAATCCAAATGGTGAACGATCCTATCCGCTATTATACCCTCTAATAATTTACCTACAACTGAAGTGAGACTAATGGGACGATAGTTCCCTGGACTTTCGTGATCCCCTTTCTTAAAGATAGGCGTCACGTTGGCTTCCCTCTAGTCACCAGGCACCTGGCCCATCTCCAACGATTTGTTGAAGACTGTAGCCAGGTGGGGAGCCACCTGGTCGCGCACTTCTCGCAACACTCTGGGGAGAAACTGGTCTGACCCAGGAGCCTTAAACGCGTTCAGTTTGTCTATTCTATCGGCAACGACTGTCGCGGTACATCTAACACTATCCAGGCCAGCACCTTCGTGCCTCACGCCTGGCTCGGGGATGACGCGGGTATCCTCCCTGGTGAACACTCCCGCAAAGTACTCATTAAGCACATTAGCGATGTCCGCGTAGGAGGTCCGCACAATGCCGCTTCCATCATTTAACAGACCGGACCTATCATGCTTCTAATGGGCTTTCTACTATTAACATAACTGAAGAATTCCTTAGGGTTCCCCTTGCAGAGGCTTGCCACCCGTAGTTCTTTGTTACGTTTCACTAGCCTAACCTTCGCCTTCACTTCCCTACACAGTCGGACATACGCTTCAGTGTTCTCATGGGAACGATTGGCCTTCGCCCTCCTATACGCTACTTTCCTATTTCGGATAGCCGAAGCGATGTCACGATTGAACCACTTAGGCTGCGTTGAAGCAGGGGTGACTGGTTTTGAGGGTATGGCAGCAGACTGCAGGACCATAAACTCGTCCCGGAATGCACTCCACACTCCCTCAACATCGCCACCAACCTCTAACCCCATCTCTCCTACGCAATCCCTGAGGCTAACAAAGTTCGCCCGCCGGAGATCGAGCTTACTGCCTCTCGAGTTACTACGCTTCACCCGAGGGACGCACACACAGAACCTAATAAGACCGTGATCACTCCCGCCCAATGATTCATCAACAGTGAGGCCAGTAACGAGGTTGTCTTCGGTCGTGAATACTAAGTCTAGAATGCTTTTGCCTCGTGTAGGCTCGTTGACCAACTGAGTGAGGAAGCTCTCATCGGCAAAGTCAACTAGCCTCCTCCCTTCAGCATCCGCAGTCCTGTTTTCCCACTTTATGCCGCGACAGTTGAAGTGTCCTAAAACTACACACACCCTATCCCCTAGCAGGCTACTGAGTTCGGTGTACAGAGCTGTATCCTCCTCGAGGAGGAGATGCGGAGGTCTGTACACCAAGATTAACCTATAGTTCATCCCTCCCACGTTCAGATCGACGCCAAGCAACTCCCGTTCCGACCGGAACTGGCAGTCAACCGGACTCAACGTGTCTCTGACATATATTAGTACCCCACCCCCCTCCCCACGGGTGCGGTCTTTGCGAAACATTCTATACCCAGGAATTTCGAACTCCCCAACATAGTCCCTACGATCAGTATGAATCCAGGACTCAGTGATAGCAACGATATCCTGGTATTCTGATGCTAATAGCGCCCGTAGCTCGCCAAACTTGTTCCTAATCGACCTAGCATTAAAAAGCATTGCACGGAGGGAGCCTCCCCTGTTCTGACCGCCCCCTAGCATGACCCGTTTCCCTAACACCCAGGGCTGTCGGGAGTTGAAGAGCCCCTCACTAACGAGGGGACAAACTCCGCAGGAGCCTGAGTCCCTTCCAACGTGGGGGGAGGGTGACTAGCTGCTGGGGGAGGGTGACTAGCTGCTGGGGGAGTAGGTTTAACTGTTTGGGAAGCAGGATCAATTACTGGTTTGGGGGGTCCTAGTTTAAAAAGATTATACAAATTAGTGTTTAGTAAATCACCATACTTCTTTTTCCCCTTCTGGTTAAAATGTATCCCGTCCGAACCAAAGTATTCCCCATTTCCGTAGAATGTAGGCCAAAAATCGACAAACTTTAGGCCTTTTTCCTCACACATGCGTTTAACTCTTTTATTTATGCTAATGGCTTTACTTAGAGTATAATCACTAGCACGCATTCGAGGGAGGATTCCTACGACCATACCCATGTCTGTCCTATCCCTAACCTTGTCAGTTAGGTTCTTAAATTCTTTTATAATGGGCTCTGTCTGCCCTCCTGTTCCTCCCATAAAAACGTCATTGCCACCAACATGGACAATGATAGGGCAACTCCTATTCTTGATATTAATTTTGCCTAATTCCCTATTAATTATATGGCTTGTGGCACCCGGAAAACATCGGAGTTTTCTCTTGGTCACCCGTCTTGCTCCGAAAAAGTCCCCTTGATTCCTTAGCATAGAATCCCCAATTAAAAAGGATTCATCCTCCTCATCAGCAAGTACGTGAAACTTATTTTTGATGGTAATGGGTTCCAAATCCTTATGTTTTGGTTTTGGTTTGGAGGGACTTTTATTTTTGACCAATTTGAATTCTTGTTCCTCCATTCTATTTTCTGGAATAGTCACAGTGTTTTCCAAGCGTGCCACGCTTTGTTCTAGATGCTTAATCTTACAGTTTAAATCTGCTGGTGTGTTTTTAGTTTGATCTTGTCCACTGGGTTGGATTTGCAGTGCGACGACCCTAGCTTCAAGCTTTTTTACTAATTCCTTTAGCTCTTTAACTTCCTTTTCGTGGTTGTCTCTAAGTTTACAAAACAAACATACACTAAGGGATGTGATATCACTGATACTACCTTTAGGGAAGTCAACGCACCAATGATTAACTTTACATTTAAAGCATTCTTCTTTCAATTTAGCTGGCCCTGCCATATTTTCTCTCTTTTTTTTTTCTTCTGAATACTCTGAATAAGATAAAGCGTTCTAGCAATGAAAACTATCAAAAACGTTCTGACCAGTATATAAAAAAAGAGGGTGGGGGTGAATTCAGCCCGCGCGTAGACACATCCACCTACTTGCACGTGATGTTCATCCCTTCCAGAAGACTACACCTCTCACTGCTGCTGCACCAACCAAAGGTCTCCCCAGGGCCGGACAATCCCAAACGTGTCGCAGCTACCAACTGACAAACACTCGCGACGCAGGCATCACGGATTTTCCGCAAGGAGCGCCAGCGAGATGCAGCCCCTTACTAAGTCTTACTAGTCACTCACAAGCGGCCAAACTCTTAGAATCCAGTGTTCAAGGGATATCTCACCAGACCCAGAGTCTACGCCTGAGACTTTATGCTTGCCTGGCAGCCAGCTGGGCAGTAAAGCTCTCTCACCTCAGAGCAGTACAGCCAAGCACCATCAATTGGTCACCAAAGAACGGTCACAGGGGGCTGGTCAGGCCATTACGCGTTAGGAATGGGCTTAACGGGGCACTAGCCACACTCCATTCATTGCGCCCCTACGCCTGGGACCCCTCCATCCCAGTCTCTCACAACCTACGAGAGAGAGAGAGAGAGAGAGAGAGAGAGAGAGAGAGAGAGAGAGAGAGAGAGAGAGTGTGTGTGTGTGTGTGTGTGAGTGTGAGTGTGAGTGTGAGTGTTACAAGGAAAAGAAGCACCTCAAAAGGCCTTGCGGCCCATACCGAGGAGGTACCAATGGCAACGGGTGCCAGGGAAAATTTTGTAAGTTTATTTTTCTTTCAACTATCCTAGCAGTAGTAGAATACTGGATAGAAAAGTAGAAGGCTCTCTCCCCACCCTCCGCTCCCTCCCTGCCAGAGGCAGGTACGGAAAAAGGTTGAAGAAAATACCTTGACCCTGGAAAAGTAGCCAAGGAAATTTTACAGGAAAGTGGAGAATATATAAATAGCTCTATATTTAGCTTGCTCACAGAGACACTGTGCAAGCGATCTCCTGCAGAGAGGGAGCCTCCCCTATTCTAAACGCCCCCTAGCACAACCCATATCCCGAACAGCCAGGGCTGTCGGGAGTTGAAGAGCCCCTCACTAACGAGGGGACAATCTCCGCAGGAGCCTGAGCCCCCTCCAACGTGGAAGGAGAGTCACCCACCTAAACCTGGACGCACCCTTCAGTTGAGGGTACGTCCGCCACCGGCTCATCATCATCCCTCCCCGGTGGGGGCCCATCATCTCCCCCCGGACTCGACCTCACCATACGGTATAGGTGCCAGTCAAGCAGCGTGCCTAGCACACCTTTACCCCTGACATTGAGGTGGACACCATCCCTCTGAGAGAGAGAGAGTTACAAGGAGTTACAAGGAAAAGAAGTACCTCAAAAGGCCTTGCGGCCCATACCGAGGAGGTACCAATGGCAACGGGTGCCAGGGAAAATTTTGTCTTTCAAACTATGCTAGCAGTAGTAGAAAACTGGATAGAAAAGTAGAAGGCTCTCTCCCCACCCTCCGCTCCCTCCCTGCCAGAGGCAGGTACGGAAAAAGGTTGAAGAAAATACCTTGACCCTGGAAAAGTAGCCAAGGAAATTTTACAGGAAAGTGGAGAATATATAAATAGCTCTATATTTAGCTTGCTCACAGAGACACCGAGCAAGCAAACCTGCAGAGTTTTCTGAGGTTTTAATCTTAAACTATGAGTGTGTTCTGTACTTTGTCTAGCCTATTTTTAAACAGATTTACACTTTGACTGGAAACATCCTCTGAGGGAAGTTGGTTCCAGATATCAACTATTTTACAGTAAAAGAAATTTCCGCAGACTGAGGTCCTAAATGTCTTTACACACTCAAATAGTGTGCAAGATTTCGTCTAACCTTTTCTTGAACTGATCCACAGAGGAACTGTTCACAACTTCCGAAGGTAACCTGTTCCATGTGTCACAGATCTTATACGTAACGTAATTCCCACACACACTAGTCCTAAACCGTTTCAAATCCAACTTCCAACCATTGTTGCGAGTTGGGTTATCATTTAAACTAAACATACTTCTAAAATCGACATCGTTGAACCCTCGTAAGAGCTTGAAAACCTCGATCAGTTGACCGCGCAGCCTCCGAGTTTCAAGCGAAAACAAGTTCAGGGCGCGTAACCGTCGATTGTAGCCCATATGCCTAACGGAAGGGATTAACTTTGTGGCCCTCGCCTGCACTCGCTCCAGCCTCTCAATATCTTTCCTGAGGGTGGGCGACCAGAACTGCACAGCATACTCCAGGTACGGCCGAACAAGGGAATTGTACAGTGAGAGCACAATCTCCTTGTTCCGAAACTGAAATTGCCTCCTGATATAACCCAATAGTTTCTGGGCTTTCTTTCCACCTCTACACACTGTTTCGTAAACTTAAGGTCGCTGCTAATTAGCACACCCAAGTCCTTTTCTAAATCAGTCACCTCGATATTACTGCCCAACATCGAGTAGTCCGACTTGGGATTGGCGTAGCCAATGTGCATCACTTTGCATTTACCCAAGTTAAACGGCATTTGCCATTTTTCGGACCACTCTCCTATCCTACCTAGGTCCGCACGCAGTTCCTCGATCGCTTCGGGCGTCCCAACATTGGCCCCAAGCTTGGTGTCATCAGCGAATTTGGCGATCCGACTGACGATGCCACCGTCGATATCATTTATGTAAATGGTAAACAACAGCGGCCCCAAAACGGAACCCTGAGGAACCCCACTAGTGACCGAGGCCCAACCCGAACTAGCCCCTTTAATTACCACCCTCTGCCGCCTATTCCTCAGCCAGTTTTCAATCCACCTACCTATTTCCCCACCGATACCCAGCGCGCGCACTTTCGCCATTAGCCGGTGGTGAGGTACCTTATCAAAGGCTTTCTGAAAGTCGAGATAAAGTATATCAATCGCCCTACTCTTATCGTACTCACTCAACATGACGTGGAAAAACTCGAGCAAGTTGGTGAGACACGACCTATGCCATCTAAACCCAAGTTGGGAGTCCCCAAGCAGCTTGTAGGAATCCAGATGGTCAACGATCCTATCAGCTATTATCCCTTCTAATAATTTACCTACAACTGAAGTGACACTAATGGGACGATAGTTCCCTGGACTTTCGTGATCCCTTTCTTAAAAATAGGGGTCACGTTGGCTTCCCTCCAGTCACCAGGCACCTGGCCCATCTCCAACGATTTGTTGAAGACTGTAGCCAGGTGGGGAGCCACCTGGTTGCGCACTTCTCGCAACACACTGGGGAGAAACTGGTCTGGCCCAGGAGCCTTAAACGCGCTGTTTGTCTATCCTATCGGCAACGACTGTCGCGGTACATCTAACACTATCCAGGCCAGCACCTTCGTGCCTCACGCCTGGCTCGGGGATGATGCGGGTATCCTCCCTGGTGAACACTCCCGCAAAGTACTCGTTAAGCACATTAGCGATGTCCGCATCGGAGGTCCGCAGAACACCGCTTCCGTCCTTTAACGGACCCTATCATGCTTCTAATGGGCTTTCTACTATTAACATAACTTTAGAATTCCTTAGGGTTCCCCTTGCAGAGGCTTGCCACCCGTAGTTCTTCGTTACGTTTCGCTAGCCTAACCTTCGCCTTCACTTCCCTACACAGGCGGACATACGCTTCAGTGTTCTCGTGGGAACGATTGGCCTTCGCCCTCCTATACGCTACTTTCCTATTTCGGATAGCCGAAGCGGTCACGATTGAACCACTTAGGCTGCGTTGAAGCAGGGGTGACCGGTTTTGAGGGTATGGCAGCAGACTGCAGCACCATAAACTTGTCCCGGAATGCACTCCACACACCCTCAACATCGCCGCCAACCTCTAACCCCATCTCTCCTACGCTATCCCTGAGGCTAACAAAGTTCGCCCGCCGGAGATCGAGCTTACTGCCTCTCGAGTTACTACGCTTCACCCGAGGGACGCACACGCGGAACCTAATAAGACCATGATCACTCCCGCCCAATGATTCTTCACCAGTGAGGCCAGTGACGAGGTTGTCTTCGGTCATGAATACTAAGTCTAGAAAGCTTTCGCCTCGTGTAGGCTCGTTGACCCACTGAGTGAGGAAGTTCTCATCAGCAAAGTCAACTAGCCTCCTCCTTTCAGCATCAGCAGTCCTGTTTTCCCACTTTATGCTGCGACAGTTGAAGTCTCCTAAAACTACACACCCTATCCCCTAGCAGGCTACTGAGTTCGGTGTACAGGGCTGTATCCTCCTCGAGGAGGAGATGCGGAGGTCTGTACACCAAGATTAACCTATAGTTCGTCCCTCCCATGACTCCAGATTCCTGGGATGTTGGGAGCATTGCTCCAGTAAATTTGACCATGAGAAAAAGTAAATTTGGGTTTGGGTTTTGTTGATCCGCTAGACGTTATGCAATTTTTTTGCATATACGTTCTTGTACAAACCAATTTTTTTAAATTACAAATTTAGTTATTTTAAGTTTAGTTGGTAATTCCATATTTAACAATTATTTTTATTTTTTGTTAAGCTTCAATGTTTTGATAATTAAAATTTTATTAAAACGTATATTTTTTTAATATAAAATTATCAGGATTGGACTATGTTCCATTGATCTCGGCCAGGTTTGATAAATTGGCCAGATAATTACTTGTGCGGTTTTAAGTAATCCACCATGACTCTAGAATTGAAAAGTTTAGTTAAGTTTAAACTTACTTTTACTTACTTTAACTTACCTACTTTTACTTACTCTTCCTTACTTTTACTAAGTTTAAAGCACTTACTTTTACTTACTTTCATTGTACTATATTTACTTACTTTTACTCACTTTTACCATACTATATTTACTAACTTTTACTTATTTTGTATTTTTTCAGGTAGTCAATAATCAATAATGGATCCTAATATTGATAAAGTTGGAGAGAAAAGTGAGGGTGTTAAAAGGGGTTACTTTTGTGGTCAATGCAAGAACAAATATTCAAAAAGCAAAACTGGGAGGAACATTTTAATTCCAAAAAAAATATTTGTTACAATACAAGAGGTCCCAGAGTTTGGGCCCACAGCTTAGATATTGCAGTAAAGAAATACCAGGATGAAGTGCAGCAAAGAGATATGGCAAAGCAGTCATTTAGTTTGTTCACAAAATGTGCTAGTGCTAGACCTCAGAAAAATGAACCAACTTCATCAACTGCTAATCTAGAAAATGAAACTTTTTCACTAGATGTTTCACAGACTGAAGAAAGTGCTTCTCCTCCACCTAAGAAACAAAAGGTAAGTGAGGAATCTGCGCATCAGACTAACAAAACTGCTTTAGAGGAATTTGAAAATTCCCAAATCCAGAAGACATTGAATGCAATTTTGCGCCTAACAAAAGAAACTCACCAAGCTGGTGTGGTTAATAAAGAGAAGAGTCAAAATATGCCTTCAAGTTCAAGTGTTGCATCCAAATCTAATAAAGCAAAAAGCAACAAATTTGACATTTCCATAGCCCATTTAAGCAAGTGTAAATCAATACAAGAAATCCTGAACAATGATTTGATCAAATCTACATTCAAATTGGTGGAAAAGAAGGATCTAGGGCATGCTGATGATTCATTTTCAGTACCAAGTGATATAATGGAAAACATTGCAAATAGTGACACTAATATGCCTGATGTAGATATAGCTGATGATGATGATGATGATCAAGAAGATATTGATGATGCTTCTGATGATAAAATGTTTACATTATATTGCATAGCTTGCACAGACCCCAAAGCATGTGCTTCAGACAAACATTCTAACATAAAAGGTTACTTCAATGTTAAAGATTTAACCTATGTATGCAAACAAGGAGAAAATCAAGAGAGATGGTTTAGAAATCTGAAAACCCACCTGAAGACACATTTAATTAAACTTCAGCATCATCAAAGAGCTGCTGTTTATGAAGTGATGAAAACATCTTCTCGGAACACTACTAAACGCATAGAAGACTTATGTGGCAACATCTTATACTACATAATGAAAACAAACACTGCATGGGCTCTATATCCAGTACTTCTAGCTGTATTACATAGGTCAGGTAATGGAGGAAATGCAAATGTAGTAGTTTCTGAATTTAAGCACGATACCACAGGGCAGCAAAAGGAACTAACAGCTGAGGATTACATCCTTAATGAAGTTTACAAATACATCAAGAAACGTTCTGATTACTACCAGGTTGCTGAAGTTGCTAGACCATCCAGAACCAGATCTGAAAGTAGTTTTACAAAAGACTCAGTGATAAATTGGCTGACAGAATATATAGAACATCTGTGGAAAGGAATCACAGAGATATTAAAGCATTTTGATAAAGATGGATCAACTGCCTGGAGTGAAGCACCAGCTGAAGGGACATTCTCCATTCTTGGTTACATTGTTGAACACAAAGGATCCATTAAGCCATCTCATTTGACTAAGCTGTGCAGAATTGTGAAGGAGGGTCCAGCTCCAGGCACTAGATCTGCTGTAATGATCACACAGAAAGCCATTGATCAGTGGCCAAGCATACATGGCGGTAAATTCACAACAAATGCCTACATGCAAGGTCTAACATCGTCCACTGTTGCTGCTGCAATGAATAAATAAACTTAAGGTGATTTATAAACTGTACATTATTGTATTATTATGTTTAGCTAAAACAATTTGTAATTGGTATGTCGTCAATTCAAGAGTTTACTATCATTAACCTATCTAGTGGTGTAAGGGGAAAAAAGTAAATTCAGAGCTGTGCTCCAGTAAATTTTTTCAAATCTGGAGTCATGGTCCCTCCCACATTCAGATCGACGCCAAGCAGCTCCCGTTCCGACCGGAACTGGCATGGCAGTCAACCGGACTCAACATGTCCCTGACGTATATTAGTACCCCACCCCCCTCCCCACGGGTGCGGTCTTTGCGAAACATTCTATACCCGGGAATTTCAAACTCCCCAACGTTGTCCCTACGATCAGTATGAATCCAGGACTCGGTGATAGCAACGATATCCTGGTATTCTGATGCTAAGAGTGCCCGTAGCTCGCCAAACTTGTTCCTGATCGACCTAGCATTAAAAAGCATTGCACGGAGGGAGCCTCCCCTATTCTGACCGCCCCCTAGCATGACCCGTTTCCCGAACAGCCAGGGCTGTCAGGAGTTGAAGAGCCCCTCACTAACGAGGGGACAATCTCCGCAGGAGCCTGAGCCCCGTCCAACGTGGGGGGAGGGGGACTAACTGTTTGGGGAGTAGGTTTAACTGTTTGGGGAGTAGGTTTAACTGTTTGGGGAGTAGGTTTAACTGTTTGGGGAGTAGGTTTAACTGTTTGGGGAGTAGGTTTAACTGTTTGGGGAGTAGGTTTAACTGTTTGGGGAGTAGGTTTAACTGTTTGGGGAGTAGGTTTAACTGTTTGGGGAGTAGGTTTAACTGTTTGGGGAGTAGGTTTAACTGTTTGGGGAGTAGGTTTAACTGTTTGGGGAGTAGGTTTAACTGTTTGGGGAGTAGGTTTAACTGTTTGGGGAGTAGGTTTAACTGTTTGGGGAGTAGGTTTAACTGTTTGGGGAGTAGGTTTAACTGTTTGGGGAGTAGGTTTAACTGTTTGGGGAGTCTTAGTTTAAAGAGATTATACAAATTAATGTTCAGTAAATCACCATACTTCTTTTTCCCCTTCTGGTTAAAATGTATCCCATCCGAACCAAAGTATTCCCCATTTCCGTAGAATGTAGGCCAAAAATTGACAAACTTTAGGCCTTTTTCATCACACATGCGTTTAACTCTTTTATTTATGCTAATGGCTTTACTTAGAGTATAGTCACTAGCACGCATTCGAGGGAGAATTCCTACGACCATACCCATATCTGTCCTATCCCTAACCTTGTCAGTTAGGTTCTTAAATTCTTTTATAATGGGCTCTGTCTGCCCTCCTGTCCCTCCCATAAAAACGTCATTGCCACCAACATGGACAATGATAGGGCAACTCTTATTCTTGATATTAATTTTGCCTAATTCCCTATTAATTATCTGGCTTGTGGCACACGGAAAACATCGGAGCTTTCTCTTGGTCACCTGTCTTGCTCCGAAAAAGTCCCCTTGATTCCTTACCATAGAATCCCCAATTAAAAAGGTTTCATCCTCCTCATCAGCAAGTAAGTGAAACTTATTTTTGATGGTGATGGGTTCCAAATCCTTATGTTTTGGTTTTGGTTTGGAGGGTCTTTTATTTTTGACCAATTTGAATTCTTGGTCCTCCGTTCTATTTTCCAGAATAGTCACAATGTTTTCCAAGCGTGCCACGCTTTGCTCTAGATGCTTAATTTTACAATTTAAATCTACTGGTGTGTTTTTAGTTTGATCTTGTCTACTGGGATGGATTTCCAGTGCTACGAGCCTAGCTTCAAGCTTTTTTACTAATTCCTTTAGCTCTTTCACTTCCTTTTCGTGGTTGTCTCTAAGTCTACAAAACAAACATATACTAAGGGATGTGATATCGCTGATACTACCTTCTGGGAAGTCAACGCACCAATGATTAACTTTACATTTAAAGCATTCTGCTTTCAATTTGGGTGGCCCTGTCATATTTTCTTTAATATAACGAATGGTGAGAGGGGTAATGGTGAGTTCAGAAGTAAACACGTGTTACAGACCAGAAACTGAGTTGAATACAGAATTGAATGGAACAATATGAGAGAGAGAGAGAGAGAGAGAGAGAGAGAGAGAGAGAGAGAGAGAGAGTGTGTGTGTGTGTGTGTGTGTGTGTGTGTGTGTGTTACAAGGAAAAGAAGCACCTCAAAAGGCCTTGCGGCCCATACCGAGGAGGTACCAATGGCAACGGGTGCCAGGGAAAATTTTGTGAAAGTTTATTTTTCTTTCAACTATCCTAGCAGTAGTAGAAAACTGGATAGAAAAGTAGAAGGCTCTCTCCCCACCCTCCGCTCCCTCCCTGCCAGAGGCAGGTACGGAAAAAGGTTGAAGAAAATACCTTGACCCTGGAAAAGTAGCCAAGGAAATTTTACAGGAAAGTGGAGAATATATAAATAGCTCTATATTTAGCTTGCTCACAGAGACACCGAGCAAGCGAACTCCTGCAGACTTTTCTGAGGTTTTAATCTTAAACTATGAGTGTGTTCAGTACTTTGTCTAGCTTATTTTTAAACAGATTTACACTTTGACTGGAAACAACCTCTGAGGGAAGTTGGTTCCAGATATTAACTATTTTACAGGAAAAGAAATTTCCGCAGACTGAGGTCCTAAATGTCTTTACACACTCAAATAGTGTGCAAGATTTCGTCTAACCTTTTCTTGAACTGATCCACAGACGAACTGTTCACAACTTCCGAAGGTAACCTGTTCCATGTGTCACAGATCTTATACGTAAAGTAATTCCCACACACACTAGTCCTAGACCGTTTCAAATCCAACTTCCAACCATTGTTGCGAGTTGGGTTATCATTTAAACTAAACATACTTGTAAAATCGACATCATTGAACCCGCGTAAGAGCTTGAAAACCTCGATCAGTTGACCGCGCAGCCTCCGAGTTTCAAACTAAAACAAGTTCAGGGCGCGTAACCGTCGATTGTAGCCCATATGCCTAACAGAAGGGATTAACTTTGTGGCCCTCGCCTGCACTCGCTCCAGCCTCACAATATCTTTCCTGAGGGTGGGCAACCAGAACTGCAAGCATACTCCAGGTGCGGCCGAACAAGGGAACTGTACAGTGAGAGCACAATCTCCTTGTTCCGAAACTGAAATTGCCTCCTGATATAACCCAATAGTTTCTGGGCTTTCTTTTCCACCTCTACACACTGTTTCGTAAACTTAAGGTCGCTGCTAATTAGCACACCCAAGTCCTTTTCTAAATCAGTCACCTCGATATTACTACCCAACATCGAATAGTCCGACTTGGGATTGGCGTAGCCAATGTGCATCACTTTGCATTTACCCAAGTTAAACGGCATTTGCCATTTTTCGGACCACTCTCCTATCCTACCTAGGTCCGCACGCAGTTCCTCGATCGCTTCGGGCATCCCAACATTGGCCCCAAGCTTGGTATCATCAGCGAATTTCGCGATCCGACTGACGATGCCACCGTCGATATCATTTATGTAAATGATAACAACAGTGGCCCCAAAATGGAACCCTGAGGAACCCCACTAGTGACCGAGGCCAAACCCTCTGCCGCCTATTCCTCAGCCAGTTTTCAATCCACCTACCTATTTCCCCACCGATACCCAGCGCGCGCACTTTCGCCATTAGCCGGCGGTGAGGTACCTTATCAAAGGCTTTCTGAAAGTCGAGATAAAGTATATCATCGCCCTACTCTTATCGTACTCACCCAACATGACGTGGAAAAACTCGAGCAAGTTGGTGAGACACGACCTATGCCGTCTAAACCCATGTGGGAGTCCCAAGCAGCTTGTAGGAATCCAAATGGTCACGATCCTATCCGCTATTATCCCTCTAATAATTTACCTACAACTGAAGTGAGACTAATGGGACGATAGTTCCCTGGACTTTCGTGATCCCACTTTCTTAAAGATAGGGGTCACGTTGGCTTCCCTCCAGTCACCAGGCACCTGACCCGTCTCCAACGATTTGTTGAAGACTGTAGCCAGGTGGGAGCCACCTGGTCGCGCACCTCCCACAACACTCTGGAGAGAGAGAGAGAGAGGAAGAGGAGAGAGAGAGAGAGAGGAGAGAGAGAGAGAGAGAGAGAGAGAGAGAGAGAGAGAGAGAGAGAGGGGGGGGGGGGGGGGGGGGGGACATTTCACTCAAATACAAAGATTGTTTCAAATTCAAATCCCTATCATATCCTTCAGAAATTTTGCCTCCTACAGTTTTTTGAAGCGGGGCCCTAGGCAGTTGCCTATTTCACCTATTGGAGGAAACAGCTCTGCTGACAACATTATTCCATTTGGAATAATGATCAATGCCCTGTTAAAGCAATATTTGCAAATACAGTAGCTACTTGTGTCAACATTGGATACCTTCAATTTCAGCTTCTATTCACAATCATTAGATTTAGTAATAAATAACTAAGAAAGTTTTCATTTATATACATCTTTCAAATCTTAATTGTACTGCCTATCCTCATTGTGGTAGTTAAAATATGTTATAATATTTACAACTGACTTACCTCCAATGAAAGAGAATAATCCTTTAAGAGATTTGAAAATGTTTTCAAATTATTTTTGTATATTCTCTCTTTCTGAATCCACAATTTTTTTTCTACAAGTAAGTCATCTCTTTCTTTTTGAATGTTTTTTAATAATTCATCATCATCTCGCTTTCTTGCCTTTTTTAACTCTCTGTTCTCATGTGATTTTTTAGCGTTCAATCTTTTCTTTTCCTCCTCTTCATCAGAGAAGGGATCTTCTTCATATTTTTTCCTTTTTTTCGAGGGGGATAGCTTAACTGCCCTTTCACACTCATTTACTTTAGAAGTTCCATTCTCTCTTTTTAATAACACTTGAACTGATTCTACATTCAAAGGTAAATCACTTTCTGAGCTTTGTTGCTCATTATTTGGAGATTCCTGTGACAGGTTCTCCAAAAAAGTAACAAACTCTGAACTGAAGTCAATATTATCAGGCCATACATTATTCATATCTTGATTCATATCTTGATTCTTGTCTTCATTGGGAGCTGTAATGAGATATCCAGCCATTTTCATTTTAATTTACGTTTTGCAAACAGCATCCAGTGAATTGGAACAATGAGTCTCTCCTAGTTTGTAGAGTAGTTCAAGCCTTTGCTTACCCTCAATAGCTATGTAAGTTCTGGAGCAAAATATATCTGAATGTTAAATCTGCATTACCTTAAAAGAAAATTAATAAAAATAAAATAAAAAATTAAGCATAAAAAAGTAGGTTATGAGATGGCAAATGCAAGTTTAGTAGAAATGGCCAAATGAGGTGGTGTCAATCTCACCTCTCTCCTTTTTTCCTAATGTAAAAAAAAAAAAATATCTTGTATTTAGCTTTTAGAGTAAAAATTTTAAGTACTTAACTATACAGCAGAGCATGGTAATAAATCTCACTTCTCTCTTTTTTTACGACTTTTTGATCTTTATTAATCCCATGACCAAGGTCAAGACATGAGGCATACAGTAAAATTCTTTAAAATACCAAAACTAACATTTTAATTTTATTAACTTGTATGAGTCTTCTTTTTTTTTTATGCAGGAAGGAGGTGGGCAAGGCATAACATATGCAAATGTGACCCCCCCCCCCCCCCTATCATAGGAGAATAGAGTCAAAATCAAGGCCCAAAGTTTCTGAGATGCATGGACACACTGCATTTGTAAGACTGGAGGTCACTGACAAGAGGAAAGATGGATTGAGGGAGGTTATTCCAAAGTTGGCTGGTTGAGTAGATGAAAGATTGAGAACACTGATTAACCCTTACATTAGAAAGTTTGACATAAAAGGGACAAGAATGTGTAGAAAGTCTGTTATTGCATGCTCTTCTTAACACATTTTGTGCAGTCTGACCCACTGGTGGGACAAAAAAAAATCTTTTCATCAGACTGCATGGAATGTGAATGTGTTAAAGGAGGTGGCACACAGTTAGAGAGTTCAGAAGAGCAGTGTCCATTATAATGGTGATAGTAAAGAGAGAGTGAAGCAACACTGCAATGAAGAGAGTAAGCAGCAGGAAATTGATTAGAGGAAGTTTTTTGATTTCACCTGATGAAGTAGAGCTGTGTAGGTTTAGCCAACCCACACATGAAAAATGCATTCAATATAGGAGCAGACAAGACCCCTGTACAGAGACAACAACTGAGTAAGGATCAAGAAATTGCAGAGCCAGCACAGCACAGCTAACTTCTTAGAAGCTGTTTCCAGGAAAGATAAGAAAAGGAAACACCAAGAATGTTGAGAGAAGAGGAAGAATTGGTGGGTGTGTGTGTGTGTGTTGTGTGTGTTTTGTTGTTGTTTAATATAAGGGGACAGTTGTGTGGAAGATTGTGATGAGTAGACAGATGAAGGAACTGGGTTTTTGAGACACTAAAAACTACAAGGTTTTCTCTGCCACAATTAGAGATAGTAGAAAGAGCAGAGGTCAAGTGTACCATAACCATCTTATATAAATGACTTGAGAGGGATGCTTTGTGAAGCAGGCAGAGAAGTGAAGGGTGGAATCACTGGCATAGGTAAGATGACCAGAGTCCCAATTTTGGGTGGGACAGTCCCGAATTTATGACGTGTCCCTCTTTTCAAAATGGCCCAAAAATGTCCCGCATTTGGAGCAAATTTTCATAAATGTCCCACTTTATTAAAATTACTGTTACATTAGATGTCCTTTATGAATTAATAGAATTATGCCTAGTGATGTTAAAAAATGGGTTCTTTTTTTTTTAAATAATTAATATAGATATTGCCAATTTAATTATAAGGTATACTTTTGCAATGATATATATTATAAAAATAAATAAATAAATAAATAATAAAATAGGCCATATGGTACCAGTACAGAATGTCCTTTTCAGCCTATTTACAGAAAAAACTGGCCTCTTTCTTGCACTGAAAGTCTTGTATTTTGAGATCCGTTAAACTTGCGAGAACACTGGCTGGGAGCTGACTGCCCATTGTCCAACCTTTCCAGGGCTCTCCCATCCATGCCTCAGATTTTGAATCTCCCGCTTAACTATCCTTTAGACCCCAGACCTGTGATGACAGTAATATCCATATAGCCAAAAGAAACCGATTAAGCACAGACAGAGCAGCAAAGTTAGTATTTATATCCCAAAATGCAAAATTCCAAGAAAGTAAAGTAAAACATGGTGCTACATTGGCTTCATCAACATCCAAATCTGCAATAAATACCAGTACCTATGATATTGAAACTATGATATATGCTCTAATCAATCTAGTGATAATGATTCTTCAGTGGAAATAGAATCAAATAATGAAAGTTAAACAGCATTAGGTTAACACAAAGGTTAGAGAGAGAGATGAATATTTTTATTTTTTTCTATTTTTCTATTTGGAATATATATCATATACTGGTATTCTTGCCAATCACAATTATATATATTGTTTTATACCAGTATTATGTATTTTTTATTATGTATATTATACCACTACCTGTGATATTAAAACTAGCATATATGCTCTACCCAATCTAGTGATGATTCTTCCATGGAAATGAAGGTTAAACAACATTAGGTTAACAAAAAGGTTAAAAAAAAGATAAATATTTTTTTTTTCTATCTGGACTATATATACTGGTACTCCTGCCAATCACAATTATGTATATTGTTTGAAACGAGGAAGAATGTTTTATGTTCTAGTTAAAAAATATATATACATATAAAAAATGAGGGTTTGTTTTTCCTTTCTATTATATACTTTTTGCGTAATTCAGTTTTTCTAAAAGATGACTATATATACTAGGTATAACCGTATAAGCATGGTAGTATAGTATATTATAGGTAATACTAATATACTTATTAGATTAAAGGAAGAAAAATATGGAATAAGTTTAAAACAATAAAAAACAAAAAAAAAACTATCTTCGTTTTAAACAAAAAAAATGAAAAAAAAACGACATCACTAATTATGCCACATTCCGAATTCCAAATCTAAATACAGGTAGCCTCCGATTTGCGTCGATTCGTAATAGTGCCAGTCACTATCCACAAGGCCATGAATATTTATTTTTGCAATTTTTTTATAAATTAAAAATTTTAAATCGTCAAAAATGGTAAAAATATGTAACTACTGTATATATAAACTGTATATACAATATATATATATATATACACTGTCTAAGTGCTGTACAGCTAGTACTGTACTGTATTTATAATTTATTATTATTGCAGTACTGTATTATATACAGTATTCTATTATACAGTAGTATACAGTACATTATTTATTATATATTAAAAAACTTAGTTCTTTTATTTTAACAAAATTTATCAGGAACTAAAATTTTTACTAAAACTTCTGCATTATGCCACTGTCAAAAAACATCAATGCAGGGGCCTGACAGTGGCGCTTATAAGACCACGTGTGGGCTCCAAACATGTGAAGGTAAGTGTACAAAATTTAATTGTTTTATGTATTAATTTATTTTTTATTTATTATATTTATGTAGGTTAAAAATAAAACATTTTAATTAAAAAAGTTTATTTCTGAGCTTTAAATACTCCAGTATTGAAAAGGTTAGGTAAAATTTTTGGTGCCCAGAACCTAACCCTGTGATTTACCATTGACTCCATTATATAAAGGGTTCCATTTGCACCTGTCCCCCCAAGAACCTAACCCCGGCATAAATCCAGGGCTACCTGTACTAACTTGCAAATTGAACTGGTATGATACATGTCACCGTGCGGCAGTGCCGTGATTCCCAACTAGCATTTCAGTGTTTCATTAGCGGCCTCTGTGTAAAGTTGTGTTGTAGTGTAACACTTTTATGTTCTTATGTTTGCTTAAAAGGATAAGGAAAGTTATTAATTGTATCGTACGTAAGGTCATAGGCCTAGTTTGACAACACAAAATGTCAAACTAAACGGAAGTGTACATTTAATGCACATCTGCAGTCTAAATATCCATTTATTACAAAAACAACAACAGAAAGTGATGTACAGTGTGAGAAATGTAGAAGTGACTTCAGCATTGGGCATGGTGGGATTAATATTACTAAGCATCTTGGCTCAAAAAGTCACAAATCAGTTGATATTGGTACTTCATCTAGTAAGATAGTGAGTGATTATTTTAAAAGTGTGATGCCTAGTAATAAGGATTTAATAGAAGTAGCTGCTGCTGAGGGTTTGTGGGCTTACCATACAGTCAGGGAAAATCAAAGCTTTAGATCTACTGACTGTGCAACAAAATTTTGAAAACCTGCTTTGAACCAAAATGTTCATGTGCCAGAACAAAGTGCAAAGCGATTGTTTCAAATGTATTTGCACCATATGCTGAAACAGAATTAAAAAAACAAAGGATGCTCATTGCATAACATTGCTAACTGATGCAAGCAACCATGGAAACATCAAGCTGTTTCCTGTTTTAATTCGCTTCTTTCAGCCATATGAAGGTGCTCAAGTGAAGCTTATTGACTTTAAATCTCAGCCTGAAGAAACCTCAGATATTGTGGTGAAATATTTAACTGATATTATTGAAAAGCATGACCTTGGCAGAAAATTAGTTGCTTTCTGTGGTGATAACACTAACTGTAATTTTGGTGGTGCTGCAAGGAAAAGCGTGAATAACATTTTCAGGAAGCTAAATGACTACATTGGTAGAGAACTAATTGGGATTGGTTGTTTTGCACATATTGTACATAATGCTGTTCAGTCTGCCAATTGATGTGGAAACAGTGGTTGTAAGAATATATTCATATTTCTACATCTATACTGTTCAAGTAGAAGAGCTGAAAGAGTTTTGTGATTTTGTGGACATTGAATATAAACAGTTACTGGGATATAGTAAAACAAGGTGGTTGGCATTAATGCCTGCAGTTGAAAGAATACTCAAGTTGTTTCCTGGTCTAAGATCATACTTTCCAAGCCAAAACAAGTATCCAGTGATACTGAAAAATGTTTTTGAAAACCAACAATCAGAGATCTGGCTCAAGTTTGTGCACTGTCAAGCAGCCACCTTTCACCAAGTGATTTTAAAGATTGAGGGTGAACATATATCAGTTGTGGAAATGATGAGTGCAATTTCTGATCTGAAGGATAATTTGCAATCATAGATAGATAATGTGTTTGTGCCACTCTCAATCAGGAGTCTTGTAAACAAACTTGAACAAGATGGGTCGATTGATTCTAATGATTCCTCATCTGTAAAGAAAATGTTAGTTGAGTTTTATGACATGTGTTAAGTACTTGGGTCAGTGGTTGGGTCACTTGCCAAATATTGAGTGTATGCATTGGGCTTTATTAAAGCAAGTTCCAAAGTGGTCAGTTGTTGAGAAAATAATGGATTTTGCTGCTGAAAAACAACAATTAGTTAAACAAGATCTATGGCGTTGAAACCCATGCTGACTACTATTAATCAAATCTCTACTTTCTAAGTGATCGATGATACAATCCCTAACTACAGATTCCAAAAGTTTACAGACAATTAACATTAAGCTAATGGGCCTATAATTGCTAGCTAGTGTGTGGTCGCCTTTTTTAAAAATAGGTGTAATGTTAGCTAATTTGAAGTCTTCAGGAATAATCCCCGTTTTAAGTGACTGATTAAAAATCTTCGTTAAGGGGCCTACAATAACGTCTTTCAAATCTTTCAAAGGTCTGGGATAAAAAGCGTCAGGGCCTGGAGACTTGCTAACTTTTAGCCTATCGATATAATGCACAATCTCACCCTCGTAAACAGTTATTTCATCCAAAATAGTCTCTCTACTAAATGGAACAATATCATCCATGTCAGGGACATTATTTACGTCTTCTACGGTAAAAACTGTCGCAAAAAAATTATTGAAAATACCTGCCATCGCCCGAGTGTCAGAAGCCAAAGCGCCATTAACATCCACTAGAGGGCCTATGTTATCTTTTATCAATTTATGATTATTGACGTATTCAAAAAACTTTTTTTGATTATGTTTACTATCCGCAGCTATAAGTATCTCTAAATTATGCTTAGAATTCCTAACTGATCTTTTAACCTGACGTCTAAGCTCAATATATCTATTAAAGTTAGCTGCTGTGCCATTGCGCTTATTAAGTCTATACACTCTGTTATGCTCATTTATGAACTCACCTACTTCCCTAGTCCACCATTTGGGCCTATGATGATTTCTAGCATGCTTGGGCCTACGAGGAATAAACTTCTTTTCAATATTCATAAAACTTTCTTTAAACATCTCCCAATGCAAATTTGTGTCATTACCCATAAATAAGTTATCCCAGTCCACTACTACCATCCTACCAGTATCCACAAAACTATGAAAATTAGCCCTCCAAAATTCAGGGGCTTCTATTACGTTACTATCCTTAGTGTTTTCTATCAATAACTTAAACCTAAGAATTTGATGATCACTACATCCTAAACTCTCACCTACTTCTAAACCTTTGACTATATTTTCACCATTCATCATCACCAAATCTAAAATATTGTCACCACGTGTTGGTTCAGTAACCATCTGTCGTAAAACATTATCCTCCATGAACTCAATCAATCTCAAACCCTCCTCATTACCAGTAAAAGTCTCATAATTAACATTAGGGCAGTTAAAGTCTCCAACAATTATACTATTCTGATTGTGAATAAAGTTATCAAGAAGTGCATAAAATCTAGTATCAGTATTGAGGGGTTGAACGGGAGGTCTATAAACAACAACAAAATTAAAACTAATACTACCCGCACTAACTTCAACGCATATCGCATTAAATGCTGCCAGAAAATCTATCTTAACCTCGATAGCCCTAAGGGAATTACGAATGTACAGCAAAACACCACCACCAAACCCATGTAACCTATCATTAGTAAAGAGTTTAAAACCCAGGATATCAAGTTCCCCCAACAAATCCTGAGTCACGGTATTTAACCACATTTCAGTGATAGCAACTATATTATAGTTGCTGGGATAAATTATCGCCTTAAATTTGTTTAATTTATTTCTAATACTGCGCGCGTTACAATAAAAGGCGTTTAAGTTAAGTTTTACCATGGGCCGGCATTTTGAACTATTTTTCACGTCGGGCCTGCATTCCCCGGACTGACAACATTTAAAGAAAACTTTGACCTATACAGCTTTCGTATGTTTTCATCAATTAACCTGCCTAGCATTACCTATTTCATTAAAATGCACCCCATCTTTTATAAAAAGGTTATGATCACTGAATTCTGACCACAGCTTTATGAAGGGTACATTTTCCTCAGCACAAATCTCTCCTAATTTATTATTCTAAAATATTGTTTTAGACATAATCCTAAGACCCAAACTCTGCCTTGGGGTAATACCTAAAACTAAAGACCTATCTGACCTCACCTTTAGTGGCCTAATTAACCCCCTATATCTCTCCAAAAGGTCAGGCATTCTTGTTTTGGGTCTATATGAGTCATTGCCCCCCACCATCGTCACCAACATCGAGTGATGGGAGGCAATCCCGTCCACCTCATCTCTAACTCTGTCAACCCTGGCCCCTGGGAGACATACCCTCCTCCTCTTGGTTGGATGCCATTTAATGAACTCTCTGTTCATATGGCACACTAAAGAGTCCTCAATTAAAATAGTTTCCCACTCATTCACATCCCTTTCCAAATGGCCGAAAGGGTTTGAAACCTCGATAGGGAGGGGATTCCTATCACCTAACTTACGCGGCCTAGCTCTACCCTTAACTTCTCTAAATCCCTCCCCATCTACTAATCTCCGATCAACCTTAACCCCTTCCTCAACTCTATCCAACCTTCCCAACAAGCTACCTAAACTAGAAACTAGGTTACGCACTTCACCCTTCAAATTACTAGCGTCTTCAATGTTAGTATTGGTTCTGCTTTCATCAACCATAGCCCTACCCCTGCCCTCATCAAGCATTGCAAGTCTTTCCATTACCTCACGTACACTGCGTTTTATGTCAACTATTTCTTCCATTAACTCGCAAAAGAAACAAACTGATCTCTCAGTAATCACCATAGGGCTGCTGTTATAATCTTTAAATTTCAAATACCACCGATTTACCCCACACCTAACACACAACGCTTTCTGCAATGGCATCGCACAGTTAAAAATTAGTTTATAACTGTCACAAGTTTAAGTTAAATTAAGCCAGCATGCTATGAAAACTTCTAAATCGCTAAAAACTACTAATACAGTCATACCCTGCTTTACGTCGGTTCACTAAGTCGAATTCGACTTTACGTCAGTTTTCAAGAGCAAGATTTTGTTCACACTACGTCGTTTTACTCGACTTTACGTCGGTGTTGAAAAGGGTTAAAAAATATAGAAAAACGTCTAAAATGCATATAATTAAGTTGAAAATAGCATAAAAATATAATAAAATACAATAAAATACAATTAAAAGCATATAAAATAGTTTTATTTACAATTTTGAAATCGAATTAAAAATATTTAAAAACAGTAAAAGTTCTCTGTTTAAAACTGTATAAAAAGGTATTATGACAGAAAAATATAATTAAAAATATTAAAAACAATAAAATACAATAAAATATAATTAAAAGCACTTAAAAACATTGAAAATTACCATACATTACAATAAGAAATAAGAACTAACACTTTCAGTCTGCCATATTGCCTTTCGATGATGTAGACACTAGATTCAAAACAACGCTGCCATTTGTATTTTTACTGTGTTTCGATACGGTGGTTTCTGTGCATTTATTTGCAATTTTCCAAATAATTAATACACCATGGGTCCTATGAAAGCATCCAGTGCTAAAGCTAGTGCTAGTGGTGCTAAACGTAGTGTCATTTCGCTTGATGACAAGTTGAAAATGATTAAAAGATATGACAATGGTGAGAAGGTTGCGTCGATTGCTCGTACCTTCAGTCGACGATAATCCACGACAGGGAAAGGATCTGCACTTTTGTACAGGAGAAGGCCCCATGCACCGCTGGATCAACCATCAATGTAAAGAGGGGCATCATTTACGAAGAGATGGAGAAGCTTCTGTCTCTTTGGATTGAGAGACAGACGCACGAACGCATTCCCACGAGCCAGATCCTGATACAAGAGAAGGCTAAGTCTCTGTTTCAGGATCTGCCAAGAAATATCCGGATGAACCAGAACCTTCGTTTGTTGCAAGCTCTGGATGGTTTGTGCGTTTTAAAAAATGCTATGGCTTGCACAACGTCAAGATTCAGGGTGAAGCCACCGCCGCTGATACCGTCACTGCCGAGGAGTTCCTTGCCACCCTTAAAGCTATCATCGAAGAGGAAGGCTACCTGCCGGAGCAGATTTTCAACGTTGAAGAGACAGGACTTTTTTGGAAGAGGATGCCAGACCGTTCCTTCATAGCCAAAGAAGAGAAGACCATGCCCAGATTTAAAGTTGCGAAAGATCGCCTCACGCTTATGCTTGGGGGTAACTGTTCCGGCAATTTTAAGCTTAAGCCATTGCTTGTGTACCAAGCGGTCAACCCTCGTGCACTTAAGAACATTCCTAAGGCTTCGTTACCTGTGACCTGGACGTACAATGCCAAGGCCTGGGTGACCATTGTCATCTTCAAGGATTGGTTTTTTAATCATTTCGTTCCAGCTGTCGAGAAAAATTGTCGGGAGAAGGACATACCCTTCAAGATCCTTCTCATTTTGGACAACGCCCCTGACCATCCGACAAACCTTGGCGACTTCCACCCTACGTCAAGGTCGTGTATCTACCACCGAACACAACGTCGCTACTTCAGCCGATGGACCAGGGTGTGATTGCGTTGTTCAAACGCTATTATCTCCGACGAACTCTACGTCAGGCCATTGCCGCGACTGCAGAGGAGGAGGGCACCACCATCAGGGAGTTCTGGAAGGACTACAATATTAGTCATGCCATCCAGAACATCCAGTTAGCTTGGAACGAGGTGACAGTCACAGCCATGAATGGAGTCTGGAAACGTCTCTGTCCACAATTCGTCCATGACTTTAAAGGTTTTGAGGGGCCCACAAAAACCATTTCCAAGAACCTGTTGACGCTGAGTAGAGACCTCGATATGGAGTTGGAGGAGGAGGACTTCGATTCCTTGATTGAAGCAGGGAAACAGCCACTGACGAACGAGGAGCTTATAGAGTTGGAGGAGCAGATGAAGGAAGAAGACACGAAGCCAGACGTTGCCCCTCGGAAGTTTACGATCAAGGAAATGCAAAGGGGATTCTACCACATCAACAAGGGACTGGCGATGTTCGAGATGCAGGACCCCAATGCACAGCGTTTCGCTAAGGTCTTGAACGTCGTTCAGGGAGGATTATTTCCGTACCGCATGATTCTCGAAGAGAAAAAACAAAAGACCATTCAGGGCACACTTGATTCCTTTTTCACTCGTGTTGAAAAATGCAAGGCCAGCGATGTGTCCGATGACAAGCCTCTGCCATCTACCCACCAGCAGTCACCTGCCTCATCACCTTCCTCCTCCTCAAACTAGTTCCTCCTCCTCCAACCTCCACCTCTCCCAGGGCCGAGCAAGCAGGGCAACACAGGTTTCAAGGTAAATAAAATAATTTATTGTTTTTTTAATTTAATTTTAAGGATTAGAAACTAATATGAAAACAAAAAACTGTAAATTGTTAATTGGTAGTGATATTTATCCGCGACGTTGTTAGGCGTTCACTGCGTTTTACATTTGGTGTTTACATGGTCTTTTAGTACAGGTATACTAAGGCGATTTTCCCTTGTTGCTCTTTATACTTTTTTTTTATGTACAATAGGCTATTTTTACTTTTCATTTTCATATTTATTATCTATAGTATTAAAAACATAACCATAAAGTGTTTATTTATAGTTGTATCTAATCGCTACCGTCGTCGGAGTGTTTTACAGTGTTTACAATCAGTTTTCGGTAGACTTAGGCACCTCTGTTCGCTTTACGTCATTTTTTGACTTACGTCAGGGTCCTTGGAACCAATTAACGACGTTAGGTGGGATATGACTGTATTCAATTACTTAACTAAAACAATGTGAATATAAATGGAAGTATATAAAATTCAAAACTTTCCAAAAGTAAAATTCTTAACAATACACAAAAGTAGATGCAATATCAGAGAGCTCAGGAAATGCATCCATTCAGTACAGAGTCTGGCTGACAAAATGAATACAATGATGAAGTGATGATGATGATTAGGTAGGTCATCTAATGCCATCTCCTCTCAGAATTAGTGCCTTAAACCAAAAGGACCTGGCTGAGGTTCAGATTCCTGTGGCCAGTTTGCATTGCACAAAGAATGAATCGAGAGTGGTTTGTTTCCCAGCATGTACTTTTTCTTGTAAAATTGCCTGATAACATGCTAACACATCTCTTATTTCAAGTTCAACCTTGGCAGCACGATTGTGGAGATTCTTGTAATCCTCATAAGTGTGGGGAATTTTTACATATAATTCTACAATAAATTGCCCTCATAAATATGGGGACTTCAATAACTGGGACCCCTGTATACACTTTGTTACAATCTACATTATAAGAAAAAACCTTTTATGAATGAGAGTTTATAAATTGTATAAATAACACTGCCCAACACCAATTTCGCTGATTTAGTTCTAACACCTGTTTTTAGGTAACTTTGGTGTGCTGATTTCAAAAATCACCTTAGTTTTTACCTATCACGTCAGGTTTTTGAGCAATCAAATATGGATATTTTGGAGATATCGCATTTTGGCAGGGTTATGCCCAATTTTTTTCTTTTCAAAAAAAGTTTTTACATACTCAGAATCAGCATGGAAAAGTAAACAATTGTGCAGGGAGTGAACTTTAATATACAATGGTAATATTGACACAAAGTGATTAAAAGTGTTTAAATAAGCAAAAAATGAATCCATATTAAAGCAAGAACAGGACCAGTTTTCTTAACATTGTCTTTTTCTTGTTTTCTTACTTTTCAGTGCTGATAAATTTTCTCTCATAGGACTTCCTAGAATGAGAGATGTCAAGACAATCTCTTTGCAGGCTCCAGCAGTAGTCAGCCATCATATGGGTATCCCATCTTCCTTGGTATCATTCTTCCATCACTTTGATATCTTGGTGGAACCTTTCACCTTGCTCTTCACTAACATCACCAAGATTTTCTGGAAATTTATCCAGATGACTGTTGAGATAGTGAACTTTAATGCTCATGTTGCAACCCAACTGCTGAAAGTTTAGAAGTAAATCCTTTACAAGATCTTTATAATTTTCAGACTTTTTGTTTCCTAGGAAGTTCTTAACTACTGCCACAAAAGCATTCCAAGCTCTTGCCTCCGTTTTGGTCATTGAGTTACTGAACAGCGGATCTTTCATCAGTTTTCTTATCTGGGAACCATCGAATATACCAGCTTTAAGCTTCTCATCACTAAGACCTGGAAAGGCTGCACATATGTAATTAAAGCAATCACCTTCTTTATTCAAAGCTTTTACAAACTGCTTCATAAGCCCAAGTTTGATGTGGAGTGGTGGAAAAATGATCTTTTCTCAATCCACCAATGGCTCATTTACAATATTTTTATCTCCTACATTTAAATTTTGCCTTAGTGGCCACTTTTCCTTTACCCAATGTTCAGCTTTGGCGCGACTATCCCATAAGCACAAGAAACATGGATACTTTGTGTAGCCACTTTGTTGGCCAAAAAGAAAGTTGACCATTTTCATTCAGGTCAACACAAATCACCCATTTATGAACATCATATTTTAGCATCTCCAGCACTATTTTTATGTTTTCATATTCTTCTTTTAGATGCACTGAATGACCAATAGGAATCGCGCCATATTCATTCCCATTGCGAAGAAAGACACTTTAAACTTCTTTTTGAACTGTCTATAAACAATCTCCACTCATTGGGGCTATAGTAGGTTACACCCATTGCATTCAAAAGTCCTTCTACATTATGGCAGTAAACCAAATCCTTCTCTGCACCAAAATATTGCAACAATTCTCTTTCCCTATTGCGATAAGATGTTATTTTTGTCCCAGGATGAAGTAGATTTTTCTCATGCAATCTTGAAGCTAATAATTCTGATGACTCTTTTGAAAGGCTGAGATCGCGAATTAAATCATTCAACTCAAGTTGATTAAATCGCTGAGGTGTCGTTGAAGAAGAAGGCTGTTCAAAATCATCATCAGTGATATCACGTTCGATCTCATCAGGTAATTCCATATCATCATCTGAGTGTGTTGGAAGGTCCGTGAAAATTGGAACAGGAATTTCATCCGAGTGAGAAACTGGTCTGATTGCTGAATCTAGGTTAGGATACTTTAGATGGTGTTTATTCTTTGCATTGAAGCCAGAAGTCTTCACAAGGCAAATGTAGCAATCATCTGAATGATTTTTGGGCTCTCGCCATACCATAGGAATGCTAAACTTCAAACCTTTTCTGTTTCCATTTGTCCATTGTCGTAAATGTTCCACACAAGTTTTGCAAATAGTGTGAGGAGCCCACGACTTATCCTGATATCCAAGTTTAACTTTAAAATAGGCCAGGTATGCCTTTTTTACGAAATCAGTAATGTTCATCCTCTGCTTTAGTAACGTAAAGCATCCACAAATGTAGCAGAAAACATCTGGGCTGTTTGAACACTTTCTTCGAACAGCAGACATGATGATGAGCTGCAATGCACCCTTCACTCACCACTGATCGCAAATAACTGCTGCAGTATTGGATCACTGAATAGTAGAGGAATTTTAGGAAAATTGACCTAACAAATTAGCAGGAAGTCGAAACTTGGTACACTTGTAAACTGAACCCTACTAATGAATATATTAAAAGTCCCAACAAATCCAAGTTGTGCTCCAACCGCCATCTTGGAAAATGGCGGCCGAATTTCGGTTTTTTGGAAATAACTTTAGAACCGTAAAAGATACGAAAATTTACCAAGAGAGCAATATCATTCTACATAAAAAGACAAACATTTTCTGTTCCCAACTTTGTTTTGTACGATGAAAAATAAAAAGTTATGCAAAACCAAAGATTTTTCATTCTATGAATCAATGCGGACACGACGTTCAAACTGGGTTTGTAGGTAAAAAAAAGTGAATGTTTGAAGAGCATAATCTTAAGTGACATAACACATGAAGATGGAGATGTAGTTCACAGAGGTTTCAAACTTGATGTTCTGTGGTTGGCTGGATTTAGTGAAGTTCAAAATAAATTACCAAGCTGGAATGGCTATATGAAATATGCAGTTACAAATGGAACATGGAATGTAAGTCGTGTGCTGGCAGTGCCTTTCATAAATCTAGAACCAGGAAATCTGACAACCCTTTACTCAGCTTTGATGTTTGCCGCAAAAGAAAGCCAAAGTCATAATCAGGCATGTGTAGTTACTTTTGACCAACCCTTGTTCTTGAAGTCTGTAGATATTGTTGAGTCAGAACCAGTTGCTAGTCTTGTATCTTCAATAGTTGTTCGCTTAGGAGGTTTTCATTTGTTGATGTCATACATGGGAGCAGTAGGACATATAATGAGTGGTAGTGGGATTGAGGAGTTGTGGCAAACTGTTTATGGAAAAGCGACTGTACCCCACATGATGAAAGGCCATTCATATGCCAGAGCCGTACGTGCTCATATTCTAATAGCTGCAGCACTCTTTACTCTCATTCATGACAAATTGGCTTCAAAAGCTGAAGAATCACAAAACATACTGTGTGAAATATCAAAACAGTATTCAGCAAAGGCACTAACTTCTGAAGATGTTTTTGAGTGTGTTGCTATTGAGAACTACATAAATCTGTTTGAGAAAGTCAAAAAAGATATGCAGAATTCAGGCAAAACACCTAAGTTATGGCTTCAGTATTTTCAACAAGTCATGCTTATCCTTCAGTTTATAAGAGCAGAACGAACAGCAGACTGGAATTTGCATATTGAAACTGTCAAATATATGCTTCCTTACTTTCATAGTGCAGGTCATATGACGCGTTCGGTGGAGAAGGGGCGAACGCAACATTTTCGAATGATGCCACAAAATGCAGTTAAAGTTTGTAAACTTTAAACCTTTGTATTTTTCCGGTTTATTGAAATGTTGTATGAATTTGAACACATATTTGAATAAAATATTGTTGTGTAATATGTCGATATAATAAAACGCCAAGAAATTTTACAATATTATTTACTGATAGCTTCTGATGTTAACTGGCATAACCCATTATTTGGTCCTCTTCGTCGAATGTTGTATTACCTGCTTCAACTGTTTCGGTTTCTTCCAGTTCCTTTAACAATCTTGTATAGTAGTTCACTGCAGTTGCAGGCATTAGGTCTGATAATTCTTTGAGATCTTTTATTTTTTCCTTAGTTATTAGCAGCAATTGGGAATACTTTGGTTGCAGTGTCTGCTGGGCTAGATTGAATAAACTGACACTGTAGGATTTTTTCCCTTTCTGCAGTCTGACGGGATGGCTATTATCTGAGGTTGTGCGGTATGCAGTAGATATTACGTAGCCTTCTTTGTGTTGAAAGTCAAATATTAACTTTCTTGCATCTGTAAATTTAGTAGTTGTTGATTTCCTAATGACAATGCACGTTTTTAGGACGTCAAAATCGAGAAAATCAGCCTGTTTCATTTCTACAACTAGGAAGCGCTGCGAAACGGCTGTAGTTATGGCCGTAACATAATCTTTTTTGGTGTAAATAATATTGCTGTAATTATTTTTTATATTTTGTTCAATTTGGCCAAATTGAGCATCACAGGGCATTGTCGAGTGACCAGAAAGTAGATAGATGTGTTCAATGTGAAGCAATGATGCGGAGTGAATTTCTCTGAGATACATTAAAACCTAAATTTTACCGTGAAAGAGTGCAGACTAACATCTAATTTTTTGCATAGGTAAAGCAAAGGTTTTAAAGGATAATTATACAACAAAAAACTCATTTTTCGAATTTTGTGGCGTTCGTCCCTTCTCCACCGAACGCGTCATATACACTATGCAAAATGTGCCCATCTGTATCTAACTTTGATGGAGGATTTGCCCAACAAAATGTCATCTGAGGACTTCCAAAGATTCACGAAAGATGGTTACTTCACAATCAGGCGCAGTGACAGATTCTGGTCTGGTGTGTCAACAGATATGTGCATTGAGCAAGTTTTAATGCGTAGCTTTAAAGCAATAGGTGGACTTACACATGGTCGGGGAATCACAGATTCAACTTTACAGAGATGGGTGTTGTTTGCTCCAGCTTGTGGTGAAATAACTGGAACATTATCAGAGTTCGCAGGAATAAGTGTAACAATTAGTCATCAGAACATAGAATCTGGGACATCTCGTCAAACAAGAGATTTAAACGACTGTGACATTTGTTTGCTGGCTAAAAGAACATAACCCATTTGGTCAATTATCAGGACAGTTGGTAAACCTCTCAAATGGGTTGATAGCAGATTCATCAATAACATGTGATAGGGCACTAGAGATTGGTACAGAAACAATGAAAGCACTCTCAAGTCATAGCTTCTCTGATATTCAACTGCAAAGGAAGAAGAAAGTAGTTCCTTTGTCTAACCTGTCATCTGGCACAATAAAGATGAAAGAAAAAACTGTAATCCTGCATTCCCCACAAGAACTCCTCCACAGAATGATATGTTTGGACATAAGCAAAACAGAAGTTAAAGGGTACTTTCAGTATGAGCTGGCAAGTGTGCCTCCATCATTATTTGACTCAACATTGTTAAGAAAAGGCACAAAGTCTTCTCTGATCAATGCTTTTCAGTCGCACAACGAGATGTTAGCTTTACCAGCCAATCCTCACTACATTTTAGATGGAGGAAACCTTCTTCATTGCGTTGTTTGGCCAAAACCCGCTACATTTGGTCAGCTGTTTGACTTGTATACCTCTGTAGAGAGCAATTACGGTAAAAACTGTACAGTGGTGTTTGATGGTTATCCTGATAGAGAAACCACTAAGACAGCCGAGCAAGAGCGACGAGCAGCAAAAAGAACTTCTAGAGATATCATATTTAATGAGAATACACCAACCACTATACCACAATCAGATTTTCTTGCTAACAGAAACAACAAACGGGCCCTGATTGCATCTCTTGTGTCTAGTATGAAGATCAAAGGTTATTCTGTTATTCAGGCGGAGAGTGATGCAGATACTGTTATTGTTAAGGCTGCTCTAGATCAAGCTAAACACAAAAATCAAACAGTAGTTGTTGGCCAGGATACGGATCTTCTAGTGCTTCTAACTGCTCTAGCCCATGAAGACTTTGAAATTTAGTTTCTCAAACCAGGGAAATCAAACAGCACACCCCGTATTTTCAGCATCCAAAGTGAGAAAAAAAACATGGGGAAGGCTTGTGAAGTTTTGCTATCTGCTCATGCCATGACTGGATGCGATACCACATCAGCTTTGTATAAAAAAGGAAAAGTTAGTTAGAGGTCTCCAACTTCTACAGAACCATACAGAAATGAGAGAAGAAATGAAAATATTTAACCAAAAGGATGCCAGTAAAGAAGATATCAAAGCTGCTGGGGAAAAGTTCCTCTTAAAAATGTACGGATCAAAATCAAAGTCCTTGGATGAGCTAAGATACTTCATGTATAATCGCATAGTAGCAAAAAAGAAGTTAGATACATCTTTTCAACTAGCATCCCTACCTCCGACCAGTGCAGCAGCAGAGCAACACTCATACAGAGTGTACTTGCAGGTCCAAGAATGGTTAGGAAACTGCCTGGAGCCAACAGAGTGGGGATGGTCCATGACAGGGAAATCACTGAGGCCTGTCCCTACTACCAAGGAAGCCGCTCCATCACAACTTCTTAACCTCATTTTATGTAACTGCAAGCTAGGATGCACCAAGAGATGCAAGTGCATACAGTTTGGTTTGCTGTGCTCAGCGATGTGTGGAGGATGTGAAGGAACTACCTGCGAGAACTCTTATGTTGAAATGCTACTAGACAACTGATAACTGTGTGTGTTGCAATATGACACTACACATAATGCAATAAATGTACAATCTAGCTTATTTTTGCGTAGTAATTAGAAAATTATACTTAAAACAGGGAGACACAATTACATTTTATTTCCTAGCTCACGTTAGATGACTTTATTCAACATTAGAGATGTCACACAGTGCCTTAGTGTTAAAGCTATATACTGTATTACTGCGTTGCACTCCAAGACTTAGATTACTACATTTTCATTTTAGGTAACAACAGACGATTATAGTTAGCTATAGTGATGTTCCCAAGTGTCTAAGGATTACTGTGACCATTCAATAAGATGTTATTTTATGTTCAATCCATAAAACCTGTCTGAACATCATGGTCATCATCAATACATGAAAATTTTTCCTATGTTACATTTTTCTTCAGTATACAAGATAAGGAAAAATGCATGTTATATTTTACATAAAATATATTAGTGATGTATGTATTGAGAATAGCATTCATAATTATTTCCATTTTCAATACTTAGATGTCTAATGAAGGAATAAAATAACTGTTTTAAATAATGTTACTCCAAACTGATAACTTAGCTCCTACCCGTCATCAAAAAAATTACATTACAGTATTTTTCTCTAGCTCTTTCTGTTGTGCTTTACTTTTTTACCAAACTACCTATAAAAAACAAACTGTCATGGTTCTGAAATAATAAATTGCAACAAAATATTCGAATTTCTACCCATTAACCAAGTTTGAACGTCATGTCTGCACTGATTCATAGAATAAAGGAATTTTGTATTTTGCGTAACTTTTTTATTTTTCATCATACAAAACAAAGTTGGGAACAGAAAATGTTTACCTTTTTATGTAGAATGATTTTGCTCTCTTGGTAAATTTTCGTATCTTTTACGGGTCTGAAGTTATTTCCAAAAAACCGAAATTCGGCCGCCATTTTCCAAGATGGCGGCTCGAGCACAACTTGGATTTGTTGGGACTTTTAATATATTCATCAGTAGGGTTCAGTTTACAAGTGTACCAAGTTTCGACTTCCTGCTAATTTGATAGGTCGATTGAATATATTTATCCTAAAATTCTTCCACTAGAATGCTACCCACATGTAACTCTGTGCCGCTCCCAATCATGTGGTGAGCAGGCAATGATGTCACACACTTTGCAGCTGTATCCAACCAGGACAGACTGATGTCACTAGCGGAACCAGCTGCTCTCACTCTGCCAATGGGAAATCTCTCTCAGATCATGACATCACGCTCACACCTGGGAAAATCACAGATACCCAAGATTTTAATATGTTGTAGCTACATGACCTTTATATTTAATGCACAGATTTGTGGGGGGGGGGGGGGGGGGTGATCACGGTCTGATTAGGTTCCGTGTGTGCGTCCCTCGGGTGAAGCGTAGTAACTCAAGAGGCAGTAAGCTCGATCTCCGGCGGGCGGACTTTGTTAGCCTCAGGGATAGCGTAGGTGAGATGGGGTTAGAGGTCGGCAGCGATGTTGAGGGAGTGTGGAGTGCATTCCCGGACAAGTTTATGGTGCTGCAGTCTGCTGCCATACCCTCAAAACCAGTCACCCCTGCTTCAACGCAACCTAAGTGGTTCAATCATGACATCGCTTTGGCTATCCAAAATAGGAAAGAAGTGTATAGGAGGGCAAAGGCCAATCGTTCTTATGAGAACACTGAACCGTATGTCTGCCTGTGTAGGGAAGTGAAGGCAAAGGTTAGGCTAGCGAAACGTAATGAAGAACCACAGGTGGCAAGCCTCTGCAAGGGGAACCCTAAGTAGTTCTTCAGTTATGTTAATAGTAAAAAGCCCATTAGAAGCATGATAGGTCCATTAAAGGACCGAAGCGGCATTCTGCAGAACTCTGACACGGACATCACTAATGTGCTTAATGAGTACTTCGCAGGAGTGCTCACCAGGGAGGACACCCGCATCATCCCTGAGCCAGGCATCAGGCACGGAGGTGCTGGCCTGGATAGTGTTCGATGTACCGCGACAGTCACTGCCAATAGAATAGACAAGCTGAGCGCGTTTAAAGCTTCTGGGCCAGACCAGTTTCTCCCCAGTGTTCTGAGCAGTGCGCAACCAGGTGGCTCCCCACCTGGCTACAGTCTTCAACAAATCGTTGGAGACGGGCCAGGTGCCTGGTGACTGGAGGGAAGCCATGACCCCTATCTTTAAGAAAGGGCATCACGAAAGTCCAGGGAACTATCGTCCCATTAGTCTCACCTCAGTTGTATGTACATTATTAGAGGGGATAATAGCGGATAGGATCGTTGACCATTTGGATTCCTACAAGCTGCTTGGGGACTCGAGTTTTTCCATGTCATGTTGAGTGAGTATGATAAGAGTAGGGCGATTGATATACTTTATCTCGACTTTCAGAAAGCCTTTGATAAGGTACCTCACTGCCGGCTGATGGCAAAAGTGCGCATGCTGGGTATTGGTGGGGAAATAAGTAGGTGGATTGAAAACAGGCTGAAGAATAGGCGGCAGAGGGTTGTAATTAAAGGGGTTAGTTTGGGTTGGGAGTCAGTCACTAGTGGGGTTCCTCAGGGTTCCGTTTTGGGGCCACTGTTGTTTATCATTTACGTAAATGATATCGACAGTGGCATCATCAGTCGGATCACCAAATTCGCTGATGACACCAAGCTTGGGGCCAATGTTGGGACGCCCGAAGCGATCAAGGAACTGCATGCTGACCTAGGTAGGATCGGAGAGTGGTCCAAAAAATGGCAAATGCCATTTAACTTGGGTAAATGCAAAGTGATGCACATTGGCTATGCCAATCCCAAGTCGGACTACTCGATGTTGGGGAGTAATATCAAGGTGACTGATTTACAAAAGGACACGGGTGTGCTAATTAGCAGCGACCTTAAGTTCATGAAACAGTGCATAGAGGTGGAAAAGAAAGCCCAGAAGCTATTGGGTTATATCAGGAGGCAATTTCAGTTTCGGAACAAGGAGATTGTGCTCTCTCTCTGTACAATTCCCTGGTTCGGCCGCACCTGGAGTATGCTGTGCAGTTCTGGTAGGCCACCCTCAGGAAAGATATTGAGAGGCTGGAGTGAGTGCAGGCAAGGGCCACAAAGTTAATCCCTTCCATTAGGCATATGGGCTACAATCGACGCTTACGCACCCTGAACTTGTTTTTGCTAGAAACTCGGAGGCTGCCCAGTCAACTGATCGAGGTTTTCAAGCTCTTATGCAGGTTCAACGATGTCGATTTTAGAAGCATGTTTAGTTTAAATGATAACCCAACTCGCAACAATGGTTGGAAGTTGGATTTGAAACGGTTTAGGACTAGTGTGTGTGGGAATTACTTTACATATAAGATCTGTGACACGTGGAACAGGTTACCTTCAGAAGTTGTGAACAGTTCCTCTGTGGATCAGTTCAAGAAAAGGTTAGACCAAATCTTGCACACTATTTGTGTGTACACAAAATTTTCCATGGCACCCGTTGCCATTGGTACCTCCTCAGTATGGGCCACAAGGCCTTTTGATTCTCTCTCTCTCTCTCTCTCTGCGACCATTCTTTGGTGACCAATTGATGGTGCTTGGCTGTACTGCTCTGAGGTGAGAGAGCTTCACTGCCCAGCTGGCTGCCAGGCCAGCGTAAAGTCTCGGGCGTAGACTCTAGATCTGGTAGGATATCCCTTGAACACTGGATTCTAAGAGTCTAGCCACTTGTGAGTGACTAGTAAGACTTAGTAAGGGGCTGCATCTCACTCTCACTCCTGGCGGGAAATTCGTGATGCCTGCATCACGAGTGTTTGTCAGTTGGTAGCTGCAACACGTTTGGGAGTGTCCAGCCCTGGGGAGACCTTTGGTCGGTGTGGCAGCAGCGAGATGTGTAGTTTTCTGGAAAGGATGAACATCACTTGCAAGTAGGTGGATGCATCTACGCGCAGGATGAATTCACCCCCCCCCCCCTTTTATATACTGGTCAGAACGTTTTTGATAGTTTTCATTGCTAGAACGCTTTATCTTATTCAGAGTATTCAGAAAAAAAAGAGAATATGGCAGGGCCAGCTAAATTGAAAGCAGAATGCTTTAAATGTAAAGTTATCATTGGTGCGTTGACTTCCCTGAAGGTAGTATCAGCGATATCACATCCCTTAGTGTATGTTTGTTTTGTAAACTTAGAGACAACCACGAAAAGGAAGTTAAAGAGCTAAAGGAATTAGTAAAAAAGCTTGAAGCTAGGGTCGTCGCACTGGAAATCCAACCCAGTGGACAAGATCAAACTAAAAACACACCAGCAGTTTTAAACTAAGATTAAGCATCTAGAACAAAGCGTGGCACGCTTGGAAAACATGGTGACTATTCCGGAAAATAGAACAGAGGAACAAGAATTCAAATTGGTCAAAAATAAAAGACCCTCCAAACCAAAACCAAAACATAAGGATTCGGAACCCATTGCCATCAAAAATAAGTTTCACTTACTTGCTGATGAGGATGATGAATCCTTTTTAATTGGGCATTCTATGGTAAGGAATCAAGGGGACTTTTTCAGAGCAAGACGCGCAACCAAGAGAAAACTCCGATGTTTTCCCGGTGCCACAAGCCAGATAATTAATAGGGAATTAGGCAAAATTAATATCAAGAATAAGAGTTGCCCTATCATTGTCCATGTTGGTGGCAATGACGTTTTTCTGGGAGGGACAGGAGGGCAGACAGAGCCCATTATAAAAGAATACAAGAACCTAACTGACAAGGTTAGGGATAGGACAGACATGGGTATGGTCGTAGGAATTCTCCCTTGAATGCGTGCTAGTGACTATACTCTAAGTAAAGCCATTAGCATAAATAAAAGAGTTAAACGCATGTGTGATGAAAAAAGGCCTAAAGCTTGTCAATTTTTGGCCTACATTCTACGGAAATGGGGAATACTTTGGTTCAGACAGGATACATTTTAACCAGAAGCGGAAAAAGTAGTATGGTGATTTACTGAACATTAATTTATATAATCTTTTTAAACTAGGACCCCCCAAACCAGCAATTGCTCCTGCTCCCCAAACAGTTAGTCCCCCTCCCCCAACAGTTAGTTCAACTGCGTCGGGAAATGACTAGTGATGTTTGTGTCGTTTTTTATTGTCTCATTTTTTTTGTTGTTTTTGTCATTTTTTTTTTGTTTAAAACGGTCTTTTTTTTGTTGTTTTTTAGTTTTAAAACTTATTCCATATTTTTCTTCCTTTAATCTAATAATTATATTAGTATTACCTATAATTTACTATACTACCATGCTTATACAGTTATACCTAGTATATATAGTCATCTTTTAGAAAAACTGAATCACGCAAAAAGTATATAATAGAAAGGAAAAACAAACCCTCATTTTTTATATGTATATATATTTTTTAACTAGAACATAAAACATTCTTCCTTGTTTCAAACAATATACTACATAATTGTGATTGGCAAGAGTACCAGTATATATATTCCAGATAGAAAAAAAAATATTCACCTTTTTTGAACCTTTTTGTTAACCTAATGTTGTTTAACCTTCATTTCCATGGAAGAATCATCACTAGATTGGGTAGAGCATATATGCTAGTTTCAATATCACAGGTACTGGTATAATATACATAATAAAAAATACATAATACTGGTATAAAACAATATATATAATTGTGATTGGCAAGAATACCAGTGTGTATATATGTGTATATATAATATATATAATATATATAATATATATATATACACGGTGAACCAAAAGTAGGTGGACAGTAGGTTGAATACGGTTTGTGTTATATTATATTATAACTATGGTGTTCATTATAACTATGGTGTTTGTTTTATTATATTAAATATTATAACTAAATTTATTTAAATTTTATTTTGTATTATAGTATACAAAAAAATTAAATATGTATTCTCAAAATAAACGTTATCATTTACTGTCCACCTACATTTGGTTCACCCTATATATTCCAAATAGAAAAATAAAAAAAATAAAAATATTCATCTCTTTCTTCAACCTTTGTGTTAACCTAATGCTGTTTAACTTTCATTATCTGATTCTATTTCCATTGAAGAATCATTATCACTAGATTGATTAGAGCATATAGTTTCAATATCACAGGTATTGGCAGAGCTGGGCACTTGCGTTTTTTTGCCCATTTTTTTGCGGTACTGCGGTACTACGGTGTTGGTCGGTACCGCGGGAAATTTGAATGCGGTAGCGGTACTGCTGTACTTTCAGCGATCCTTTGCGTTATGCGGTACCGGTTTGGTAGTGCGGTAGTAGTACCGCAGTACCGCAAAAAAATGGGCAAAAAAATGTAAGTGCCCAGCTCTGGGTACTGGTACTTATTGCAGATTTGGATGTTGACGAAGCCAATGTAGCACCATGTTTTACTTCACTTTCTTGGAATTTTGCATTTTTGGATATAACTATTAGCTTTGCTGCTCTGTCTGTGCTTAATCGGTTTCTTTTGGCTGTATGGATATTACTGTATGTGCTAAATGATTTCAGAGGTAATGAAAGGGTGAAATAGAGGTGTATGAGTTTGTGTAGGTATATATGTGAGTATGCGTGCATATGTACCTGGAATTCTGGATGTATGCATGTGTATGGGGTATATAATAGATATAAATGTGTATATAAGTATTTATGTATATATTGGTATATATGTATATGGGTGTGTGTGTATGTATATATATGGATGGTCTCGGGGGGAAAATATGTCATCGCGGGTCTAAAGGATAGTTAAGTGGGAGATTCAAAATCCGAGGCATGGATGGGAGAGTCCTGGAAAAGTTGGACAATGGGCAGTCAGCTCCCAGCCAGTGTTCTCGCAAGTTTAACGGATCTAAGATACAAGACTTTCAGTGCAAGAAAGAGGCCAGTTTTTTTCTGTAAATAGGCTGAAAAGGACATTCTATACTGGTACCATATGGCCTATTTTATTATTTATTTATTTATTTTTATATCATTGCAAAAGTATACCTTATAATTAAATTGGCAATATCTATATTAATTATTAAAAAAAAAAAAAAAAACATGGACATAAAAAAAACATTTTTAACATCACTAGAAATGACTCAGGCCAGTTAGGACAGTGTTTCCCAACCGGGGGCCATGGCACATTTGAAGGGGGCCACAGGAAAATGTTATTTTGTAAAATAGAGTTAATCTGCATATTACCTACTGAAAATAATGCTTATGGGGGCCACAGGAAAAAAATAAGGTTCCTAAGGGGGCCATAAGCCAAAACCGGTTGGGAACCACTGAGTTAGGAAAAACCACAACTTAAAATCACTCAAAACTGTGCTCTTCAATGCTAGGTCAATTAGAAACAAACTAATGGAATTTATAGCGCTTGTCAAAACTGAGAACTTTGATATCATCGGAATAACAGAATCCTGGATTCATTCTGAATCAAGGGATTTTGTAGGAGAATTTGAAATGGTAGGTTACAAAATGTTTCACAAAGATAGGAACGGAAGGTAAGGCGGCGGTGTACTTTTGTATGCTCGGGACTCCCTGCACCCGGTAAACAGTAATATCGTATCTGCTCATGAAATGTTGGGAATTGATCTAAACCTAAATAATAAAGTAGTGCAGCTACTTCTAGTATATAGACCACCTCACTACCCTGTTGATAAGGATATAAACTTGTATAACAAATTAAGCAGAATAGTGAATAATAAGATCAATGTGATTTTGGTGATTTTAATTGGGGTAATGTAAATTGGGAAAACAAAACAGCTGATGCTGAGGGCTCAAGACTGTTGGAATTTGCCGATGATAACTTATTAAGTTAATGGGTTGATGGGCCTACTAGGGGTAATAATAAACTAGACCTCATATTCACGAACGAAGATGACCTAGTCTCTAACCTGACTATTGGTGAAAATTTAAGTAACAGCGATCATAATTTGATTAGGTTTGACCTCAGGGTTCCAGTTAATACACGCGAAAAGACTCGTGAAAGACTGGATTTCTCGAGAGCAAATTTTGAAAGCTTCCGAAGTAGTTTAGACACACTTGAAGTTCTAATAAGTGAGGATGTCAGTGTCACCTGGAGCTCATATAGGGATCAATTTAGAATATTACAGAACACTTTTATACCCACTAAAATGGTTTCCTTGTCAACAGTCACCGAAATGGATTAACAACGAAATTAGGAGGGCTATTACAGGAAGAAATAGAGCCTACAAACTACTTGTCGCATTTCAACCACACTAATTCAGAAAACTATATAACCTTACGTAGGATGGTTAAGTCCTTAATTAGAACAGCCAAACATGAAGAAGAAGCTAGAGTTGCCTCACTGTGTAAAGTTAACCATAAAGAATTTTTTGCTCATGTTAATAGCAGAAAGCCAATTAAAAATTCTGTAGGCCCCTTAAAAGATAGAAATGGCGTACTGAAATTCAGATAAAGATATAGCTAATATGTTAAACGAGTTCTTCGTTACAGTCTTCATGGAGGAAGACACAATAGAAGTGCCAATTCCTCAAATTACACATGATGGTGACCAGCCCGTAGAGACCATAAGTTTTACGAGAAATGAGGTACAGCAATTAATTGATAAGATGAACAAATACAAATCACCTGGCCCCGACTTATTTCTTCCAAGAGTATTAAAAGAGGTTCGCCACAATGTTGTTGACAACTTAGTAACCATATTCAAACAATCAATCGAGTTAGGGAAAGTTCCAACCAACTGGAAGTTAGCAAATGTAACACCAATCTTTAAAAAGGGTGATAGGGAAAATCCTTGTAATTATCACCCAATCAGTTTAACAATCAGTTGTTGGCAAACTGTTGGAATCCATCATTACAAAACGTATTGTGTATAACCTTCAATCTAACAATCTAATTTTTTATTCTCAACATGGATTTAGGCGACATAGATCCTGTCTGACAAACCTGTTAGAGTTTTTCCATAATATGCATACACTGTACGATGCAAGTAGGGCAATAGATATAGTGTATCTCGACTTTCAAAAAGCCTTTGACAAAGTCCCTCACGCTAGATTGATAGCTAAAGTCAAAGGACTAGGAATCACCGGGCTCGTTTCCAACTGGATTGAGGATTGGTTAAAAGATAGAAAGCAGAGAGTGGTAATAAATGGAGTGGCTTCAGAGTGGGCACCCGTCACAAGTGGTGTCCCACAGGGTTCCATTCTGGGTCCTTTACTTTTTATCATCTATATTAACGATATAGACATCAGGCTTCTAAGTGCAATTTCCAAATTTCAAATTTGCAGACGATACAAATTAGGAAGTAGTGTAGGTACTGAGGAGGGTGTAAGAACGCTTCAGAACGATCTTGACAGGTTGGGCGAATGGTCTGCTACTTGGCAGATGCCATTCAACTCGGACAAATGCAAGGTAATGCACATAGGTTATAAAAACCTGAAGACCGACTACCCTCTCTTGGGAAGGAACTTGACTGAGACCGATCTAGAGAAAGACTTAGGAGTCTATATCAGCAACGATCTGAAACCGTCGAAGCACTGTGCAGAAGTCGAAAAGAGGGCCTTAAAATTATTAGGTTATATTAAAAGACAGTTCCAGTTTCGGAACAAGGAGACTGTAATGTCTCTTTATAATTCCCTAGTCAGACCTCAACTGGAATACTGTGCGCAGTTTTGGTCTCCATCCCTCAGGAAGGACATAGAAAGGTTAGAAAGAGTACAAGCAAGGGCTACAAAATTGATCCCTTCAATGAGAATGCAAAGCTACCAATGGAGATTGGAGCGCCTAAATCTGTTTAGCTTAGAGACAAGGAGGTTGCGAGGTCAGCTTATTCAAGTCTTCAAGATGCTCAAAGGAATAGACAGGGTAGATTACACACACTTATTATCACTTAATGCCAATCTGACAAGAAATAATGGGTTTAAACTGGAACTAAAGACATTTAGGACATCTATCTGCGGAAATTTCTTTTCCTATAAAATAGTTAATATCTGGAACCAACTTCCCTCAGAGGTTGTTTCCAGTCAAAGTGTAAATGTGTTTAAAAATAGGTTAGACAAAGTACTGAATACTCTCATAGTTTAAGATTAAAATGTAAGAAAACTCTGCAGGAGTTCGCTTGCATGGTGTCTCTGTGAGCAAGCTAAATATAGAGCTAGCTATTTATATATTCTCCACTTTCCTGTAAAATTTCCTTGGCTACTTTTCCAGGGTCAAGGTATTTTCTTCAACCTTTTTCCGTACCTGCCTCTGGCAGGGAGAGAGCCTTCTACTTTTCTACTACTGCTAGGATAGTTGAAAGAAAAATAAACTTTTAATAACAGGAACATCCCAGAGTGGACCGAAAGGTCTTTGAGGCTTCCTCTTGTCCTTGTAACTCTCTCTCTCTCTCTCAAGGCCTTTTCAAGTATTATAACAGACACTGCTCTTCTGAACTCTCTAACTTTTAAGGAGCGCACACATTATCATTCCTTTTCTGTCCAACTCTCTTAACGCAGGAGTTAATCCATTTTTTCAATCTTTCATCTACTCAACCAATCAACTCTGGAACAATCTTCCTCAATCCATCTTTCCCCCTGTCTAGGACCTCCAATCTTTCAAACACAGAGTATCCAGGAATCTCAAAAACCCTGGACCTTGATTTTGGCTCTTTTTCTTCTATGGGGGAAGTGTTTTTGTGGGCATTCACCCTTGGCCCCTCCTTCCTGCATAAAATAAAAAAAGGCTATTTCAGTAGCTCTGTAAATAGTTCTAGGTTAATTAGCCAACTTGAAATTGATATTTTACAATTTTTAATTACAAAAATTTAGTTTTAAATCAGTTATGACTTGGATAACGTCAACAGACCCAAGTGGCTTCCCATTTTCCAAATTTGTAAAATTGCAGAAGCCCATAACCCTTATCTAACCTAATTTAACATATGACCAAGCTGTGATGAGCTGTCTCCAAACTGTATCTGGCATCTGGAATTTTGCTTCCAAATGTATTATAGGCCAATGAAATTGATGAACTACTTCTGGCCCAATGGTGGAAGGGATAGGATCAAAAGCTAAGAAAGTTGGGTAAAATCCCAGAATCCAAATGCAGTTTGGAAACAAGAGTCCATAATTACTAACCTAACTTATTGATTACTACTTAAGCTATTTCTGTTTTTGAACAGCATTTGGATTCTAGAATTTGGCTTGAAGTTTTCTAGTTAGATAGAGAACCCTATAAACATGGCCCAATATTGAGAATGAAAAGGTTTATTGGTAGACTATAGTCCATATGACAAATATTAATAATACAATGACAGTTCACATACAAAGGAAAGAAATATATACAAATTAGAAACAATACAGTAATGTTAAAGTTAAGTGGAACTACAGACAGACGTTTTCGTACCAAGAATTCCATAGCTTAAAGGATAAATGGCAGGACTCATGGATAGCTTGGATAATTGGGTTGGTTGATTTTTTAATTCTTTGCATTAGACTGTATTGAGCATGTCTTATTACCTCTGGGAAGCTTAGGATATTGAAGGTAGCAAACATTTGCAAAGTTGAGCATCTCCAGGGTAATTTATGTAGGAGTCTAAAGGACCTGTTATACAGTAAATTTAGGGTTCTGCCAGAACCTTTTTTATAATTCACCCAAAGTTGCTGTCTGTATATATTACTGCAGAAAGTATGAAAGTCTTTAGCTTCACTTCTACAAAACCAGAAGTTCCTTTATAATCATATTCACTTTAGCACGAAGGCTTCGAGATTATTTTCTTATATTTGAGCCATCACTCAAGGAGCTGGTAACATTTTTACCCAAATACTTAAACTCTTGTACTTCCTCAATTACCTCACCTCTCATTTTAAACCTAATATCAGCTGGCTGATTACAGCTTTTACAATGAAATTGCATAACCTTAGTTTTTGTAACATTAAAAAGAAAATGTTTCTGCAAATACACTTCACAGACTTTTAGTAGCCAATCCACACCTTTAACAGAGGGACTTTTTAACACCATATCATCAGCATAAACTAAGTTATTTATCCTTGTGTTATCTATGCAACATCCCATTGTTGTCTTAAGTGAAGCAATTAATCCATCAATATCAGGGTTGGCAAAAACCCAGGTTTTTCACACAAAAAAACAACCCAACTGGGTTTTTGATGGGTTGAAATTTTTTTTAGAAAGGTTCGATAATTATGTACTGGGTAATTCCACACAACTGTCATCCTGAGGGTGAAATTTCAAAACTTGCATACAAACATTGTATTATAGCTCATTTTAAAGGAAAAATTGTCTACTTTCTGATACAAGTCACAGAAATGTGCTAACTGTACACTAGAAAAAAAGTTTGATGATTTAGTGAAGGGTATTAGTGATATCATTACGCTTGAATAATTTTAGGTATATTCGATGTCTGGTAATTGGGAGAAACAAAATGATATGAGAGCACTGATTATGTGGGTTTCATTTGTCTGTATATGATAGATATATAATATAACTTATTCCGAGATATGACACTTTCCATACTCAGATGGCTCAATTTCAAATTGACCTATAACCACTGTGATCACCATTACGGTTTTTGTCTTATGTTGCCAAATCCACATTTTTCTTTACTTTTTTAAACAAAGTCAGTTCCTTTTTTAATTTGCCCTTAGGTATGCACAACACCCACCTAATTGGTTTGAATCGGCTCTGCACCTGTGCAAGAAGGATGAACATACCTTGTGATCACCGTTACGTGTCATAACAGTGATCACATAAGCACGTAACGGTGATCACAAAAAATACCATGGATGTATCATATATTGTGTCTACTAATGTTCTTTTACTGTTTCAGAGTTTAACTAATGGTCTCTTACTGTTTCAGAGTTTAGACTATCATTATGGCCCCAATTAGTGCTGCAGAACGAATGCGCAAATATAGATTAAAGTGTAAAACTAGAGAAGATGCAGCAGAAATAAAAGACAAAAACAAAGCCAAGTGTAAGAAGTGGTTTTCGCAGTTAACTCAAAGTACATTAAAGAAACGAAGAGTGTGTTAAGTTAAGAACTAGAGCTTACAGAGAAAAACTGAAGGAAGCCCAGCGACTAACTGCAGAGCAAGATGTTTCTGAACAAGTTGATAATGAGCTGAGACCCAGTTCCAGTACTAAATCACCTGGATATGCTACTCGTCAAGCACTAGGTATATATATATATATATATATTATATATATATATATATATATATATATATATATATGAAAATTATTTCACGAAAGTAACACGGGAAAAATATTTATGATGAATAAAACCACGAAGGAAAGGAAGCACAAAATGGTGCTCAAGCGCTTTCGTGGTTTTATTCATCATTATATATATATATATATATATTATATATATATATATATTAATAATATATATTATATATATATATGAAAAATTATTTCACGAAAGTGACACGTGAAAAGTATTTATGATGAATAAAACCACGAAGGAAAAAAGAAACACAAAGGGGTGCTCAAGCGCTTTCGTCTAATGACATCCTCAGGAACACTGGAGTGAAAGGACAGATCAAGGCAATATATAGGTTACAAAAACTAAATAAACATACATATTATATATATATATACATATATATATATATATATATATACATATATATAGTAAGCATAGAAAAAATTGTGGGAGGAGCAAACATTTATAGTTTATGGTCACAGAAGAATAAAGAAATAAAAATAAATATAAATATAAATTGAGAAAAAATTAATTACAAATAGTGCCTTAGTGATATATATGTCACAGCCAAATAATCATAAAGAAATAAACAGGAAAATAAAAAAAACCACAAATATACATACAATATATATATATATATTATATATATATATATATATATATTAATATATAGACACTTTTAGCACTTTGGCCGACCTTCAATATAAATTCAAATGGCTTTTTTATGGAACAGGTCACAAAAGAATAAAGAAATAAAAATAAATATAAATATTGTAAGTGGAGTCTACAAATTCAAGCTCAAAGGGAAGTTTTACAATCGATTTAATAGATGATGCCAAATTGATATATGTCAAAAAAAAAAAAAAAAAATTATTAAAAAAATAATAAAAAAATAATATAATAAATTGAAAGATAAATTTTAAGAGAGGCACACCAATTTATAAGGGAAAAATTACCACATATGCATATTATAGTCACAAACGAATAAAAAAGTACAAGTAAATATAAATTGGAAAACAAAATGATGCCTAGATGATATATAAAGAACAATAAAATATATATACAACATATATACGGTATATATACGAAATATAAACGCAATATATACAGAATATATATATATATATATATATATATGCATAAGGGAAAAAAAATTACCAAATTTGTTTTTATAATTATTGTCTGAAAAACGGTAGGTCGCAAAAGAATAAAGAAATATAATATAAATTGAAAAAATTACAAATAATACACGTACACATGTATACCCACATAACCAAATATATATACATATACACACATATATACACACACACACACATATATATATATATATATATACATATACAAGCTTGACCTTCACGAAATGAGAAATCATCCGCAGAACCTTTGTGAGGTTGTAAGGTAAGGTAAGGTACATACACATATATATATATATATATATATATATATATATATATATATATATATATATATATACACATTTAACTGCATACATACATACATACATATACACACATACATACATACATATCACACATATACATACAAACACATTTAACTGCAATGACCACACACATACTCACATACACATACACATACACATACATACATACACACATACACGCATACAGCAAAAAATTGAAAAATAAAATTGTAAGGGAAACAAAAGACAAAAACAAATTTTTTACCAAAGATTTAACAACCTGCCCTTTTTGTTTAAATCCATTCTGAAGGAATTCAGAGCAACGGGATCAAGTTGAAACAGACCTTTACTCATGTTAAGGTTATTTGTAAGTTGAATTATAGCCGACTCAAGAATATTTCTATTAACAATGTTGCTAGAGTGAAACAAAACTGAAACATTATTCCAATCAATACAATGGGATAACTCTGACAAATGGACAAAAAGGGCACTGGACAACTGTCCCGTTCTAACGGAATATTGATGCTGTTTTACACGCGTTTGCAAATCCTTTCCCGTCTGACCTATGTAAAAGGAATCACATTGCTTACACCCAATTTTATAGATAATGCCTAAATTATTGGTAGGGCTATTTTTTACTATGATGTTTTTCACAATATTGTTATATGAAAAAACTACACTGATATCCAAAAGTTTAAGTACATTAGCAATGCCTAAGAAGCCCAGGAAAAATGGAAGTACTAAAATATTCTTTGACAAGGTGCGAGTGTTATTATTCACACGATAGAAGGTTCGTTTAGCCTTATTAAGACAAGATTCCATGAACGCAGATGGGTAACACAACTCACTTCCAATACCGTTGATATTTTCCAATTCGGCATCGATGTATTCGGACTGGCGATCCTAAGAGCGCGGAGAAACATTGAGGAAAATATGGCCTTTTTAATAGGGGTGTCATGTCCAGAGTAAAAGTGTACGTAGGACAAATTGTTTTTTTTTTCCGATAGATACTAAACTTAAAACCCGGGCTATCCCTATGAACACGCACATCCAAAAACGGGATTGAGTTGTCTTGTTCCACTTCTAAAGTAAATTTAATGGAGGGGACTTGGTCATTTAACTGAAGGAGGAAGTCATCCAGGTCACGATTCATGGGCCAGATACACAAAATATCGTCGACGTACCGCAACCAAGGGATGCCAACCCCCAGGATTCTCGGAATGTAAGTAATTTCAAAAAACTCCATATAAATATTGGAGAGAAGGGGCGACAAAGGGTTGCCCATGGCCATCCCAAAAACTTGTTGATAATGCTCGCCATTGAAAGTGAATTTACAATCCTTGATACAAAGCTTAATAAGCTCCAAAACAGTGTGTGCAGGTAATGGTAAATCATAATTATGTAATTCTCTGGCGAGAAAGTCAAGCATATCATCAATCGGCACTTTTGTGAACAATGAACAAACGTCGAAACTGATCAATCTATCGTTGGTATTAATGCGAACATTATTCAATTTTTCAGTGAGATCCATGGAATTTTTTACGTGTGAATCAGAGACAGTTCCAAGAATGGGGGACAAAACATTAACAAGCCATTTGGAGAGTTTATAGGTAATAGAGCCCACTGAGCTAATAATAGGGCGCATAGGGTTACCCGGTTTGTGGGTTTTAATAAGACCATAAAGATAAGGCAGAGCAGGTGAAGTGGACAAAAAAAGGGGAATTAAATCCTTATGATCTTTGAGAATGCGTTTCAAGCCACTATTGAATGATTTGATGACATCATCCTGTGGGTTCTTCCTAAGTTTCACGTATGTGGCGGGGTCCTGAAGCAGCTCATTCATCTTTCCAATGTAATCCACTTTGTCCCTAATGACTAAGGTGTTAGCCTTGGCTGCTTTAGTAATATGGAGCTCACTATCTTTTTTTAATTGTGAAAGGCTTGAAACGCATTCTCAAAGATCATGAGGATTTAATTCCCCTTTTTTTGTCCACTTCACCTGCTCTGCCTTATCTTTATGGTCTTAT
>JAJOZX010005673.1:0-20000 GCA_023014485.1 Bathynomus jamesi | reverse complement strand
CCAACAAGACGTATCTAACATGCCCAGCACTTCCAAACAAGTTGATACTTCGTAATATTAAGATTGCAGTTAAAGTAAATGACTTGTTATTGTTGAGTTACTAAGAATCAACACTATGTGCACAAGTGATGAGCATTAAGAGTTACAAGGATATGAAAGAAAGTACATAATTTCATACTTGCGAAACGCAATGTTTCATTTAATGGTGATGAATATATTTTGTCTCCCTGTGAAAAATGACATATCCATATATGTGTCAAGAATCATTCATTTGTTGCCCAAACCTAGTGAAGACTGAACTGGCTTCAAATGGAAATGGAGTTCTTCATACCCACACAATATGTATTAAAATATAATGCTATCAGTTGCATATAACATGTCTATAAAGTTTTTTTTATGAGTAAGCAAAGCTAAGTTGTGTATGTATTAAACCATAAAGCTATCAGTTGCATATAACATATAGACCTATAAAGTTCTGTTTATATATACCGTATATATATATATAATTTTTTTTTTTTTAAAGTTTAGGAAGAACCGATTCACCTCTATTTAAAAGGGCATATCTCGGTGGAAAAACAAAGAAAAAGTGAGAGGAAAGACAGAGGAAAAAGAAAGGGTGGAGGGGACAGTCAAAGTGGAAAAAGACCAAGGACTGCAGGGTCGAGCCCCATCATCCTTGGGTGCTAGGGCCGGGAGGTGCACGTGAAACCTCCAGGAACAAGCACGTACAAACGAGCACAAAGAGCACTCAAGAGCACGAGCTTAGAACCCCCTTGCGGGGATATATATATATATATATATATATATATATATATATACACAAACTCAGAATGGTTCCCTGAGAACATTATATGTTAAACACAGACCGTGCATGGCACAAGGAACTCTTCTGGGAAAATTAATCCACTATAGTCCGAATAATTAATGGTAAATGACAAATACCATAGTTTTTTTTCCTTTTTCATGATTTTAGCCCGACGTGGGCACGGGTCTCTCGCAAAGAGATCCCATAAATATAGCTTCCCTCACCAGCTATCTGCAAAGCAGACAGGATCCAGCTTTGGGACTGGATCTAGGTTTAAAGCAAACCTAGATCCCTACACTCAGAACCTCTATATAAGTAAAAGACTCGTTGCATTCAAGTCGTGTTGAATAAATCAAAGAAAAAGGGGGTAACTATTGTATTTTTAGCCAAAAAAAACCAAAACTTAAACCTCAACCAGGACATTGAGCATCCACTTTTCAAGGCACGAAACACGTCCGTTTAGTATACACAAACTCAGAATGGTTCCCTGAGAACATTATATGTTAAACAAGCCGTGCATGGCACAAGGAACTCTTCAGGGAAAATTAAATCCACTATAGTCCGAATAAGTAATGGTAAATGACAAATACCATAGTTTTTTTCCTTTTTCATGATTTAGCCCGACGTGGGCAATGGGTCTCTCGCAAAGAGATCCCATAAATATAGCTTCCCTCACCAGCTATCTGCAAAGCAGACAGGATCCAGCTTTGGGACGTGGATCTAGGGTTTAAAGCAAACCTAGATCCCTACACTCAGAACCTCTATATAAGTAAAACTCGTTGCATTCACGTCGTGTGAATAAATCAAAGAAAAAAGGGGGTAACTATTGTATTTTTAGCCAAAAAAAACAAAACTTAAACCTCAACCGGGACATTGAGCATCCACTTTTCAAGGCACGAAACACGTCCGTTTAGTATACACAAACTCAGAATGGTTCCCTGAGAACATTATATGTTAAACACAGACCATGCATGGCACAAGGAACTCTTCTGGAAAATTAAATCCACTATAGTCCGAATAAGTAATGGTAAATGACAAATACCATAGTTTTTTTCCTTTTTCATGATTTTAGCCCAACGTGGGCAACGGGTCTCTCGCAGAGAGATCCCATAAATATAGCTTCCCTCACCAGCTATCTGCAAAGCAGACAGGATCCAGCTTTGGGACTGGATCCTGTCTGCTTTGCAGATAGCTGGTGAGGGAAGCTATATTTATGGGATCTCTTTGCGAGAGACCCGTTGCCCCATCGGGCTAAAATCATGAAAAAGGAAAAAAAACTATGGTATTTGTCATTTACCATTACTTATTCGGACTATAGTGGATTTAATTTTCCCAGAAGAGTTCCTTGTGCCATGCACGGTCTGTGTTTAACATATAATGTTCTCAGGGAACCATTCTGAGTTTGTGTATACTAAACGGACGTGTTTCGTGCCTTGAAAAGTGGACGCTCAATGTCCCGGTTGAGGTTTAAGTTTTGGTTTTTTTGGCTAAAAATACAATAGTTACCCCCTTTTTCTTTGATTTATTCAACACGACGTGAATGCAACGAGTCTTTTACTTATATAGAGGTTCTGAGTGTAGGGATCTAGGTTTGCTTTAAACCCTAGATCCACGTCCCAAAGCTGGATCCTGTCTGCTTTGCAGATAGCTGGTGAGGGAAGCTATATTTATGGGATCTCTCTGCGAGAGACCCGTTGCCCACGTCGGGCTAAAATCATGAAAAAGGAAAAAAAACTATGGTATTTGTCATTTACCATTACTTATTCGGACTATAGTGGATTTAATTTTCCCAGAAGAGTTCCTTGTGCCATGCACGGTCTGTGTTTAACATATAATGTTCTCAGGGAACCATTCTGAGTTTGTGTATACTAAACGGACGTGTTTCGTGCCTTGAAAAGTGGACGCTCAATGTCCCGGTTGAGGTTTAAGTTTTGGTTTTTTTGGCTAAAAATACAATAGTTACCCCCTTTTTCTTTGATTTATTCAACACGACGTGAATGCAACGAGTCTTTTACTTATAGAGGTTCTGAGTGTAGGGATCTAGGTTTGCTTTAAACCCTAGATCCACGTCCCAAAGCTGGATCCTGTCTGCTTTGCAGATAGCTGGTGAGGGAAGCTATATTTATGGGATCTCTTTGCGAGAGACCCGTTGCCCACGTCGGGCTAAAATCATGAAAAAGGAAAAAAACTATGGTATTTGTCATTTACCATTACTTATTCGGACTATAGTGGATTTAATTTTCCCAGAAGAGTTCCTTGTGCCATGCACGGTCTGTGTTTAACATACATATATATATATATATATATATATATATATATATATATATATATATCCCCGCAAGGGGGTTCTAAGCTCGTGCTCTTGAGTGCTCTTTGTGCTCGTTTGTACGTGCTTGTTCCTGGAGGTTTCACGTGCGCCCTCCCGGCCCTAGCACCCAAGGATGATGGGGCTCGACCCTGCAGTCCTTGGTCTTTTTCCACTTCGACTGTCCCCTCCACCCTTTCTTTTTCCTCTGTCTTTCCTCTCCCTTTTTCTTTGTTTTTCCGCTGAGATATGCCCTTTTAAATAGAGGCGAATCGGTTCTTCCTGAACTTAAAAAAAAAAAAAAATATATATATATATATATATACTGTATATATACTATATATTTAGTAGTGTATATGTCTAGTTATGTATATACTGTATGTTTTGTAATACATGCGTGTCATAACATCAGGTGTACATTTGTTTTTATAGTGAATACTGCATTCAAATCGCATGGTGATCAACGTTACATTTTTCTTGTGATCACCGTTACAATTTATTTAAATTCCTATAAATAAACTAAATGTGTTTACAAACAAACAATGACCAAAAGGTACCTTAATATGTCACGTAACAGATAAAAATAGCAACAGTCACCAGTTCTTAAAGAATTCATAGGAAATAGCAAAGTATGAAGGTAAGTGAAACATCATGATGCATTGATGTGATAACCGTTACAGGATTTTCGATTTATATCTATAAAATATGAATAAATTTTGTTCGATGCTGATGGTTTTAATAGCATATACTAACATCCCTTAATGTTCACTATAACTTTTTTTTATGTAGGATTATTACTTAATGAGCTACAACAAGAAACGTCCAGTTTTTTTGTCTGCATACGTGATCACCATTACGCTGGAATGACCCTACTGCCTAATATATCTATTATTTTATTAATTTATTTATCTAATCTACAATATATATTAAAAAGACATCTTTATTTCACAAAGTTCAGATGAGAGATAATAATGACATATTAGAATTTCTCCATTTTAATTTTAGATCTTTCCTTTATTTCTTAACAGCAGATTTCAGCTTTATTTAGACCTAACTCAAATTTAAATTTTTGAGATGCCAAACTCAGTTATAGAGGTGGAAGATCTAAAGCTAGCGAATGGGACGAGGTGACTTTATTAAGTGATCAGCCTACTAGAGTACTATGCAATTATTGCAAAGAAAGTACCACTCAAAAAATTGAGAGAGGGGTAATTCCAGGACAAATAGACAAATGAAAGTGCCAAATGTACACTCTACCATCTCCAAAATTCATGAAACTTGGTATGAGAGTTCGTTTTGATCCAAATTACAAAAATCTGAATTTTTTTTGAAAATTGGTCAAGTTCGTCAAATTTTATGGCTTGACCAAATTTTGGTCAAATGAAAAAACCAACAATTTTCAAACGTAAATATCTCGGCTGCTAATTGTGGTAGCGTAATAAGTCTTAAATGATAAAATATGTAAAATTAACTGTAGTTTCTAAATATGTATCCTTTTTTTAGGGTAACAAAAATAAAATTATGATTTTTTGGAAAAAATGTCAATTATATATATTTTTTTTTTTTTATTTTTGCGATTTGGCAGCAAAGATATCATTTTTCAAAAAAAAGACCAAGAATAAAAAATGTTTATTTGATGTATGTACACCATAATAAGTAATAAAAAGTCAGCTTATAGTTTATTATAAGGCTCAAAACTGAGTTTGAAATTAAGTAATAAAAGTTTTTTTCAGATGATGAAGATTTATTACAGACTTGTTGGTCCAAAAAAAGACAATTTTCAAATCATATAAAAAATACATGTAGATAAACCAAAGGAGAAAAAATCTTTTAAAATATATGTACAATGTACATACATAACCTCTTATATTTAGGGACAGAATATATTGACAATAATAATGTTTAATTTATAAAGCGCTTATCAGAGTATAAAATACTCTTCATACTACACATACACAAGTCTTTGAGAATGAATTAAGAGACAGTATTCTCAGCCAGTGAATCCAAATTTTAGACACTAATAATATAATAAGAAAAAAGAATTTGAAAAGATTTTTATAACCATTAAGTAGATACACAAATCTTAGATAAAAATATTATATAGACAATCTTAAATAGTATACGTTCGATAGAATTTATTTTATCTTTGAAAAGTTATTTAATTCTTGAAGCGGAAAAATGTATTGTATTCTTGTTCCTCCTCGTAAACTTGCTTCAATACTCCCAAATATATTTTCTGTTGGAACATGACAATCATCATCTTGCGCAGGAAAAATGTATGAGGGATATACGCCTGAAGGATGGAGAAATTTTATCAGAAAATCATCATATTCACAGTCAAAGGACTGGACTAATCCAAGCCATAGTTTATTTTCATACATACAACCCACAAAAGAGCCTGTTTCAATTTCGCATTGAGAGAGAGTATTATGTTCTTGATCCGAAGCAGAAACTCTAATGAGCTCTCTTATTTTGACTGACTGTGCACTCTGAGAGAGTGGATAAACCTTCAACAAATTCTTAGAAATTGGGACGAAGCGATGTAATTGTTGAGTACCTTTGATAGAAGTAATAGGTTCACTCAGACGTTTTTGCAAAGAAAGCTCTACATCTACAACTTCTGCCTCAGAGACATAAAAAAAGTCAATAGCGGTTAGGAATTCTTGAGAGCAGAAATTTTAGAAGTCCTCAGCTGTTAAGATTTGATGGTCGAGAGGCCATCGTAAGCTTTCTCTGGCAACTGCTCTTTTTACCGTTCCACCAATACCGTCGCAGGCATTCTTCCCGTGGGATGTCGCGAAAAAATTCCACTCAGCATGAATTTTGAAGTCTTCAAAATGATGGCATAAATTTAGAAAATTTGTTTTATTCTTATACTGAGCCGGGCATCCATCTGTGAAATAATGAATTTTAGTTAGGTTTGAATTTTGTTGTTGGATGCACAGGATTAATTTTTTGAGAAAACTATGAACCAGAATTGTATCATGCCTGCAACGGTTTGAAACGAAGCAGTAACTTTTGCAAATTAGTTTTCCTGCATTGTTTTTGGAATAATAAACGAATGGGTGCACTGTACATTGCGAGTTCTCTCAATGAAACCCCTGGGCACAATCTTGTACGATGAATGAGAAGTTTTCTGCAAAATCACCCACCAAAACACCTTCATTTTCGGGCAGAGTTTCTTTTAGATTTTTGAAGTAACTCAACTAACATTTATTCATGAAGTGGTGTCTTGTCAGTTGTGCAATTTTTTTGGTGAGCGATTCCACGTATTCCTCTGGAGTTTCGGTGATATCTTTTAACATACAGTGATCGACGGACACGCATTGTTTATATTTTATCTCTTCCATCGCCATGAAGTCCAAACTTTCCAAATAATTTTGGATAAAGACATTAATTTTTTGTAGTCTAAATCTTTAATGCCTAACGCTGATATTTGTAGTTTCAGATTTTGGTGATGCGTACATACGCACACACTGAGTTCCGCTTTGTCCCACAAGCACGCACCACGACAGTCAAAGATGAGCAAAGGTACTAAAACCTATTTTGGGATTTATCATTATTTTTTGCATATTCAGCATACAACTCTTTCAAGTTACACAATACGTCTTTTTGTTTTTTTATTTTTTCACCCTCTTCATTTATTGCAAACTTATAATCTTTGATTCCCGGGCACATCCTACTATATTCGTCATTTTCATAAAACTCCTGAATGATTTTTTTTCATTTCAGCTGTGACGACCTTCCCTTTCGTCATGTTTGGAATGTTAGGAAGAATCCCAAACTGTTTTTGAAGATTGCGGCTCTTACGCACCATATACTTTGTTGCTCCAAAGTAGTCAGCAGTTTTTTCAATAGGATAGGGATACAATGATAGTATTTGTAACCTAAGATTGCGATCGTTACTTGCTTGAAATTTCTCCTTTAATTCTTCCATAACCTTTTGATACCTGAAATAAAGTGTATTTGACATTAAGTTTAATTAGTATATTTTTAATTAAACTTTTCATAAAATATATGTATATGTATTATATTGTCCGATTATAAAAATGTAAACAGATAAAACTTAATTTAGTATATACTTCGATGACTGTATTAAATTTAATTTAAAATGTCAAATTTCAATAACTATGTCCGAAAAGTAGTCTTGCCTCTCTAAATCATCTTCCAAACAACTTTTTTTGGACAGACCAGCTTCAGAATAGTCAATAGGAGCCCCATAAGCAGCTTCAAAACTTTGTTTAACCTTTCCCGTAGTCGATCTGAATTTCGTAGAAGCCTTTATCCATTTTTGTCCCGGCTTCAATCCAGCTGTAAAACAAATTCATAACTTTAGGTTGCGTGAAATAATCAAATATCAAATATTTTGTATATGTATTCAAGTGCTGATACTATTTAAAAACAGAAAACTACAAATTTGGCATTAAGAAACAAATGTCCTAAACAGTCTCTATTGTTTTATTACCTGTTTTAATAAGGGCTTTCATCAAATAAAGGTAAAATATTGTCACTGAGCAAATCTTTATTGAATTGCCTGTCTTGAACGACAAATTCTTCCAATGGTGGTGGATTTGTGGAATCGCTACTGCTTCGCTCCATACATTCATTAAGTATGTCTGGCTCAGGTATTGGTGCAGGTTCCGGCTCTCTGGATGAATGTTGAACATGTTCTAATGCAATTGGGTTCTTTTTAATTGTGACATAGCAATTGCTGCAAAGTAATTGATTTTCTTCCAAAATTCCATAGCTTGCAACTGCCATGGCAGTTTACTTTTTTGATGTTTCAGAAAATTCTTCTTGAGTGTTTTTTCATAGGATCTCGACAAAATTTTGTGTTTTGAGGCATTTTAAGGGTTAGGTAAATTTACGTATACTAGAAAATTAGGTATATACTGAAAATCTGGAAAGAAAGCAAAAAATTGTTAAAATTTGGAGGATTTTTTCTTTTAGTCATTTTTTTTCATAATAATCATCTATAAGCTGACTTTTTATTACTTATTATGGTGTACATACATCAAATAAACATTTTATTCCTGGTCTTTTTTTCGAAAAATGATATCTTCACTGAAAAAAAAAAAAAAAAAAAAAAAAAAAAACTTTCCAAAAAATCATTTTATTTTTGTTACCCTAAAAAAATTATACATATTTAGAAACTACAGTTAATTTTACATATTTTATCATTTAAGACTTACTACACTACCACAATTAGGAGCTGAGATATTTATGTTTGAAAATTATTGGTTTTTTCATTTGACCAAAATTTGGTCAAGCCATAAAATTTGACCAACTTGACCAATTTTCAAAAAAATTCAGAAATTTGTAATTTGGACCTAAACCAACCCTCACACCAAGTTTCATGAATTTTGAAGAGGTTACCGTGTACTTCATTTGTCTATTTCTCGTAGAATTACCCATAGAGAAATATCATCTAGAGAAAGTTAGACCCACACATACTGGTGGCAGACTTAAAGCTGCTGAATGGGATGAAGTAGAAATGTTGAGTGACCAACCAAATAGTTCAGTGCAAATACTGCAGATGTGTATTTTTTAAAAAAATAAAATGAGTGAATCATTTAGATCGATGCAATAAAAAATGGGTACAGGCTCATGATGAAGCGGATGAGCTTACAAATACAGCTACATCAGCAACTCTTCCTCCTACACATAGACACGGCAGTTTTAAGAGTAGACCCTCTTCAAGCAAATCATATGAAAGCCTGGTTCATGATGACACTACAATTCACAGTAGTGACTTCATTCACTTCAACCACTTCTGAATCTTCCATACCAAAAAACCTTAGCCCCCCCATTTGCAGCTTACATGTTTACTTATATCAAAATAGTTTTTAGTGATTATAAAAATATATAAAATTCTTTATTTATTGCAGGTATTAAAATTACTCTAGCTGATAAAGTGATAATATAATGGCTTCTCAATTAGTTGGTGATTTGGAGAGGCAACGTGTGATAGATCGCATACAAGCAATAACATTTCAGGAAGCTCGTGATGCTGGAGCCACCTTTATAACATGTTCATGGTTGCCAAAGAGTTGCAAAGAAGTGAGGAATTCGTCAAAAGAAATTGGAATAAAACTTTGGATGAATGTGAAATGGATAAAACCAAATCTGGGTGCCCAAATTTGCCACTCTCAGGAAACAAAGGACATCATTGAAAGCAGTACGCATAAGCGGAAAAACAGCTGTGCTAAACTTTCTAGAGAGATCGAAGTGTTGGGAGGAAAGACCGTTAGTGGTGAGATCATTTGACTGTACCATCATAGGCAAGGTTTAAAGCCTTGGCATGAACTTCCAAAGCCAAGAAAAACTCAACTTAACATCGATGACAGAATGTGGTTTGCCCATTATCTTGAAGATTGGGATGTGGATTATTTCATGCATTTAGCTGTCTCCGACGAATTTTTTGTTTACATAACACATTGGCCTAACTACCAAAATGATCGAGTGTGGGCCACAACACCAGATGAAATCGATGACAATGAACATTATTGCAAATTATTAAAAAGTCCAGACTGTGTTGGTGTGTTTGTTTTGTTCACTGCAAAGCTCATGTGGGTGCTGAAGCCAAGTGGTCAGAATTGGGATGGACAGTATTTTCGTTATATTATTCTATCCCAGCATGTCATTCCTTTTCTAAAAACCCAAACAATGTTATGAATGTTGATCAGGTCACACTTCTGCACGATAAGGCCCCCTGCTTTAAGGCATTAGCCACTCAACAGTTGTTGCGGAACCATGAGATCGATTTCTTTGGAAATGAAGAATGGCCAGGAAATTCTCCTGACCCGAACGTCTGTGAACACATTAGATCAGTTATAAAGGACAAGGTTGAATGTCTCGTTTCAAGAACCTGCAGCAAATCTATTTTCAAAGGATACAATAATGCAACACATTGAAACTGTTTTAGCAAATTTGTGTAACGATCAAGATCTATTCACGTCACTTTTGGCAAGCTACCCAAAGTGAATTCAGGCTGTCTTGGGAGCCAATGGCAGGCACACCTAGTTTTAATTGTTTCTCATTAAATGCAGGATTAAATTCTCTTTTGTAAGGTATGTTTAGGCCATGGGTGGGGGGGGGGTAAGGTTTACTAGAGTCCCGTACAGTACATTAAACAGCATAGGAGAGAGCAAGGAGCCTTGCCTCACCCCGCAAGAGGAGCCAAAATATTCAGATATAGTACATTGCCCCACCTAATGGTAAAAGATTGGTGGGAATACCAAAATTTCAATAAATTTAATATGTACATGGGAACCTTCCTGTCTTCGTTTTTTAAATAAAATATTGTGGTTCACTATCATATGTATACCTTACTTATATCTAGGAAACAGCTATAAATAGTTGAATTACAGTCAGTGTATTTAGATATTATTTTCTTAAGTATATAGGTAGATACCATACACAGGTCAGTTGAGTGGGACCTTTCAAAACCAAACTGATTAAATGTTCATAGGCAGGCACATGCAGAGGTGGGGTCTACAGGGGCTTGAGCCCTCCCATTTGCCCCTTCATGCCTCAGAAGTACCCTTTTTTTCCATAAATGTATAAATGCTGTGAGGAGACATTTTTTGAGAGGGAGGAGATGGTGCCCTTTTTGTTAACTTTCAGCACCCCCATCTGAAGTGTTCTGTGCACAGGCCTGTTCATAGGTAATCATTTAATCAGAGTAACAAGTTTTTTTTTTAGTAGTTTCAAGAAGCAGGAAGTGACAGCAATGGGCCTGTAATTATTGCCGGACAGAATGTCTCCATACTTATTTTTGACCAGGAACAAGATATATACCCTCATGAACTCTGCAGGGATATATGAGCAAGCATGGGTGATAAGAGCAATGATATATGCAGATATACCATGTCATTGGCATATTTTAAGTGCTCATTCGATAGGTCATCTACCCCTGATGCAGAACCAGTCTTTAACTCTTTAATTAATCTCTTTACTTCAGGAAATGATATCAATGTATTTTCCCTTGTTCTTCCCACAGGCATTTCACTGCAATCTATCTTAAAATTATCCCTACTCACACTATTAAGAATGTTTTAGTAGTGGTTTTTTCACAGCTTTGCAATTTCACCCTCCCCTGACACCCCATCAGTTGTTGGAGGGAGGACACTTTTGACACCCATTTGATTCTTAGCAAATACCCAAAATTTATTATCATTATTTATGCAAGCTTCACAGGCTTTTGATGCTCAAATAGACTCTTCTTCCTGTTTACATCACCTTATGGCTGCCTTATACTGACCCCTACTTCTACACATATTTATGTATACTGGTCCTAATCTGGGTCTACCATGAAAGCACCACAAATCGTAGGTGTCTTTCAATTCCTTCTTCAGAAGGGCAATAAAATCATTCTATCCAGGAATAATCTTAGTATGATAGCTGTAAGATTTAATCAGGGGTCTTCCTGCTTCTCTTAACAGGGATACTATGAGAGATAATAATGACATTAAAATTTTCTCCATTTTAATTTTAGATCTTTCCTTTATTTCTTAACAGCAGATTTCAGCTTTATTTAGACCTAACAAATTTAAATTTTTAAGATGCCAAAGAGTTATAGAGGTGGAAGATCTAAAGCTAGCGAATGGGACGAGGTGACTAAGTGATCAGCCTACTAGAGGGTCATTCCATGTCAACTCAGCCACAAAATGGCACTTTTTGCACTCACCCCTTTCAATTTTGCTCATACTTGGCACAATAGCAGATATACATGCCAAACTTAAATTCCCAAATTATTAGAGCTGACTGACCTTTGGTTACTGAGATACAAGGTCACAAAGTTGTGACATTTTGACCTTTTTTGTTAAATGACTATTTTCAAAATGGTGTAACTAAAAACACTATTAAAGCTAGAGCATTGATTTTGGTCTCATTTTAAAGCTCTTTAGTAGCCCCTTGTTTATTGTCTCTTGTTAAATATCTCTACTGTGAAAAATAAAAAAATCCCTTCAAAAGTTGACCTTTGACCTTGAATAAAAAAAAATACCACTCCTAAAAATTCAATTTTTTTACATTAATACCTTGAGTCATGTACAACAAAATCCCAAGAAGCTGTAAGTGGCTGATAACTAGTTCAATGTATAAAAAATAAATGAAGTTGGCATCATTCTTCAATTTTAGATTTTTTTGTCAGTTCATTTATTTAAAAGTTCTGTTCTGATATAGTGTCAGTGAAGACTTAGTTCAACTTAACATTATTAGTTCAAAAACCTTTTTGTGACCTGTGCCAAAAGAAGTCTTTTAAAAGACAACCAGGGTTAAACCCCTCGACAGCCCCAAATCTACTGGAGTAGTGCTGATCCAAAGGCCCAACTAGTATATAAGTACTGTCAACTTTACAGAGTTGACTCCTGACTTCAAGTTAAAGTTAATTTATTTTTACTAAATACATGTATAAAAATTTATTTAATAATTCATTAATTGTTCATTGTTTTCTTTTCAGGATTTTCTTTGTGATTTCAGAGTACAAACATGGAACATTTAAAACTGAAACAGAAGTGTGCTGATCCTTTGCTGCATCACAAAGGTCAGTGTCGAAAGAAGAGTTTGAGAATTGTACCACAGGAACTTGTAAATAAGTTTCCCAATCTGCACTTAACACTACATCACAGACTTTGTAAGCAGTGTAGAGAACATCTTGAGTCCTTGCCTGAGAAAGGAATAGGCACTTTGAATTCAGACATAAATGATGATTCTTCTTGTAGTAGTGAACCACCTGAAGATCTTGAGAAAATTGAAAATGTTGACAATAGTGATGCATCAACTTCAGAGCAAAACCATGAGATGTGTACTTTGAATGCTTCTTTTGTTTCAATTGGTGAATCACCCATAAAAAAGAGAAAGCTTGTAGAGCAAAAGTCATATGGAGCTAAAAACTAAGCAAGGTGACAGAGACAGTTAAGAAGAGAATGGAAACAGTTGCAGGAAGAGAGATTTCTGACTCACAATTTAAGGAGCCATCTGGAGATGTAGACTGTTTAGAAATAATAAATCAACTCAAGGAAAAATTCAAAAATGAAAATACTAAAAGAAGTGATAAAATAAAAATCCTCACTGTATTGCCCAAAAGTTGGAGCATTAGGAAAATTGCTTCAGAATTTAACACAAGGCATACAGCATCTATTGCTAAAAAAATAGTTGAAGAAAAAGGTGTCCTTTCAGACCCAAATCCAAAGGGTGGGAAAAGAATTAAACAGGATACTGTTGACGCTATTAAAGCATTTTATCTTTCAGAAGACATCAGTAGAACAATGCCAGGAAAAAAGACTATTGTAGTATCATTGACAATGAAAGAGGAAGGATACATTTGCAAAAGCATCTTTTACTTTGCAATTTAAAAGAAGCCTATCATATTTTCAAAGAAAGAAATCCTTTGGTTAAGGTGGGATTCAGTAAATTTGCAGAATTGCGTCCAAAGCAGTGTGTTATTGCTGGAGCAACAGGAACTCACTCAGTATGTGTCTGTACAATTCATCAGAATGCCAAACTTATGTTTGGAGGAGCTGAATTAGAAAAACTAACTGCAAATGATGACACACCTATTAAGAATGTACGTCATTGTGTTGCCTTATGGAATGTAATCCTGCCTCACAGAAATGCTGCCTCAGACAATGTGAACAATGTGGAGATCCATCAGATTTAAAAAACAGACTACTGGACATATTTACAAACAACTTCATTGATATCATAAATTTTAAAAAGTGGACCAATACAGATCGGTCAAATCTTGAATCAGTACAACTGAATACAGATGAATATATTGACCAATTCTGTAACCAACTGAAAGAATACCAGATACATGACTTCAAGACAAAGATGCAAGCAACTTATTACCGTGAAACAAAAATGTCTTTGAAAGATGGTGAGGTCCTTGCTGTGTGTGATTTTGCTGAAAAATATTCCTTTATTCTTCAAGATGAGGTTCAGAGCTTTCACTGGAACAATGAGATGGCTACTCTACATCCATTTGTTATTTACTATAAAAAGGAAGATGAGATTGCTCACCTTAGCTTTGTTATTATTTCAGAGTGTAACATCCATAACACAGTTGCTGTACATTTGTTTCAAAAGCATCTGATAAAATTCCTAAAAGATAATCTCATCCATCGGTTCCATCCACAAAATAATTTACTTTTCAGATGGGTGTGCAGGACAGTATAAGAACTGCAAAAACTTTTTGAATCTTTGCCATCACAGAGATGATTTTGGAATTGAGGCAGAATGGAATTTTTTTGCAACAAGTCATGGAAAGGGACCATGTGATGGTGTTGGAGGCACAGTTAAGAGATTAGCTGCAAAAGCTAGTCTACAACGACCTTATGATGAACAGATCCTTAATATAAAATGTCATTTTTCAACCAATAAAGAGCATGAAGAGGAAAGCCAACTTCTCCAAGAAAGACACTCAACTGCAAGGACTATTGCTGGTACACAGAAATTACACCATTTACAGCCAGTTTCATTGACTTCTCTTAAGGTTAAACATTATTCATTATCAGATTATTCAAATATTGAGAAAGTTACTGAAAAGGAAGAAGTTGTGACTGAGGAGAAAATACATGGTTTTTTACTGCTGCATATGATGGCCATTGGTGGGTGGCATATGTGCTGGAAAAGATACCAGAGAATAGAGAAGTAAAAGTCACATTCCTTCATCCTCATGGCCCAAACCCATCATTTGTGTATCCTGGTTGACCAGATGAATTAATCTTACCATATTCAGATATTCTAACACAAGTTGAGGCATCTACTACTAATGGACGAACATACAGGATTTGCAAAGAAGTTACTTTGAAGGCATCCAAAGCTTTGGCAGATCTACAGCACAGAAAGGTAAGAATTCAAAATTAAAATGGTCATGTAACTATATATACACTGGATACATTTTAAGTTGTGATAAATGGAAATCAATGACGCTATACCTATACATATTGTATGTACATTTTAATATGTTACTTGTATTTGTTAATTAGGTAGCTATCTAGGTATACATTAAAAATTGTTTTCTCTTCTAGAAATCATAAAAATTGGGTGGCCCACAAGAATCTTGTCAACTACTGAAAACCATCACATACATGCACAACATACAGGTGAGGTGGGTAAAGAACAAATATTTAAAAATAAGCATTTGCTTGTTTGTAGAAGGCTGCAGATAGTATGTAGATATGGGTTGTATTTGTAAGAGATTGAGCTGACCTTAGACAAAAATGGTTACTGACATACAAGGTCACAAAGTCATGACTTTTTGACAATTTTTGTATAAAATGACTTTTCAAAATGTTGCTTGAATTCATTATTTTTTATACATTGAACTAGTTATCAGCCACTTACAGCTTCTTGGGATTTTGTTGTACATGACTCAAGGTATTAATGTAAAAAAATTGAATTTTTTAGGAGAAGGTATTTTTTTTTTATTCAAGGTCAAAGGTCAACTTTTGAAGGGATTTTTTTATTTTTCACAGTAGAGATATTTAACAAGAGACAATAAACAAGGGGCTACTAAAGAGCTTTAAAATGAGACCAAAATCAATGCTCTAGCTTTAATAGTGTTTTAGTTACACTGTTTTGAAAATAGTCATTTAATGCAAAAAAGGTCAAAATGTCAACTTTGTGACCTTGTATCTCAGTAACCAAAGGTAGGGTGCTCCAGTTGCCCCAATGTCACCAAATATTGCTGAAGGTCCCTGTGGTATTGCAGTTAGGTCTAATGAACATGTCCCTAAAGTTTGGCTCATTTCCAACAAGATTTACCTTCATCACAAACACTATTTATGAAGGAACCCTTTTGCGAAATATTAAGTTTTTGCTGAAGGTCATCTACAAGTATGATCAGCTGATCCAAACCAGTTGGAACTGGTTCATTTTTCTGGTTCATTTCATTAGACCCAACTGCAATACCACAGGGACCTTCAGCAATATTTGGTGACATTGGGGCAACTGGAGCAACCTACTGTATGTGCTTTATGTTGTTGTATATGTGTCAGTTGCTAATTTAACTAATAACTGTAATAATCTTATTTTTCACTTATTTTTTATGTGCTTTATGTTGTTGTATGTGTCAGTTGATAATTTGACTAATAACTGTAATAATCTTATTTTTCACTTATTTTTTATGTGCTTTATGTTGTTGTATATGTGTCAGTTGCTAATTTAACTAATAACTGTAAATCTTATTTTTCACTTATTTTTCTCTTTTCAGATAGATAAGTTCATACAATAAGAAAGTTTTAAAGAATGGTGACCAGAAGCTCAGACTCCTGGCTTGATGTTTTAATAGAAAGTCCAGGAGAAGAGCATCTGAAAATTACTGGTTCTTACCCATACAATCAGGTGCTACTCTGCTACTTGGCTAAAGTTGATGAACTTAGAAGGCAAGATGCTTCCAAAAACATGAAATTGTCACGCATGGCATCGAAGTATGTGGTGAGCGAGATTCTTCGTCACTATTTGAAAGCACGCATCCCAACAATTCATGAGATTACCATGGCCGAGAGAATTGAGGAGTTCCACAACAAGGACTATATTGGCTGCATGAAGATTCCTCCTGAAAGGCGATCAAAAAGTCCTAAGATTGCAGCTTTCCAGGACAAACTTCATAAAACTATGCATTCTATCCAGGTAATGCAGAGAAAGGATGGTTGAAAGCAGAAGGGTAAGGCAGAGAATGAAAAGAAATTATTGAGTATGACATAGCATTTCTGAGATATGATGACAGACAGGACTTTTACCTATGGAGGAAAGGACAAAGTTTGTGCTCAGATAGAAATAAGCGCCAAGAGAGGGCTGAACAGGCTGCGATGCTCAGAGAAGAGGAGAGAAGAGATCAGACATCATCAGTGGAGAAGATTTCCTCAGATTGTGATGTGTCAGATGATGAGGAAGCAGAAATGGTCAAATCAGCTGATGCCTCCTTTGAGCCTGAAGTAATGCCAAAACAATCACATAAGCGTTTAGTGAAAACTGGCTCCTCTGCATTTTGGCCTCACGATGTTCTTAAATCGCCAGAAGTGGTTGAAACTGCAGTTAGAAACAGTTTTCCTCAGCTGCTTTAGCACAGATCACTTTTCCCTTATTAAGGCTACAGCTGGTGATCCATCAAAAGTAATGTGAGTTACAGATCTGCTTATAATTATCGTGTGGAAGCTGTCAATAGTATTGCACAGAAAATCAGAGCATCATGGAAGCCACCTCTTGTGGCAACCATCCATTGGGATGGCAAATTGATGGACACTCTTGGAAATGAGTCTGCCACAGGAGAGAGGCTTCCCATACTTGTGTCTGGAGTTGGAGGTGTAAAATTGCTAGGTGTTCCACCCTTGCAACACAAAGACTGACAGACTATCAGGGCCAAAAATTGCTAATGCCACCATAGAAGACTGGAGGTCTGGAACTGCAAAGATAATTTGCTCGATGGTCCTTTGACACATCCTCCTCAAACACAGGTGCAATAACAGCTGCCTGCATTAGTATTCAGGAGTCTCTCAGCGTGAGTTGCTGTGGTTAGCATGCAGCACCACATTGGAGAAAGGTTTCTTGTCCATACATGGGATGCCTTGAAAATTGAGGTCTCAAAGAGCCAGACATTTCCCCTTTTCATACGATTCAAGAACATTTTGAGAAGTTGTCCTTACCGCAACCTAGAGAATCTGTCCATCCCTGACATTCAGAGGATCTGGCTGAGCAGAGAACTGCCATCATTGCTTTGTGTCAGGAGGCTCAGTCAGACTTTGCTCGAGGGGACTACAAAGAACTGGTGCACTTACCTTGGTCTACCTCAATGCTGTGCCAGATAACTTTACTAGGTTTCAAAGGCCAGGCAGGAGCTCTTCATAAAGCCCGTTGGATGGCAAAAATTCTTTACTACTCCAAAATAGTACTTCTTTGTGATCAAATTGCTGAGCTGCTAACTGGGACCATACTAGCTAAAGGACAATTACCCAAACTTATGCAGTACGTACAGTTTGTCGTGTATTGCTACATACCATGATGGATTGCTGCCCCAGTGTCTTCAGCTGCACAATGAATGATCTCAGTCTAATCAATTCTTTCTAGACTACAGGAAAGTTAATCCAACAATTGCAGGAGCTGCACTCAGGCAATTGGTTTACATATGTGGTATCTCACAGAGAATTTGGTGCCACTTTCTTTATTCAGCAGCTCTCTCAGTGATGCAGTGAGGAGAAAATAGCAAAGAGCTTCTTAGAGCTGAAACACCTGGCTTCATGCGTAAGAGAGATGGGTCTGGGTTTGGCAGCCAAAATTTCCAGAAGTTCCAAAGGAATCAAGTGATGACCTTTCAGAATTTGTTGGAAGTGATTCCTGGCATTTTTCAGAATCCTTACATCAATTCAGATTCTTAAATTTGGCCTGTTAATGAGTGGCCATCAAGTGAAGCATTTCTCTATGGAAAGGAAATAGTAGCAAATCTTTGTGTTGTTAATGATGCTGCCAAGAGGGGAGTTAAGCTGCCATGATTTCCTGTGCACTTCCAAAAGGAATCATCTGCAAAACACTACAAGTTGTAGAAAATTGTCGCAACCACTCCCAAATCAGAGAAAGCACAAGGTGGAATCTAAGAACTGGTTTCTTTAAATTAGAATAGGTAAGGTAGCTGTTTGTTTTATTGATAATGTTTGTATGTTAATCAGTATTTTGTTTGTTATCTTACATGTATGTGAAATCTATCTTTTTGAGTATTAATACAAAACATAAACATAGTCTAAGTTTGTAGTCTTTAAAGACCTTGTCTGAGTTTTTTTTTTTTGTACACTTGCTTCTTTGGAAATAAATTCTTGACTGTTGGAACTTCTACTGAGATCTATCCATTATCCATCCACAATACACTAGCAGCTATGCATATCCAGAGCTCAACTTTTGCATAAAATACCTGAAAAAATCATGAATTTGACTCATTTTTAGCATTTTTATCATTAATATGTAGATTTGAATCAAACCTCAAAAATTGAGTTACCACCACCTAAGACCATCCCATAGGTTTTTTGATCATAATAGTAAGATGTTACAAGGCAAAAATGTGTCATTTTTAGTGTTTTTCTATAAAAATGCCTTTTGTAAAAAGGTTCCTACAGAAAACATTAATGTGATGAAGGTAAATCTTGTTGGAATTCAATCAAACTTCACAGGCATATTTACTAGACCCAACTGCAATACCACAGAGATCTTCACCAGCTTATTCCAAATTTTAAGATTTTATGGGGTGGCTGGAGCACCCTAACCAAAGGTCAGTCAGCTCTAATAATTTGGGAATTTAAGTTTGGCATGTATATCTGCTATTGTGCCAAGTATGAGCAAAATTGAAAGGGGTGTGTGTTTTAGGTGGCTGACTTGACATGGAATGACCCTAGAGTACTATGCAATTATTGCAAAGACAGTATCACTCAAAAAATTGAGAGTGAAACATCTAGAGAAATGCAGTAAAAGAAAAGTGGAATGTTTTGAAAATGAGGCAAGAGGTATGCCAAGACTCAAATTTGGAGCATCAGTTGAAACTGATTCACTTCCTCCAACTTTGGCTTCTGGCAAAGATGATCCAAAGATTATAAGTGAAAATGTGCCTGAAATGAGTGACACCAGTGCAGGCACGGCTGTGCAGTCGGAGTCGTGGAGTTGGAATCAGTAAAAATGTACCGACTCCGACCTCAATATAAATTTTAATAAAATATGTTTTTGTGTGTGATATCACTGGCAGCTATGATGGTTAAACCACTTAAATAATAAACACAATGTTTTCCATTTCAGACACTAATGCCATTAATTCACTTTTTCTTTTCAGATAATATTTTTTATTTTTAATGCTTTATTTAATTTAGAGTTCTTTCTAAATTTCATAAGTTTTTAACTTTCAAGTCT
>JAJOZX010005672.1:267500-308815 GCA_023014485.1 Bathynomus jamesi | reverse complement strand
CTGTTTCAGCATTCATTCATTTCACGTTTTATTGTGAATTTCATCCCATATATATATATATATATATATATATATATATATATATAATTATATATACCCTTTGGATAACCTTTGGTTAGCTTCCGCCCGAATTATTCATTCTGACGAAGGTCAAGCTTTCCACTCCACCTTAGACCTACAGTTTGAACCATCAACAGCCCGCGTCTTAACCACTAGGACACGTAGGGCCCATTTATCTGCCAACCACTTTCTTTTATTATGTGGAATGACCACCTTAGACCTACAGTTTGAACCATCAACAGCCCAGCGTCTTAACCACTAGGACACGTAGGGTGCCCATTTATCTGCCAACCACTTTCTTTTATTATGTGAATGACCACCTTAGACCTACAGTTTGAACCATCAACAGCCCAGCGTCTTAACCACTAGGACACGTAGGGTGCCCATTTATCTGCCAACCACTTTCTTTTATTATGTGGAATGACCACCTTAGACCTACAGTTTGAACCATCAACAGCCCAGCGTCTTAACCACTAGGACACGTAGGGTGCCCATTTATCTGCCAACCACTTTCTTTTATTATGTGGAATGACCACCTTAGACCTACAGTTTGAACCATCAACAGCCCCAGCGTCTTAACCACTAGGACACGTAGGGTGCCCATTTATCTGCCAACCACTTTATTTTATTATGTGTAATGACCACCTTAGACCTACAGTTTAACGTTGAAACCGAATGTTATTTTTAAAATATAATTATGATATATTTCTTTATACCCTCTCGATTACATTAGTGACTAATGATGCGGGAAATTGAGTAAATGGAAATATTATTTTCTCGAAAACTATGGGTGATAGAAAACTTCTGAAACCATATTTGGAATCAATATCAAAGGTTCTATACGAATCACCAAATAATTTTCAAAGGAGAATAAGAGCATTAATTCTATTAGTGAAAATATAAAGATGCAATTACTCGTCCGTACCCGTTATAGCGGAATGGTACACGTCATAGCTCCACCCAGCTACATCGGCAGCCAATCACTACGAACATCTGGTCTTTTGGGCGGAGCTTGGCGAATGTGCATATAAAAGGGGATATTTTCAGTTGGGAGTAACAGTAGCTATTTTCGCATCAGTGAATAATCATTCCTCAACCATGGACCTGTACGTCTCCCCAGATTTGTATGAAGAAAGTGATACTGCAGCATTAACCGCAATTAGTCTTTTCAATGCGGCTGATTGTGGCGAACTATTTTCGACGCAAACCGTAGAAGATATTTGCAGTGACGCTCCTTACAATCCGACGCAAGGGACTACCATAGAAATGTAAGTGTCCATAATTCGATTTTATATATATACGGAGAGTTGTAGTATTTCGTCAAATAGATACTAGTCAAAAATGTCAATCAATGTTATTTCCCCATCATGCTAAAATCGAAATTGGTAATCGAACCAAAGATATCTTCACATAATGGGGATCTGTCTGTCTGTCTGTATACTCTGTATATGTTTTCATTATCCATACCTGCTGCTTCTCTTCTGCACGCGTTGTTTCTTTTACTTTACGGTATATGTGAGACTTTATAAAGTTTAGCTCTGCAGCATACTTCAGCACATCGTCAGTGCAACGAAAGCCTTCAATGGTCTCACCAGAACATCCGTAGAGTATTTGTACATCTTGGAACTTCACACAATCCAATGTGGTTTTAAAAGAGGCATAGGGGGGGAATAGGAAGTTTTTCGGTATCCACCACATCCTGGCACTTTGCTGAATACCATTTCATAAACGTTGTACAAGCAATATTAAAGGTAGCCAATTGAATACACGTCTGATTTTTCTTCTGAATACACGTCTGATCTCTCGGTCTTACTGCAGTCGACTGACCACGCAGGGAATCACAGATAGTAGCATGACTCACGGTCTTACAGTGGGCGGAGCTTAGAAGTTTCGCCTGTGCACACACAAAGGAGAAAGTGAAACGCTAATTGAAACATGAGTTATTTAATAAACGAGATATTCAGTTAACACAAGAAATAACAGAAAACACAAGAAAAACAAATGCTTAGATTTGGTGATCACAAACAACAGAAACCTAAAGAAACCTGTACTCGATATGAAGGGCTTTCATATCGTTCAGTACTATTTTTGTTCCCACTTTACAACCTGATGGTAAGTCATCTTTAAATACGTCTAGAATACAATCAAAAGCACGCACAAAGAGTTCATCGTTAGTTACATTATTAAACACAAGTTTATAAACACGCTTTTCCAATCGAGGGTTTATTTCTACCGACCCGAGCTTTTCAATCGTGAACACGTCTTCACTCAACATAGCGACAATTGAAATAATCTAAATCGTTACGACAACTGCGCATTATATAAAGAAATAGTTCTTCAGGATAATTTTCACGAACTAGGCATATTTTATAATGTTTTACTAAACATCTTCACACACCGGCGCACTATTTGAGAGGAACATATGCTCATATTTTTCCTTTCTGCCCGTCAAACGATACTCATCTCTAAAGTCTGTTAAAAACTCACGCAGGACACTAGCCACAACCTCACTACGAACCTCGTCATGATATACATTAATATAGTGATAAAAATACTTAAGATTGTCCATGATCACGAGATTCACATTTTCAGTCGTAGGGTATGAGTAATCGACATGGTGTAGCATGACGTAATGCCGCTTGTCACACCACCCATCCGCAAGACTCATTATCCATACCTGCTGCTTCTCTTCTGCACGCGTTGTTTCTTTTACTTTAGACTTTATAAAGTTTAGATCTGCAGCATACTTCAGCACATCGTCAGTGCAACGAAAGCCTTCAATGGTCTCACCAGAACATCCGTAGAGTATTTGTACATCTTGGAACTTCACACAATCCAATGTGGTTTTAAAAGAGGCATAGGAGGGGGGGAATAGGAAGTTTTTCGGTATCCACCACATCCTGGCACTTTGCTGAATACCATTTCATAAACGTTGTACAAACAATATTAAAGGTAGCCATTTGAATACACGTCTGATTTTTCTTCTGAATACACGTCTGATCTCTCGGTCTTACTGCAGTCGACTGATCACGCAGGGAATCACAGATAGCAACATGACTCACGGTCTTACAGTGGGCGGAGCTTAGAATTTTCGCCTGTGCACACACAAAGGAGAAAGTGAAACGCTAATTGAAACATGAGTTATTTAATAAACGTGATATTCAGTTAACACAAGAAATAACAGAAAACACAAAAAAAACAAATGCTTAGATTTGGTGATCACAAACAACAGAAACCTAATACTTTAAAGAAAGCATTCTATTAAATACTTTTAGCCTATGTTCACGAATTAATACCGGTTTTAAAATAGATTCGACAAGAAGACCGGCTGGACTGATTTTATAGAAATTCAAGGATTCCAAGTTGATCACGAGAGAAGTTATGTAGTCATCTTCCATGCTGCAAAATCTCGTCGTTAGCCTGCCTGATCAGAGCACCGACAAGAGGTAAAATCGAATCCACATCAACACAAAATTTTAGTCGCTAAAATAACAGCCTGAGTATTGTTCATGTTCTAAATTATCTTTGAGTCGTTTTGATAAAATTGAGTAAACTGCAGCCTTTGTTTCCTGATCAGAAACTCTCCGTCTTTTTCTGGTATGGTGCAAGGCTTCGTTGCAACCATATTCACTGCACGAGTCTACTTCACAGTCGTTGCCTTCTAATCTAGATTTACACTCTTCACTAATGCATTCGATGGGTGAATAATCATCTTGGTTGATATTATTGACACCACATTCGAGAGGGCTCACTGGGGTAACGGACACTTCAGGTAATGGCGCGGACGCTTGAGGTGGGTCGGGGACAATCTCCTCAGGTTGCCCTTGTGGCGGGGCAAATATTGTGTGGGGGTAATTATGTGTTGCTTCTAAGTAAACAAAACGGGCCTTATGTAACACAGTGGCAATTAATAATGATTTATGCAAAGATGCACCAGCTCTTCTGGAACGTCTGGATGCAATTTTACCGAGCGATATATTTATCAACTTGTGTGCTTCAAACCCGTTTGGAACGTCAGATATCATGTTCACCACCTAGGAATTGGTCAAGGCACAGAGAGCTAACTAACACGACTCTATCCTCTATTTCCAATCTTGTATTGAGTTAAAGTGAAAGTTTCGCCTGCCTTTATACAATGTCGTTCTGACGTCGTTATCATGCTCCACACAGGGAATTTCCAGGAAGTAACATGAATCACGTTGCTGTTCTTTCACCTGTACACACGCACGACACACACACACACACACACACACACACACACACACACACACACACACACACACACACACACACAAAGGAGAAAGTGAAACGTTGGTTGAAACATGATTTATTTAATAAAATAAATATTCAAGCTATATATATATTTACAAACACGTGTAATAAATAAGTTAACAACAGACACATCAATGATTATATTTAAAAAACATATATTTTAAATATAATCATTGATGTGTCTGTTGTTAACTTATTTATTACACGTGTTTGTAAATATATATATATAGCTTTGCAACAACCCCCTTTGCAACAACCCCCCTTTGCAACCACCCCTTCCCCCCTTTGCAACAACCCCTTCCCCCCTTTGCAACAACCCACCCCCTTTGCAACATTACATAATAACCTGCAACATTCCTGCACTTCCCCTTTTGCGGCTATACTACTTATATGTTATTATTAATTATTATTAATTAATTAATGGATATAGTTGGAAATATTTTCCACCCCAAAATTCTGAGATCGAAATTAATTTTCCGTTTATTGGAGATTTCCGTCTTAGGGAGGTTCTGTCTAAAGGGAGTCTAATATTATATATATATATATATATATATATATATATATATATATATATATATATATATATATATATATATATATAAGAATAACTCTAAAAGAAGTGAAAAAATACTTAGCAAAATAATTGTTTAATTCAGATCAAAGAATTTCTTTTTGCTACCTCCAGTGCAATGCAAAATAGGGTTTTCAAAAGAATATTATACATAGCACACCATCCTGCATAATTTCAAGAACCAGCTTGACAGGTTCTTGTGCAAAGTCCATGACCAGCCATGCATGGCTAGCTACGTGGGCAGGAGGAGAACGGAAATCAATTCTCTCCTTCACCAAATTCCGTAAATGAAGCGGGATGCTGCAGAGGAGTCGATCGCAGGTCGATCCTGAGACGTCGTTCGAAACCATCATAAGGTATCATAAAATATAACTCTAGTAGATCGAGTCCCACGATATACAGTAGTACCTATTTGAAAGCTTTTAAGACTTTCACCAACTTCTTTAAAGCTTTAAAAACATTGTTCTTTATCTCTTTTTTACTAAGAAAAAAGGCTTTCAAAAGGATTGTATGGAGAACTCTAAAAAGAGGTTTCTCATAGTTCATCAATAAAGCTGTAGTTTTACGGATACATTGTACTTTTGAAAGAAAGCTTTCTATCGTATTATTAATGCTAAATCTCAGAATCTTTATGAAGTTTTTCAAAAGAACTTCCGAGCATTTGAATATGTGGCGCTATCTATTGGAGATAATTTTAGTTAATTTCCCCTATCAGTTCATCTTTATTTACAGAGTGTTATTGCACCGTAGACTCCAATCGACCAGGTAAGTAGTACTTGGGGGACGTTAGGCAGGAGACAGGGACTCCCGTTTCTCCTCTCACTGTCCTCCTTAGCTGATCTTTTTCTGTGGTTCATCCATCCCGTGAGTTGTCCAGCATGCTCTCAAACACACACTTCTCTCACTGTTCCTCATTACACATACATACTACACAATCTTTTAAAAATTAAAAAACAACAAAATGGCATCGACCTCAAGAGTCTCGGAGTCCCCTGGGAAGAGGACCATAAATGCCCCCACTTCTGGCTCCCCCGCTGCGATTTAGGAATCGCAGACCTAGGCAGCGGGTCTGGTTCTTCTACTGCCCATTCGAGATGTTCTGGGTCTCTGCCTGATTTACTTTTCGTAAATCTCTGCAACATTCGTGGCATTTCCTCAAATTTTTAATCTGTTGAACACCACCCCTCCTCCTCTAAACCTCACCTTCTGTTCATCACTAAAACTCAGGTGTCTGGGACGACTGATAGCAACCTCTTTTCTGTACCCTCCTACTTTTTTTTATTTAATTTTCATTCCAAAGGTGGATGTTGCGTATATGTACTTGAATCCTTCGAATTCTACACCCTCTGCCTACGGCTTGCATGCCGATCTCATACTATATACATCTCCATTGTATACCATTCTCGTAATTCTACTGACTATCCAAAACTCTTTGGCTACCTCATTTCCAAAGTGGAATACATTCTACCCCACTCTCCTTTTGCTGAAATCTCTATTTTTGGAGATTTCAGTGTTCACCACCACCTTTGGCTTTCCTCCCATTTAACTGACATCCCTGGTGAACTAGCTTAGAACTTTACTTTCCTGAATGACCTAAAGCAGATTGTACAGCACTCTACTCACATCCCCGATCGTCTTGGAGATATGCCCAACATTCTGGGTTTATTTCTAACCACTCATCCTTCTTCTCACTCTGTCAAACTTTTTTCTCCATTGGGCTTCTCCGACCACAATCTTATATCTGTTTCCTTTCCTATCGCCCCAGTTTGACCTTTGGATCCTCCAAAGAAGAGGCGCCTTTGGCACTTTGGCGCTACTGATTGGGAGGCCCTTAGTCAGTACTTCTCTGATTTCCTGTGGAATGATTACTGCTTCCGTGGCCGGGGCCCCTCCGAGTGTGATGATGCAATTACGGAGGTAATACTCTCGGGCATGAAGGCGTACATTCCATATTCTGTTGTTACTACTAATGCAAAAAACCCTTGGTCTAACTCTGCCCGTTCAAATGCTATCCGCAACAGAAAGGAGGCTTTCAGAAGTATCGTTGCCATCCAACTCCGGACTCTCATTTATATTTCTGGCCGGAATTGTGCAAGATCTGGTCTTCGACTCGTCAAAAATTCCTTCATCAGACGAAAATGTGAAAACCTATCCAGTTCTAATTCTTCTCGTTCTTTTTTGCAGCTAGCCAAAAACCTTTTCAACAACTTCTCTTATTTTCCTCCTCTTTTCCATTCCGACGGCTCAGCTCTTGGAAGGCGTACTGTCCTGATGGTGTTCCTCCTGTTGTTCTCAAGAACTGTGCTTCTGTGCTGAAAACTTTGCCTAAATAAACTCTTTCGTCTTTGTCTTTCATCAGGTACTTTTCTGTCCTGCTGAAAGTTCGCTTTTATTCAGCCTGTCCCAAAGAAGGGTGACTGCTCTCGACCCTCCAACTATCGTCCAGTTGCTTTGATTTCTTGCCTTTCCAAAGTTTTTGAATCTATCACATATATTCGCTTCCTAAAACAGCTTCTACGATGTTAGGTGTGCTGTAACGACTCCGCAGTTTCTTCATCCCCACTGAGTTGCTGTCTCTGTAAGGGATCTTGTCCGCCCCTGTATGAAGTACGCTTTCATATGTGGGGTGGCTCAACCCACACAGCTCTCCTTGACCGGGTGGAATCAAAGGCCTTTCGTCTCATCAATTTCCCGCCTCTTACTGACGATCTTCAATCCCTCTCTCTCTCTTCGTCGCAATGTTGCCTCACTCTTTCTTTAGTGTCGCATTATAAGGGACACTGCTCTTCTGAACTCTCTAACTACATACCTCCTCCTTTAAAGAGAGCACGCAGTACCAGACTTTCGACATTCTCATTCCTTTTCTGACCAACTCTCTAATACAAGGGTTAATCGGTATTTTTAATCTTTCATCTACTCAACCGGTCAACTCTGGAACAATCTTCTCAGTCCATCTTTCCCCCTGTCTATGACCTCCAATCTTTCAAATGCACAGTGTCCAGGCTTCTCGGAAACCTTGGACCTTGATTTTGGCTCTCTTCTTCCTCTTTGGGGGTCGGCGTTTTTGAGGGCCGCCTTTGGTTCTTCCGTCCTGCATAAAAAAGTACCCGTTAATTCTTGTGTGCTAATCCTAGAAAGGTCTGAAATTAAATAAAAGAATTATATAAATTGCACATAAATGATTTGCGACATCTCATAGTCCAACTCAAAGTTTATGATAATTATATATTTAAGCTTAACTAATTAATTAATTATTAAATAATTAATTAATACAAATGTGTTTAACACCTTTCTAGCTCAACTTTAACCATACCTATAGAAGTAATATTTACTTAGTTATGTGCCTTCATTATTTTAATTATTTAATTATTTTAAATTAACAGAAAGATGGACAAGGTGTCCCATAAGTCCCTTTACCCCCATGTTTTATATGGTTCAGGGGTAAAGGGTCTTAAGGGACACCTTGTAGAATGAGTATTTGAGGTAACTTTATGTATGCAAAACAGCGAATATGGAATAATGGCCGCCTTAAGTAGAAAATGATACTTCCATAGATATAGTTAAAGATAAGCTGGGCAAAGTCTTAAATATATTCGTAATAATTAAACTTAAATATATAATTAATTAATAATATAAATTGCATGAATCTGGCCATTATAATATAAGTAGCAAAAAGTTTATGCTTAAATCAATTTGTTCAAGAGATGTGAATTTTTATTTTTTTCAAACCTGTCTCGGACTCCCTGTATAAATAAGGATAAAATTAAGTAACAAAAGAAATGAAAATGAAAAGTTTATTAGCAAAAGTAAACAAAGTAACTTCCATAATACAACTAGTAATAATAAAAAACTAAAAACAAAAAATAAAAAGAAATGCAAGTAAAGAAACGAGTAACAGTGAAAGTAATAAAAAAATAGGCCTAAAAATACAAATGCAAATAATGAAAATAACAATAGCGATGTTAAATGCAACTATAAACAAATCTTTTTTGTATGTAGGGAGGAGGGGGCTAAGGGCGAGCGCCTACAAAAGTGACCCCCTCCACAGAAGACGGAGAGAGAGCCAAAAACAAGGTCTCCAAGGCTCAATGATGCCATTATTTTTTTTTAATATAATTTTGAAAAGGTTGTGTAGTGTGAAAGATGCATGTATGTGTAGTGAGGGATAGAGGGAGAAGCGTGTGTTGTTGTTGGTTAGCCGATCAGCCCACCCTGATCGAGCAAGCCGGCGGCACGCAGGTCACCGATCACCCTCTCCGGAGTGGACCAGAGGTTCAGCGCACTAGTGATGATGTGTTGTGTTTGTTGTTGTGCTAGAGCGGTACAGTCTGTCATAATGTGTTCAGTTGTTTGTGGTGTGTCCTGGTACAGGTGGCAGGTGTTTTCTGTGGAGTTGTCTAGTCTGTGTTTATATGTCTGTAAGTTGGGGTGATGTCCACATCAAAATCGTGCTAAGTTAACTCGATCCGATCTGCTCAGGCTGGTCTCTGACCTGTTAATGGGTGGCGGCTTCGCACCTAGGACTGCATTCAGACTGAGTCGTATCAGTGCTTTGTGGGTTAGGTGTGTGTGTATGTGTTTTTTGTACTGTGTGATGTCTGTGAGGCGTGGTATAGAATGAAGTATTTGGTCATAATGTCTCTCTGGTGTTACCTTAATGATGCGAGGTGTCGGTGCATGATTGTACATGTAGTGGCAAGGGTGTTGTGAGTTAGTTGTCGCTGCTGCCATGAATTGTGTTCCCCTCATGTCGAAATGTTCCCTAACTTTCAGTATTTTTGTTTCTGTGTGCAGGCGTTCTATTGGTGTTGTTTGAGTGCATCCTGTAATGATACGAAGTGCGTTGTTTTGTATTGTCTGTTAGGTGTTTATGTGTGTTTGAGATAATGGGTGCCCAGCATGGGCTAGCATAGTCCATAACTGAGCGAATATATTGTTTGTATATGAGTGTTGTTGTTTCCTGCTGGTGTTCAAAGTTTGTGCCTGTTAGTACCCTAAGCGTGTTAAGTCTTGACGTACATTTGTTTTTAATGTCCTGAATGTGGTTTGCAAAAGATAATAATGTGTTGTATGTGACCCTAAGTATTTTGGTCCTGTGAGTGTGTGGAATGTTGGTGTTGTTTAGTGTAAGCTGTGGAGTTATCTGGTGTTCTTTTGTATTGCTTGTAAGCAAGGTGATGGTTGATTTTGTGGGCGTTACTTTGAGTCTATTGTGTGTGAGCCAGTCTTGTATACTGTTTATGTATGTTTGTAGGTTATTTGTAGCGGTGTCGATGTTCTTGTGGGTGGATGTTAGAGTGATGTCATCTGCATATGATGATAAGGTAAGGTAAGTGTTGGAATGTCATGCATGTATAAGTTGAACAGTGTTGGTGAGAGAACAGAGCCTCGAGGGACCCCGTTCGGAAAAAGCTTGTTTTTGGATGACTTGCCATCAAATGTGACATGTGAGTATCTTCCTGAAAGATAGTTGCTCAGCCACCTTTTGGTGTTATTGTGCATGTTTGTGTTGAGTATTTTGTTTATGAGAGGGAAGCGTGGGATAGCATCAAATGCTTTACTAATGTCTATTGTTGCTAATAGTGTACGTTGAGCTGGTCGTCTGGAGTTGATGCCATCCATGATGTGTTGCGTGAGGTTAGTGAGTAATGTCGTGGTTGAGTGGTGAGGTCTGAATCCATGTTGAGTAGGCGATAGTGGTATGTGGGTTGGTGATTTGTAAGATTAGTCTTTCCGTTACTTTGGAAGGTGTGCATAGTAAAGTAATGGGTCTATAGGAAGCTGGTTCTGTTGGATTTTTGTTTGGTCTGAGTAGTATAATAATTTTACAGTACTTCGTTTCCATATGTCAGGAATAATACAGTATTGGTATGAATATGTGCTGATATTTGTGGGAGCTAGTATTCCCTGTGGGGCCCAAGTGTTTAAGGTGTATGTTAGATATGTTGTCTGGTCCAGTAGCATTCGAATTCTTAATATTTTTTATGATCTTGGTGGTCTGGTTTGTATTGAAGGGTGTAATGGTCGTGTCGAGTCTGTAGGTTTTCTTGTGTCTGGCTGTTTGTCTGTCTGCGTGTTTCTGGTTGTTGTCTCTGTTTAAGTGACTTATCTTTGCGTGGTGATTAACTAGAATGTTAGCTTGTTGTGTATATGTTGGGATATTATTTTGGCTGCGGCAGATAGCCGCGTGTGAGGTGTGAATGCCGCTGTTAGAATGGGTAATGCTGTTTATAGTCTTGTATAGCCTGGATGTATCTGTGGAGTGGTTTAGTGTTGTTATGAATTCCTTAAATGTTTCTGTTTGTTTTTCTTTGAGTTTGTTGTTTATTTCTGTGTTGAGCTGTTGTATCTGCTGTTTTATGGCTTCTGTGTGTGGGGTTTGTGTGTTATATTTGAGGTTGTTACGTTGCCTTATGAGGTGGGTTATTTTTCTAGTGTAATTTGGGTTGTATTTCCTAATGTTGCCCTTGGCTATGTATTTGTTTGCATTATTGATGATCTGATTAAATGTCTTGAGTGTTGTATTGATGTTTATGATGGGTGTGCTGTTTAATGTGATGAATTGTTCCTCAGTCTGTATTTTGAACTGTTCCCAATCAGCTTTCTTGTAATTTCTGTAAGTGTTCCTAAGGCTGTTGGGGCAGAGTGTAGAACGTGTTGTAATGATGATGGGCAGGTGATCTGATGATCGTTGTTTTCTGTTCTCCAGTGTGTATGTGTTGCTAGTGAGGGGGAACAGAACGTTATGTCTGGGGAGGGGTTTGAGTATCCTGCTTGATGTGGTATGTGTGTATGTTCTTCTGTATTGTTAAGAATGAAGAGGCTGTTTAGTTGTGTGGCTATGTTGGCGCCTCTGGTGTTGCTTTGGTTGTGCAGGTACCAACTAATGTGTTTCATAGCATGCTGGACTGCTCACAGGGTAGATGAGACACGGAAAAAGATCAGCTAATGAGGAGAGTGACAGGAGAAACGGTAGTCCCAGCACTCCCTGACTCCTACCTAACATCCATCCCGAAGTACTTCCCTGGTCGATTGGTGTCTACAATCTTCTACAATTTCCTCCTTTTATACCACAAAGTCCTATAGTCTAAAAAATATAAAGCAGGACTGATGAATAGCTTCGGCATTTAGAATGTTTGAGTTTTGAATTCTTTGCACTGGACTGTATTGAGTACGTCTTATTACCTCCCGGAGACTCGAGATATTGTGATCAACAAACATTTGCGAAGCTAAAAATTTTGGAGGTAACTCATACAACACTCTAAAAGATCTGTTATAAAGCAAATTTAAGGTTCTGTCAGAACCTTTTTATTTTTTGTAGTTAGCCAAAGTTGCTGCCCATAAATATCAGCGAAGAAAGTACAAAAAAAGTGTCCTTAGCTTGAGCTGTACGGAATCTGAAGTTCCTAAAGATCATGTTTGCTTTCGCACGGAAATGCTTATATTGTTTTCTTATGTCTGAGTCGTCCCTGAAGGAGCTGGTAATAATTTGACCCAAATACTTAAATTCTTTTAATTGATCTATTGATTCACCTTTCCTTTTAAAAATAATATTACGTGTTGATTTGAGCTTTTGGGATGGAATTGTAGAGCCTCAGTCTTAGTAACATTCAAATTAAGAGCGTGGTTCTGCGAATATAATTTGCATATTTTATAACATGATCCATACCTTTAACTGAAGGGCTTATTAGTACCTCATCGGCATAGGCCAAGTTATTTATACCTATATTATCTATCTACGACATCCCACTCTTGTTTCATTAAGAGAAGTAATTAAGCCATCAATATACACATTCAATAGCAGAGGAGGAGCAAGGAGCCTTGTTTAACTCCGTACGAAGAACCAAAACACTTTGACCCATCTGACTATAAGGGTTTGGTGGGTGTACCAAAATTTCAATATATTTAATGCATACAGTAGAACATTCCTGTCTTCTAACTTTTTAAACAGAATATTGTGACTCACTCTATCATACGCTTGCTTATATCCAAAAAACAACTATAAATAGTTGAATTACTGTTGTAATTATTTATTGCTTTATTTAAAAGCAATCTCCTTCAATACATAAATACACAAATTGGTTGAATAGGACTTTCAAAACTAAATTAATTGGAAGATGTGCATAAATAATCTAATCCGCGTAGCAAAAGTTCCTAAAGTCATTTTGAGAAGCAGAAGGCAATAGCAATAGGGCCGTATTTACCCTTATAAACTCTGCAGGAAAATGACTGTGAGCAAGCAGAGTAAAAAAAATAAGCAATGAGATACGAAGACTTGCTACGTCATTATCATACTTTAAGTGCTCCTTCAATAGGTCATCTATACCTAGGGGAGACCCCGTCTTTGACCTTTGATCAGACTCTTAATTCCAGGAACTGAAGTATCCGTATTTTCACTAAACCCTCCTTATGACTTTTCTTTGCAGACTATGTTAAGATTAACTCTCTCCATGCTGCTAAGGATGTCTGAATGCTACTGGGTTCTCTATAAACTAGCTGTTTCTTCTTTCCAGACATTCCATGAATTGTTGATGGAATGTCATTCCTGGCACCCGTCTCTCTCTCTCTCTCTCTCTCTCTCTCTCTCTCTCTTTATATATATTATATATATGATACTATGGATGAACGCGCACGATTTTGCATAATGCAACATTACTCCCACTAGGATTCGAACCCCCCACCTCTTGAGTAGAAGGTAAGAGCAGGCACTGTGTTACGTACCCTAGTGGCTAGCGCCCTCACACTCCACTCAAAAGTTCGAATTTCAGTAGAGTAATTTTGCATAAAGAACTGAGGAACCTTCAGTACCCTAACTTGAAAAATTTCAAGAATCATCTGGGTAGGTCCTTATGCAAAGTTCCTGACCAGCCATGTGTAACTGGCTACGAGGCAGGAAAAGAGTAGAAACCAACTAGTTCCTCCACCAAATCCCACAAATGAGGCAGGATGCTACAGAGGAGTTGACCACAGGTATTATATATATATATATATATATATATATCAGGGATGGGGGGCAAATACACATATGCAAATACAAATACACTCCTACAGGGAATATCAAATACAAATACAAATATGTATTTGGCCTCGTCCGCGGATATATATATATAATATCTTTTATATATTATATATATGTGTGTGTGTGTGTGTGTGTGTGTGTGTGTGTGGTGTGTGTGTGTGTGTGTGTGTTGCGCGTGATCGATGAAATTGCGAATTTCATAAAAAACGCAATATTTTGCGTTTTTCATGAAATGCCTTTGCGTTTGCCAATTTCATGACATAAGCAAAAGCAATGTATTGTTCTGAAATACACAATTTTGGTGTTCGTTTTTCATGAAATCAGCAAAGGATGAAATGACAGTTACGTGACCAGTTTCAGTTTGCGTTTTTCTCATGAAGTCGGCAAAGAATGAAATAACAGAACAAAGTTTATTTCATACAGAAACAAAAGTGTTGCTCTTACGCTAATAAGATGCATTTTTACAGATATGACGAGGGTGGCATGAACCGTCACATAGGTTTCCAGCTTTTAGGCAGGAACACCTGAATGCCCGGTTAGGTTAACCCTATATGGACAACTGTTACAAATTTCTAACCTTTTATAAGCACGCATTTATAATGTAACCCTACACAAAATTCTGTCCATACAAGGTTAATTGAATACCCAGGTAGGTTAACTGAATGCCTGGTTAGGTTACTTGTACGCCCTTGACGATTGGTTAGGTTAAGTCGTGATATTTTCGTTAGTTTTAACGAAAATATGACGACTTAACCTAACCAATCGTCAAGGGTGTACAGTTGACCTAACCGGGCATTCAATAATTTTACCATAGGTTTCAATATATAAATGTTACGCGTGATCGGTGAAATTGAATGCCCGGTTAGGTGAACTGTACGCCCTTGACGATTGGTTAGGTTAAGTCGTGGTATTTTCGTTAAAACTAACGAAAATATCACGACTTAACCGAACCAATCGTCAAGGGCGTACAGTTGACCTAACCGGGCATTCAATTAACTTAACCGGGTATTCAATAATTTTACCGTAGGTTTCGATATATATATATATATATATATATAGTGTGTGTGTGTGTGTGTGTGTGTGTGTTACGCGTGATCGGTGAAATTGCGCATTTCATGAAAAACGCAATATTTTGCTTTTTCATGAAATGTGTAGGGCGTATAAAATAAACTTTGTTCTGGTTTGCTGTAAAAATGCATCTTATCAGCTCTTTCTTTGGCGATTTCATGAAAGGCGCAAACTGAAATTGGTCACATAAATATCATTTTATCCTTTGCCGATTTCATGAAAAACGCACACCAAAATTGTGTATTCATGAAAAATGCATTACTTTTGCTTATTTCATGAAATTGGCACACGTCCTGCGTATTTCATGAAAAACGCAAAATATTGCGTTTTTCATAAAATTGGCAATTTCACCGATCACGCGTAACACACACACACACACACACACACACACACACGAGGTTTGTTAAAAAAATATCCGGACAGGGTGTTTATTTTTAGAACACGGTCACGCTTGGAATTGTGACTGTGCTAAACATGTCTCTGCATGTTGAGACAAGTTAATTGATAGCATTGCATTTCATTGTGTAGCATCAGTCCACTGTGGTGAGCCGATAAAGTTAAACGTGTTTTGTTTCGCGGCGATTTCTTACGATGTCGGAGTTATTTTTGACTGTGAAGATGTTGTGCACCATGAATATGCTCCATAGGGACAAACAATCAACAAGGAATTTTACATTGAAGTTTTGAGACGTCTACGTGAAACAGTTCGGAGGTACAGCAACCTCCATATTCGCCGTATTTGGCCCATGCGACTTTTTTTTTGTTTCCAAAGCTCGCTCAAACAGACCCTGAATGGACACCCAAGGGCGGATTTAGGGGGGGGGTCGGCAACGTCTGGACCCCCCCCCCCCGCTCAAGTTCTTGCAAGTGTAAGTGCCTGTTTGAATGATGTGTCTGCCTATGAAAACAAATTTTGTTTTTGTAAATAGATCATGGTTATTTTATTTTATTCAAATTCTATTTTGGGTCTTTATCTGTATACAATATACTTCCAAATTTGTAGTTGTAATGGTTTTCATTAGGTGCCCTTAGTATGGTGCAGCCATATCACTACTTTTATCTTCCTCTTATTCTGATAGTTCTTTTAATTGGCAAGACATCTGTAATTGTTTGAAAAATTTTCTGCGATAACTGTTGTAACCAAATTAGATTTTCATTTTGTATCATATTTGAATGAGACTGATCTAATAAAACAATACAATTGATTTTACACTCGCTCATTGTTGGTCTGTTTTAAGAAAATATTTTAGTACTGTACCCTTTATTTTTAGGGGGGTGCCCTTTTTTCTTTGGAATCCCCCACATATTGAAATGCTTAGATCGGCCCTTGACACCGATTCGATGATGTTGATACTATTAAAAGAAATTCGAAATTTCAACAGTGGCAGGATCGTTGGGCAAGGTGTGTGGTTTCAGAAGGAGATACCTTGAGGGAGATTCCCCAAACCCTGTAAGTACCATATTCTGTCTATAATAATCGCATCAGTCCGGATACTTTTGAACAAACCTCGTATATACATATACTATGTCCAAAAAAAAAATGGTGCCCACATTTTTCAACGGGCCAGCAAAACCACAGTTCCAAGGCTAAATGAAACAGAAATCATATTAAATCCTTTATATTGTCTTTAAAATGGGAGGTAGTTTATTTAAATCGGATGAGTAGTTTCTTTACAAATTCAACTTGAAAAATAGTTGTTAAAAAATAAAGTTGAAAATTAGAGACTTAGCTGAACATTAAAGAAGTTCACAAATAACGAAAACAAATTCAATAAAACATTAACGCAGTATTCAATGTGTCCTTCATTATTATCAATGACTAATTGTAGTCTTGTGCGCCACTGAGGATGTTTAGTTGACAGAAATTACAGACAAAATATTCAGGATGTCAATCAGTTTTGAGAGTACATTTTAACAGCATGGACTATGCTCGATCAAGACACCACTTCTACAGTAGTTCGCCAATGGCGCACAAGGCTACGGAAGTGCAGGAATGAAGCAAAGAATAGTCCAAGAAATTTACTGAAACAGTAGGACAAAATTGCAACAGAATTTTTTCTATCATTTTCATACAAGTAAAACAATACTTTATAACATGCTAAAAGTCTACCAAAGTCTGTGTAACACGGAAAATATGAAAATTTCTATGTGGTATTTTTTCAAATATTTTATAAAAATGCTCAAAATAAAATTTCTCAATTAAGAATAAGCCATGTTTCGAACGGGATTAATTTTATATAAAAATTATATAAAAATAATACCAAGTGTAGTAAATCTCTTTATTCCTGCCAAATAAGTAGTTTTGTTTACAGACATGCAAAATAAGGTGTACTTTTTCATAAAAATGTACTTATTTAGTAGTAGTATTGGTGTTGGTAGTAGTAGTTAATTATATTTTCTTTTGTTTCAGATTCTTCCTAGCTCAATGCGGCAATGGAAGCGCAAGTTCTCACTTCTTCACTGTATAGACCTGCAATATTCGAAAGATGGATGTCTGTAAATGCAAAAAAAAATACTTTTTTCTACGTGAAGGTCAAAATATGGAAATAAAAACCCACTCTAATAGACAGAGTTTATTTCCACAACAGTTTCGATGCCCACTGACATCCTCCTCGGGTGGATACAGAAAAACTCTGTCTATTAGAGTGGGTTTTTGTTTTCATGGATGTCTGTGTTTTGTGTAATGACGCTTTAAATGATGGGCGTGATACAGTAACGTTGCGTCATCAAGTTGTGTTTTTGCGGTGCGCAGTAAAAGACTGTAATTTAGTAGAACAACCCGGAAACATAACGAAACTTCTTTGACCTTATATAAAGAAGAATTTCGGCCGTCCGAGAGGTCTTCTTGTCAAGCGAAAAGTTTGGCAATTAACTACATATATCTGTGTGCTTTATTTTGTGATCTCGCGAGTCCGAATGATCGAAAATTGGTGCATTTCATACGCGTTGCTGGTTAAAGTGGTGTTCTGTAGTCAGTGATGGGCATCGATACATGAAATCGCTAAAGTGATACCGATACAATCGATACATGAAGAACGTCTTAGGCGATACCGATACGCCGATACTTTCTAGATGTCTTAAGCGATACCGATACCGATGCATCGCCGATACATGTATCGCCGGTACATTTTTATAATTATTCATTTAATATGTAGGTATTAGATATTATTGTTTATACTAGTAATTTGTACGCCACTGTAAGTAAAATCAACGACATTTTAATGGGTTTTATAGATGTAAATAAAAACAATTGTTTTATTTAATGAAAGTATGTTTTAATTTTGTAGGATACATGAATGACTGAAAATATTACACTAACAATTAAAAGTAATTACTATTACCCTTCAAAAATACCAGCTGGCTAAACATCTGGTCAGACAGTCTATTCCTTTTTGGAGCGTGAATGTGACCAGCCAAACTAAACAACCGTTCTACAGGAGCAGAGGATGGTAGTGGTGTGTTATACTTCAGGAAGACCCGTAGAATTCCTGGGTACTGCCTCAGAGATTGGAGAGAATGACTTCCGTCACCCAGATACTGTAAAACTTCCATCTCAGTGGAATCTTGGGTTGCAGAGACATTAGTGGAAGCAGACTCATAACAGAAGAAATCATCTGCACTTCCGTCAGATGCAGCATCACTTAGTTGTTGCTGGGGGGTCTGCTCGCTGAGGCTCTTAACAGCATTAACCAACATTTCTTGAACCCTCTTTTTGACAATGTTAGTATTAAATTTGCCTTTTATTGTCATCCACTTTAACTTGAACAGAGGATTTGAAGACGATGCCAGTATTGCTGCTTACACTCACGCGACGCATCAAGGCACAGAAACTTTTCAAACCGCTTGGTGAACCCTACTGCGACTGCATCGAGAAGTGGCTGACAATGACGCAATGCCTCCGAATTCAAACGCTCTAGCTTCTTCTCTACAGCTAACAATTTTCTATATTATGGTTAATTAATCTCAATAACACAAGTACAAACGTGTTTAAACGTTGCGCCGTACTGTGTGACGTGACCAGTAGAGTAGTACTGTCATTAAATAAATATTTAATAATATTATTATTTATGTATATTCATAAATATAACTCAGTAGTGTCATATTATAACATCTATTTAAATATTTGAAAATTCTTATTAATGTATCGATGTATCGAAGTATCGATTTTTTTCGATGCATTTAAGAAAATCGACCTTAGCGATACCGATAAATCGATACTTTTGTCAAGTAGCTAAAGCGATACCGATACAAAAGTATCGATCGATACGTATCGGCGATACATGTATCTAGATACTGCCCATCACTGTCTGTAGTCAACGTCGACCTGGATTGGAGTGCTGAATTTTTGTCAGTGCGAAGGTCGTCTCTCCACCGTGGTTTTGACGTGTTGACGTGAGAACTGACGTTAGTTTAATTCTGTATTTTATGAATGATTTTGGTGCGGTATTTCTCGCGGTTTGTTTCTAGCTAAATCGTTTTCTGAATTTACTATTTCTTTGGTATAATTGCATTATTTGGTACGAATTTATAAGCTCATTTTAAGTGTGAAATTTTGAGTTAGCGAGTTTATTTTAATGTTTTGAAGGTATTTTGGCGCGTCTTGTCATTGGTCGATAAATAATTGTTGGTTGGTTGGTTAATAACAGAATTAGTGCATAATGTTGGCAAATTAGTGTTAGTAAATTAGTGTTGATAAAATAAGTGTTGGTAAAATTAGTTGATTGGTGAATTAGATGATGGAGTTTACTGTTTAGTAAGTTAGAACGTAATATTGTTTAGCAGATTTGGACGTAGTTTTAACGAGTGAAAAACCGATTTTGAGTATTTAATCTTGTTCATTTTAATGTCTTGTTAATAGAGTATTTGATTTCGTTTGGTATTAAAAAATAATTTTCCTTCTCCTCAGGGAATGGATATCAGGCAATTTTTTACCAGTAAAGGTGGATCACAGCAACGTCAGCGAGAGAAAACAGGGAATGCAGAGCAGCTCAATCAGGGTGATCTGTCTGGTACAGAGAGAGAGAGAGAGAGAGAGAGAGAGAGAGAGAGAGAGAGAGAGAGAGAGAGGCATCAAGCATCAGGCCAATGGATTTCAGTGCAGCTTGTGAGGTTTCTGATTTAGGAGATATCGAGAATGGCCCAATGCAGGCAAGGTTAGCGCAGTATCTTTGTGAGCGATTCGGGTAAAAAAAAACCTGCTCCTTTCAATACCACTGGTTTAAGAAGCACAGGTGGTTGAAATACTCTGTTCAACAAAATGTTGCCTTTTGTTTTGCATGCATGCATGCATCGTTAGCGTCACAATTTCTTGGGAAACAAGGAATACCATTTACAGGCCACGGTGAAACTAAAGAAAGCCAAAACAGAGGAAATTTTATCGAGTGCTTGAATCTACTGACGAAATTTGACCCATTTCTTTAAAATTAAAGCACCAACCAATGCCAGCTATACTTCCCCTCAGAATAAAGTTATTCAGTGCTGTTCAGAACAGGTGACATGCAATAGTCAGTGAATTGGAGAAAACAGGAATGTATGTGATAATAGCAGACGAAGCAAGGAACAAACAATATGTTGTTCCAGAAACTAGTTCAGTGAAAGAGCATTTTCTGGAATTTAGCGAATTTAAAGATTTTAATGCAGATTCAATCACCGAATCAATAAACAATGCCTAAGAGTCAAGTCAACGAGTTAGACAATCTTCAATGTGTAGCACAAAACTTATAATGATGCAGCTGTTATGAGTGGAATAAGTGGTGGTGTTCAAGCTCGGTTTCAGAAATATTACCCAGGAAGCTATTTATGTACATTGTTACGCCCACCAACTTAACCTGCTACTCTGTCACACACGCAAATCAGTCACAGAAGCTGCTGATTTTTTTTAATACATTGGAAAGTGTATACACCTTCTTCACTACATCGCTAATACAGCACCAAAGCTCAACTCGGATTAAAACAAAGCGAACCGGTACAGCTTTCAGATACACGCTGGTCTTGCCAAGTACGTTCTGTGAATGTGCTGATAACAAACTCCCCAACTGTTGTGCATTGCCTTTCGGAAATGAAGTTTCCAACAGCCGATGGCCTTTTAGCAAAGATGCGCAAATTGCCTACAGTGTACTGCCTGTTTATGTTCTATGCTCTCCTTAGCACAACAGAGGGCTGCTCCAAAACGAAAACTTTGATTTGGCAAACGCAGTCGATTTTAAAGAAGCCGTATGCAGCACTTTAAGGAATATGAGAACAAATGAAAAGACAGAAGAAAATATATGAAAAAGCAATGGCCTTGCGCACCAACAACGGCATTGACATCCAGGAAACGGCAGTGCAAATGAGAAAACGAAAACGCGTGGATGATTTCGTGGTTGAATCTGCAAGTGGTGTACGTGAGGATGTCAGCATACCAGATAATATGAAGACCAAATTATTCTATCCTTGTTTAGATCGGATGCCTTCTGAACTTGACCAGCGGTTCTCTAGCATTAAAGCAGAGCTAATGATCGGAATTCAGGCATGCAGTCCGCTCTCACGAAACTTTCTCTCTGTAGATGACTTAACCACACTTGCTAAACACCACAAAACAAAACTAAATTCGTTACTAAAAATTATTTAGCCCGTAAAAAAAAGAATGGCGAAAATCTCACTATGGAAAATGTGTACCAGTTTTTAGACCCTCTCATGTTTCCAACCTTAAAAAAGTGGTACAAGTTGCATTAACTATCCCAGTGAGTAACTGTAGCTGTGAAAGGTCATTCAGTAGTTTTAAAACGTCTACACACTTGGCTGAGAAGCAAAATGGGACAAACTACATTACACCACCTTGTAGTGCGTTCGAGTAAGAAAAGTGTGCTGGAATCTGTTGTCTAAGGATGCCGTTATTGACCGCTTCATTAAAAGACAAAATAGGAGGCATACATTGACGCTTCCCGAATAATTTCTAAGTAAACATTTTATATTCTTCTTCTTCTTCTTCGTCTTCTTATTATTATTACCATTATTATTATTATTATTATTATTATTATTAGTAGTAGTAGTAGTAGTAGTAGTAGTAGTAGTAGTGGTATGCTATATATGTGAAAACAAAGTTTAATATTTAAAACTATGATATCCAATTATGTGTTTTTACAGGATCGTTTTGCGTTGGTAAATATATAGTTACTATGCAACTGTTTAAACTCACTTAACATATTGTATAGCTTGTTTCATCTTACTAGTGTAGTTCAATACATCATTTGTACATCAATGTATTTTGTGTTCCTCAAAATGTTGAAATACCAAATTATTCTCGGGGGTAGGGGGCTATGAGCCCGAGCTCCGAATCTTTTAAGTACCTATCGACGCCTCTGGCTCTCTGCAAAAATGCTAATGATTTTCCTGACTTCTATAGTTATCATTGCATAATTCATCAACAGGTTATGTGTAGAAAAATGCTGAATATGAAAGTCATGAATATTGGGCTCAACATTGTATGATTAGTTCTGTAAATGCCTTTAAACGAAAATTAAAATGGTTCTTCTCACAAATACAGCAACACAAACTGAGTCATTTCCAAAATATGATGTCAGAGCTAGAAAGCCAGGAAAAAACTACAAATTTTGACAATGATCGATATGTGAACAGGTGAACAGCCTCATCACAGAGTTTGAGAGGCGATTCCAAAACTTCGCGATGCTAGAACCTGTAACAAGATTTATGTGCTTTCCGATTGATGCAGTCATAGATGTTGAAGAAATTGCATTAAAAATGGCAATATTGTTTCACATGGACACATCTTACATCAAAAGTGAAATTTTAACATTGCAAAGAGACCTTGAAATTAAATCGAGGCATCCGATAAAAATTTTTGGAATCTTCTCGTGGAGGGAAAATAACCAAATCTGAGAAAAAGTGTCATGTATTTGACAGCATTCAGCGTTCTCAAACGTGAAGATCGTCAAGTCCGAGTAGCGGTCCACTCTAACAATTAATCATATATGATAGATGCCTACTTGGGGTTAGCAGTCAGTAATAATAATCCAAACTTTGCACAGCTTGCTGACGCCATGCAGTACAAATCATCTACGTCTATTTGATAAAGTAAAAACAAAAGAATAGCTTATTATCCCGTAATCATTATTATTTAAATAATTGTATTTTACATGAATAAAGAAAATATATTCTTGTGCACAATTTTTTTTTAGATCTTAGTAGATCTTAGGTAGATCTTTATAGACCGATGACTGAAGGGCATTTCTGCCCAGACAAACGTTTTTACGAGCTAAACACATTTTTATTGACGCTCCATCTAATTCTGCCTATTGTCAAAAACATTTAAAAACGTAGAAGATTGGGATCTATCCAACAATAAAGGATTATGAAATGCTTCGATATATATATATATATATATATATATATATATATATATATATGAAAAATTATTTCACGAATACATTCATTTTTGCCTGTTCACTCTCATTTGTTTAAGGTTCAAAATTGACTGTCAAACGCGTGTCAAACGCGTGTCTCACTCTGCTTCTCCTTACATTCGTTCTTTGATTTAAAATCACAATAAACAATATAAATGTTCGATGAGATTAATATTTTATTTTTCATCCTAGAACATCATCATAAACGGTAGACATGATCTACCTTAAAGCTAAAACATAACTTCTTATCAATTCATGTTTTCAGCTTCATTAAACATCGATAACCCCCCACCCCACCCCACCCATCCCACACACATTGCTGTATATAAATTGTGTGATATATATATATATATATATACACACACACACACACACACACAGAGTCGAAAACTGAAGACGGCACACACACACACACACACATTAATGATTTGAAATCGCTGTTAAAAATGATAATTATCAGAAAACTCGCAAGAGCCACTCGCTCCTTCACCAAGCCGGGAAGACCTCAACTTTGTTGTAGCGGTCCTGAGATACGTTCATTTAAGTCTCTGACAATATCCCAGGATGTATCATAAGGCCAGGTTAGTGTTACTATTTGGCAGCAGTATTACAGCCTTCCGCTCAACTCGAGCGCATAGTGCCGAACTGAGTTACCATGCCTTTCACACCCCTCACAGTTTCTAAGAATCATAAAATCAGGGACTTTTCTTGTCAATACTTTAAAACTTGCTGTATCAAGTTTTAAAATATCGCTAATATGGAGGAGCTAGTTGCTCTCTCGCGCTCTCCACCGCACATAGTCATGTACACCCGGCTCATCTGGCCTAATATGCGGTCTAATTTCTTCATTTCTACCATATCTCAAGAGTTGAAATTTCTCGGTGTTAAATACCCTAATGCTGTCTTCTGACTCTTTGTTATTTTGTTAGTGTCCCCCTCTGCTGTCCTCTCTTCACACCGGGTCAAGCAGGTGGTCCCGCCTCTAGGCCCGGTTTGGTGGAGGAGCGAGTTGCTCTCGTGCGTTCTCCGCCACACATGACTGCTTGGTGGAGGAGCGAGTTGCTCTCTCGCGCTCTCCACCGCACATATTCATGTACACCCGGCTCATCTGGCCTAATATGCAGTCTAATTTCTTCATTTCTACCATATCTCAAGAGTTGAAATTTCTCGGTGTTAAATACCCTATTGCAGCCTTCTGACCCTTTGTTAGTGTCCTCCTCTGCTGTCCTCTCTTCACACGGGGTTCAAACAGGTGGTCCCACCTCTAGATCTGTCTTGGTGAGGAGCGAGTTGCTCTCTTGCGCTCTCCGCCACACATGACCGCTTGGTGGAGGAGCGAGTTGCTCTCTCGCGCTCTCCACCGCACATAGTCATGTACACCCGGCTCATCTGGCCTAATATGCAGTCTAATTTCTTCATTTTTACCATATCTCAAGAGTTGAAATTTCTCGGTGTTAAATACCCTATTGCTGTCTTCTGACCCTTTGTTAGCGTCCCCCTCTGCTGTCCTCTCTTCACACGGGGTTCAAGCAGGTGGTCCCGCCTCTAGACCTGTCTTGGTGGAGGAGCGAGTTGCTCTCTTTCGCTCACCGCCGCACATGACCGCCTGGTGAAGGAGGGAAATGCTCTCTTGCAACGCGTTTGACACTCAATTTTGAACCTTAAACAAATGAGACTGAACAGGCGAAAATGAATGTATTCTTTTAATTACATTTCAGAATTCTTTATTGTTGGATAGATCCCAATCTTCTATGTTTTTAAATGTTTTTGACAATACGCAGAATTAGACGGAGTGTGAATGAAAATGTGTTTAGCTCGTGAAAACGTTTGTCTGGGCAGAAATGCCCTTCAGTCATCGGTCGACCTTGGGGTTAAGAAGGTGTTTTTGTGTGTTACGATGTAGTTGTAAATTTAGGATAGTATTACGTCTCTCTCCGACTTAAAATGTTAACGTTACTCCCCCCACCCCCTCGCATTACCCCGCTTATCTAAAAACGTATCGGCATAAATAAAAGTTAGTAAAGTGTAGTGTATAATCATTCCCCCGGTTTCCTTTGCATTGTTCGAATCATAATGGCTTCTCAAACTCAGCCACGTGCTACCCGTATTTATAAAGCACAGCGAAACGAGAGTAAAGAGAACGATAAATGAAAGATAGAGAGAAAATGAATAGAAAGTAGAGTAAATAATGAAATATAATAATGAAGGAATGGGCCCTTAAAGAAATTAAACACAACATTTTGGTGGCTACGCGGTGTTCCTTTATATAAATATAAGGGCTTTCCCACGTCGCCTTAGTTTTCGGTCAAAATTGTTGCTACCCATATTATAGCATTAATAAATATTCTGGTTCGATTATTTAAATAGCAAGATGCATTGTGTTATCCCATTTGCAAGCAAATTTCGATTCTCATTCCTTAACAATCATTGTAAATGTTTTTCAAGATGGCGCCCATCATTTTCAAAATTTCTTCTCATAGCGAGCATTTTCGTAATTTTCGCTGTCAAAAAATTTTTTTTTTCTCTTTTCGTTGGAGTCTAGATTTCCAAACCGCTTTGACTCAAAATTTATTTGAGTTGTCTTGTCGAAGTCGTAATAATGTGGAGTCAAAATTAGAGTCAGAATTCGAGTTTGTTTCCTTTTCGCGTTGATTTTTATACGGCAAGGTTTAAAATGTTTGAGTGTATGGTGACGCATTTTTAGGTAATAATAGGTAATAATTATATAGTAGAGCATTCTAAGAGATTCAATAAAGAAGTAGCAAAAATTTTCCAGAATCTATTCAAGTTTTAAGATTATTTTTTGACTGGATGTAAATAATGGATTTACAGGCATCGCTTTGTAGTTTTAGTTCGCTTTATAATTTTAAGTTAATTTAAAGGTTTAAAGTCGAAAAATAATCGTTAAAGACACTAATTTATACTGGGTCAAATTCGGACAGTTTAACTTTATTATGCTTGCCGTATATAAATTATGAGAGACTTTAAAATAAGCAAAATTTGTTATACAAATATAAAAAATTGGTTTAATTGAAATAGAGAAATTGTTTACTTTTATATTTTTATAGGTGAACTGATTGTTGTCGTTTTTTTTTTCTTTCTTTCATTTTCAGGACAATTCCGAGTGATGTTTTGTATGGTTAGGCTGTTTAAGTTTTTTTTATTCTGAAATTAGATTTTAGTGTGTTAAGGAGTGTTTTTACATTTTATTTTAGACGTGGTTCGAATTCAACGTTAAACTGTAGGTCTAAGGTGGAATGACCCGCTTGACCTTCGCCGGGATGAGCAATCAGGGGGGGATGCTAAACAAAAATTGCCGATAAAGTAGAACTTTTTTAATGTATGAAGGACGGGCTAGGGGCAATGATGTAAGTTTTAGGCGATGTTGCATATTTTTTATATGAAGTTTAACACTGATAAAATTCAACTGTTACGGTACGGAAAAGGGGAGGATCTAAAATTCCATGGAATAGAAAAAACGATCCCCGATGATCCGGGTGTACCTGAGAGATGGAGAGTAAAAGAAGTCAACTCACTACTTCACCAGGCCAACTAGATCTATTGTAGTAGTATTCCCTGTTAAACTGTAGGTCTAGGACGGGGTGAAAAGCTTGACCTTCGGAGCATTTCTTTAGTAAGTGATAAATATTATTTTCACAAGGTGATTCTGTTATTCTCGGTAAACCGTCTTATTCCGCTCCCGAGTGATATTTTGTATGGTTAGGCTGTTTAAATTTTTTTTATTCTGAACTTAGATTTTATTGTGTTAAGGAGTATTTTAAAATTTTATTTTAGACGTGGTTCGAATTCAACGTTAAACTGTAGGTCTAAGGTGGAGTGACACGCTTGACCTTCGTTAGAATGAACAATTTGCATAGGTCCGGGCTTGTATATTATTATTTTTTTATTATATATATACTCCTCGCTCGTAGTTCTTATGCTATTATTATTTTTGATTGCATATATTCCTTCGCTTGTATAGGAATGTATATTTATTTTCAATATATTTCGTGAAATTGGAACCAATAATTTGTCTAAATAAGCAGAGTGATGTGATGGTGTTTTATTTAATTCTTTTGGATGTGTATATAAACGTTATTATTATTATTATTATTTAATTATACCAAATGGCTGGTTAGGCCTTCTAAGTCAATTGGCGGGTTAAGCCAGCTGACGGATTATGCCAATCCAATAATTCGTCTAAATAAAGAGTGATGTGGTGGTGTTTTATTTAATTCTTTTGGTTGTATATATAAACGTTATTATTATTATTATTATTTAATTATACCAAATGGCTGGTTAGGCCTTCTAAGTCAATTGGCGGGTTAAGACAGCTGACGGATTATGCCAATCCAATAATTCGTCTAAATAAAGAGTGATGTGGTGGTGTTTTATTTAATTCTTTTGGTTGTGTATATAAACGTTATTATTATTTTTAATTATACCAAATGGCTGGTTAGACCTTCTAAGCCAACTAGCGGGTTAAGTCAGAATATATGCTTTAATTAAATAAATAGCGCAAACTGGCAACTCAGCCAGATACGCCAACTGTTGGATTAAGCCGGAGTATATGCTTTAATTAAATAAATAGTGCAAACTGGCAACTCAGCCTTCTAAGCCAACTGGCGGATTAAGCCAGAATATATGCTTTAATTAAATAAATAGCGCAAACTGGCAACTCAGCCTTCTAAGCCAACTGGCTGATTAAGCCAGAATATATGCTTTAATTAAATAAATAGCACAATCTAGCAACTCAGCCAGATAAGCCAACTGGCTGATTAGGAACATATTAAGACAACGGCCGCTCGGCCGAAGTCTTAATATGCGCTTGGCTCCTTTCTCTTCTTCTCCTCTCTCTTTCTCTTGGGGTATAACTCCGCCTCCAAGTTGCATAACCCCTTGTTGCTCTTGCAACATCCCCCCTCCCCCTGTGCTGAATAACAACTTGCAACATTCCCCTTGTTGCATAACTTGCACCATTCCCCCTTGTTGCATACCAACTTGCACCATTCCCCTCACCTTGTTGCACAACAACTTGCAATATTTACTTTGCAATGTTGATCAACATTTGCAATTGCATTGCACTCGTCCATTTTTCGCCCGTCCTACTGGCTTTCTGTCATTGCTCCGTAAGTTATTTAGGTAGGTAGTTAGTTATAAGGCTAACTAACCTAACGAAAATATCACGACCTAACCTAACCAATCGTCAAGGCCGTACAGTTGACCTAACGATTGGTTAGGTTATGTCGTGATATTTTCGTTAGTTAGCCTTATAAGGCTAACAGATCAATGAAAGAAAGCCACCCCCAAACGGGTTGGGGTGGCTTTCTTTCATTGACACAATTCGGGGGTGGCATTGTTTACTAGAAACTTTTGGGGATGGCTTTCTTTCATTGATCCAATTGTTATTAAGCAACTTACACTTGCAATTTGTATTTTGTATGTGAATTGGCCTTTTATTGTTTTAGCCCTGAAGATGGAATTAGTGCATTCCGAAACGTTGGTACTGATTAAACCTTGAAGGATGTTTATTTTTTCTCTGGTGTTCCTGTTCATTATTATACTGCATTTTCCACGCCATCAATCAATAGCCGATATATATCATATACAGGGTGTCCCATAAGTTTGGAACCATAGGGCAAAATAAGTAATTCATGTTTTCCGTTTATGCAAATGCCCAAGATGTCTTTGAGTAAGGAAGAACGCATCCAGGTAATCCTGCTCGTAGGAAATCGGAGTCAGAGGGAGGTCGCTGAGGAATTTAACAGACTGCATCCGGAACGCGCGCCGATAACACAGCTGTGTCGGCAAACTTGTAACAAAGTTCAGGGAAACGGGATTCATAGAAGATAAACCACGCAGTGGACCTCCGAGGACATCCACCGACGATGACGCAGCCGCTACCATCCTCGCTCATTTCACAAACAGTCCCCAAAAGTGTCGTCGGCGGTTGACCACTGAGAAAGGAGTGTCGAAAAGCAGCATCCACCGCATTCTTCAAGCACACAAATGGCATCCTTACAAACTTCAAATCCTGCAGAAATTAAGCAAATGGTGAGGTGATCCGACAGAACACTCGCTACTGGTCGCAAGCCAACCCTCACTGGTTTACTGCTTCAAAGGAACAAGGTGTCGCTCGTGTGATGGTATGGTGTGGCATTTGGAAAGACCGTATCATAGGCCCCTTCTTTTTTGATGACACTGTCACAGGAAACGCCTACTTGCGTATGCTCAACGAGGAAGCATTCCCCAGTGTCTTGAAAACAGATGGGGATTTCCCAACATGGTTCCAGCAGGATGGTGCTCCTGCCTATTACAGCATTCGGGTAAGAGAGTGGCTGCACCGACAATTCCCTGGTCATTGGATAGGACGTCGAGGGCCTGTGGAGTGGCCGGCGAGGAGCCCCGATCTCACCCCATTGGATTTTTATCTCTGGGGTCACTTGAAGGCGTTGGTCTACGCGAAGAAAATTCAGAGTGTTACACATTTGCGGGAGCGCATCATCGACGCATGTAACACCATCACTCCTGATACCATTCGCCGTGTGTTTGCTGACTGGATATCTCGTCTGCATTCGTGTATCAATAATAATGGTGGACACATTGAACACGTTCTGTGAATAAAAACCGTTTTTATTGCCGTTTTTATAATTTTGCTCTATGGTTCCAGACTTATGGGACACCCTGTACACGTATATATATATATATATATATATATATATATATATATATATGGGATGAATTTCATAATTAAACACGTGAAATGAATGAATGCTGCAAATCCACAAGGAAAAAGAAAAACGATTCCAAGGCCTTTCGTGTATTCAGAGCTACACCTCATCATTCCCTGACGAGGTGTAGCTCTGAATACACGAAAGGCCTTGGAATCTTTTTCTTTTTGTGGGTTTGCAGCACACACACACACACACACACACACACACATATATATATATATATATATATATATATATATATATATATATATATATATACACACACACTCCTCATTGATAGTTGATCTTGTTGTTTTTCTTTTTATGAAATCTTGTACAACTCCAATAGTTTATTTGTCTTTTGTTAGAAAAATTGTACAGAGCATCGCGTTTTCCCTGAACAGTTAACTTCACTTCTTTGGGAGAGAAACTGGAGAGGAAAATCTGATGATTGTTCAACAAAATAAAATAAATATACCAAAGTCTCAGAAAGTTTTACATCACTAATTTCTAAAGAGGTAAAACTACTAAAGCTCACTGATGTAATCAAACTGGCACATTTTATTTTTATTTACGAGTGTAAGAACAAAATCATTAACTCACAATGGAGAAATAAATATTTTGTAACTCATCAAGAAATCCATTCGTATCAGACCACAAACAGATCAGACCAGTTATTCCTCAATTTAGAGTGTTTTCATCTCAAAGAACTACGTCGTAACCAATGTCGTAATACCTTCCTGTTGATTAGCGACGTTGAGCGACATTGGATCTGGGTAGTAGTTGGATGGGAGACCGTCCTCCGCGTCCAAATTATGTAGCGACCCGTGGATCCCACGTGAAGCTGTCGGTCCCCCCAGTCACATGACCTTAGATTTTGCGAAGGAGGTTAAACGACCCCAGTAGTATGACCGCAAAAGGAGAGCGTGCAATTGCAAATGTTGATCAATGTTGCAAAGGGCGGGAGACGTTGCGATGGGTGTGCAACAAAGGGAGAAAGGGGGATGTTGCAAGCGGTTATGGAACAAGGGGGAGGGGTTATCTCCCACGCTGCAATGAAGGGGAACTCCCCCAGCAAGGTGGGGGAGTCCACCTATCCTCTTTGGGGGAGAAGCTGGGACGGCCTCACCTCCCCAAAGGGGTATACCTAACCTAGGAGAGGGAGAGAAAGGAGGAGGGTCTTTGGGGGAGAAGTCGGGACGGCCTCACCCCCGAAAGGGGTATACCCAACCTAAGAGAGGGAGAGAAAGGAGAAGGAGAGAGGAGTGTTCGCCTGGCTCCTGCCAGACGCATATTGAGAGTTCATCCGAGCGCCCGCTGTCTTATAAGGTCCTAATTAGCCAGTTGGCTTAGAAGGCTTCTTAGAAGGCGTAAATGGGCTGTTCAGGTGTACATTATTAGGGTTGAATAGCCAGATTGTGCTATTTATTTAATTGAAGCATATATTCTTGACAGTTGGCTTTCCGCCAGTTGGTATTATCCGACAGCTGGCTTAACCCGCCAGTTCACGTAGAAGACCTAGAAGGCAGGTGTATATATATTAATTAACTTTTCAGCTGCCAGATTGCGCTATTCAGGTATTCTTGACAGTTGGCTTAGAAATCCGTCAGTCGGTTTAGAAGGCCTAACCAGCCATTTGGTATGCATATAATTAAATAATAATATCGTTTATATATACAACCAAACGAATTAAATAAAACACCATTACATTATTCTGTTTATTTAGACGAATTAATGGAATCAATTTCACGAAATATATAGAAAATAAATATACAATTCTATACAAACGATGGAATATATATGATAAAAAATAAAATAAAAAATAATAATAGCATAAGAATTACGAACGAGGAATATATATATATATATATATATATATATATATATATATATAATAAAAAACTAAAAAATATAATATACAAATCCAGACCTATTCGAATTGTTCATTCCGTCGAAGATCAAGCTTTTCATCCCACCCTAAACCTACAGTTTGACAGGGAATCCGGACCTACTCGAATTGTTCATTCTGACGAAGGTCAAACTTTTCACCCCACCCTAGACCCTAGAAAGTAGTTACTATGCATAAAGTATTTAATATACAGAAGTAGTTAATATGCATAAAGTAGTTAATATGCCTAAAGTAGGGGTCTTTTCTAAATGGACGACTCCACGGGATTTAGCTGAAATTTTTATTATACATATATCTTACTGTCCTGACAACAAAAATAATATTTTTGTCATGGAGAAATGTGCAGAAGGTAAAGTAAAATGAAAAAATTAGAGAGAACTAGTTTGCACAGCGCATGACGGTTTCCATGCTAACAGACAAAAAATAAATAAGAAAATCCTTTATTTAACAAATATTAACAAATCACTTGTTTTACTGAATAAATAATAGTAATTATTTAGGAAAATTTTTAATGTCTTACTATTTTGTTGAATAAACCATTTTTCTCCATACGAACTCTCATAAACAGTAATTTTTGTTGTTATTAATGTTTATTTGTTGCCTGCTCAGACCTAGTTTAGTCTGAATATTATTGTTGTATGTGAACATGTGATAATGCAGTGCTGTGATCTATCTACTTGTGAGATGCCCCCGGTCAACTGAATGTCCGGTTAGGTCAACTGAATGTCCGGTTAGGTCAATTGAATGCTCAGTTAGGTCAACTGTACGCCTTGACAATTGGTTAGGTTAAGTCATGATATTTTAGTTAGTTTTAACGAAAATATCACGACTTAACCTAACCAATCGTCAGGGGCGTACATTTGACCAAACCGGCCATTCAATTAACCTAATCGGGCATTCAATTAACTGGGGGGCAGCACAGCAACCTCGTATCCGCGCGTCATGAGCGGTGTAAACTAGATAACGGCCATGCGCTATGCAAACTAGTTCTCTCTATTTTTTTAATTTTACTTTACCTTCTGCGCATTTCTCCATGAAAAAAATATTATTTCTGTTGTCAGAAAATTAAGATATATGTATAATAAAAATTTCAGCTAAATCCCATGGGGGTCATCCATTTGGAAAAGATTCGAAAGTAGCTATATATATATATATGAATGTATGTATATGTATATGCATATTTACGCTCAACCCACACAGCTCTGCTTGACCAGATGGAATTGGAGGCGTTTTGTTTCATCAATTCCCCACCTCTTACTGACTATCTTCAATCCATCTCTCTTCGCCACAATATTGTCTCACTCTCTCTTCAATATCGCTATTATAACGGACACTGCTGTTTTGAAGCCTCCAACTGCATGCCTCCTCCTTTAAGGAGAGCACGTAGTACCCGATTTTCTACACATTCTCATTCCTTTTCTGTCCAACTTTTTAATACAAAGGTTAATCGGTATTCTCAAGCTTCCCTCTACTCAACTGGTCAACTCTGGAACAATCTTCCTTACTCCATCTTTCCTCCTGTCTATAACCTTCAATTTTTCAAACAGAACGTGTCCAGGTATCTCGAAAACGTTGAACCTTGATTTTGGCTCTCTTCTTCCTCTACCTAATTAGGGAGGGGGGCCTTTTTGCGGTGTTCGCCCTTGTCCCCTTCTTTCTGTATAATAAAAGAATAAGAATACATTATCAAGTCTTAGACCTATTTATCTTCGTTTTGTTAACTTTACTATGTATACTCTTCATTGGCCTTCCGATAGTCTGAGAATGAAAAACATAATTGAAATGAAATGATGTAGTGGTTAGCATCGCTGATTACGAATCTACCGGCCCAGGGCTCGATTCTCGGTGACGGCATTCGGCGCGTAGCAAACCCAGCTGTTCATCCTTCCATACAATAAAGTTGGTTGGTAGATAAATGGGTAGCCTGTGTAGCCTCGTGGTAAAGACGCTGGGCTGCTAATCGGGAGGTCATGAGATCGAGTCCGGACGAAGACTTCTGACCACCAGTGGTGGGTCGTGATTCGGATTCCACGTTAAACCGTAGTTCTAAGGTGGAGCAACAAGCTTGACCTTCGTCAGAATGAACCATTTGGGCGGAAGCAAAAATCAAGGTTAACCAAGGTTTGTATGAAAAACAACGAAATAATATAAATTGCTCAAAACGCTTATTATACTAATAGCATTACTGTCCTTCACAAAAAATCACTACAAAACCAGTAATCAATACAATTTGAATAACTATTTAGTTTAATTTTTCATATATTATAAAGTCGTATATAAAAGGTACCGTATTTCCCGGCGTATAACGCGCACCCTAATTTTGAAGAGAAAATTATTTTGAAGAGAAAATTTAGGAAAATAAAAATTTAGGAAAAAATATACCTCCTACCTCACTTCACATGCACAATTTTAACGAGTTAATTTTAACGCAGGGTGATTTTTGGAGTATTTTGGGGGGAAAAAAGTGCGCATTACACGCTGGGGAATACGATATATAAAATAAAGGAATGTTGTTTTTACTACGGTGTTTAGGTTTCACATTTTCTATTAGTGTTAGTTGGAACTTATGTTTGTATATGAGAAAGTAGTTAATGTGCATAAAGTAGTTAATATACAGAGAGCAGTTAATATGCATAAATCAGTTAATATACAGAAAATAGTTAATATGCATAAAGTTGTTAATATACGGAAAGTAGTTAATATACAGAAAGTAGTTAATATACAGAAAACAGTTAATATGCATAAAGCAGTTAATCAGAAAATAGTTAATATGCATAAAGCAGTTAATCAGAAAATAGTTAATATGCATAAAACAGTTAATCAGAAAATAGTTAATGTGCATGAAGTAGTTAATATACAGAAAGTAGTTAATGTACATAAAGCAGTTAATCAGAAAATAGTTAATATGCATAAAGTAGTTAATATACAGAAAATAGTTAATATACATAAAGCAGTTAATCAGAAAATAGTTAATATGCATAAAGTAGTTAATATACAGAAAGTAGTTAATATACATAAAGCAGTTAATCAGAAAATAGTTAATATGCATAAAGTAGTTAATATACAGAAAATAGTTAATATACATAAAGCAGTTAATTAGAAAATAGTTAATATGCATAAAGTAGTTAATATGCAGAAAGCTTACAATCTTATAGTAGATTGCTGGAAGGAAGGAAGGAAGGAAGGAGAATTTTAAAGTTATGCCAACCACTTGTAATGAGTACCAGTAAGAGCGCAACTGTGTAAATACGATTATGCTAAGCAGGTTTAGGGAAAAGCTTTATTTTTATCAATACTTCAGATACAGTTTTTATACCACTTTGTAATTCTAATTCTTTTCAATAATAAAATATATACTTTAGAATTTAACCATTTTATCATACCTTTTGTGCACCTTGTATACACAATAAGCTTTATTGGCAGAATATAAGTCCCATAAAATAGTACAATATTCTTGAAGGTAATAAACGATAAGATAAATCAAATAATAATAAATTTATAAACGAAATATTAGGAACAAAAGAGAACTAAAGATAAGACACGTGCTGAAACAAGTGATATTAAAAACTACCCAAAACTAAGGCTACAAAAAAAAAATATATATATATATATACAATAAAAAAATACACGAAGCTATAATATCAATGTATATGGTAATGATAATGATGAATGATAAATGATAATAATAATGATAATATTTATTGGTAGGAAATAGATTCCATACAAAAGAGGACTATGTTAATAAAGAAATAACAATATTACACTTAATGAAACGAGAAATAATGAAATTAGTAATAATAGCATCCCAAATAAATAATAGCATCCCAAATAATAATAGCATCCCAAATAAATAATAGCATCCCAAATAATAATAGCATCCCAAAAAAATAAAAAGTACATGTAATGGAAAAGCTATTGCAGGAGTTAATTGGAACTATAGACAAACACTTTGATACCGAGAGGTCCACAGTTTAGATGACATAAAGTAGCACTAGTTTTAACGCTGTATTGAAATATTTTTAATGGAAATATCTTACAAGTATTTTTCATTTAATACAAAGAAGTCTTTTGAACTTCACAAAAAACAATAATAAAAAGTGCAATTTAAGATTTTTCATTAAAACACTAAACTAAAATGAAAAAGGATTACTGTAAACTGTAATTGCAATTGCAACCTTGCAACGAACCTATGAATGACCCAGATCATATGTTTCAGTTGTTTTATGACACTTTATTCCATATTTTTTTATACTTGCTTTCCTTTGAGTTGGAAAACAGTTTCGCCCAAAAGTGTTGCAAATCAATGGATCACTCCAGGAATTATCACTTCAATAAAGAACAGATAAATTATTAAAATTGCAATATAAAGAAAATTCCTAAAGTACAATATACTCAATACAGAAACAAATTAACTAAAATAATCAAAATTGCAAAATATAAACTATTATAACAATCAATTTTCCAAACATAAAGGGGACATGAAAAACACTTGGACAACCATAAACAGTCTTCTCGGAAAACAATTAAGAAAAATTCAATAGAGTAGAAATAATAAATGTGATAATAAAGAAATTACGGATGATACTGCTATTGTAGACTCTTAAATATACATTTATCAATAGCGAATAAGCTTCGTTCACAATTACTAATAATGATCACTCACCTCTAGAATATATGCCACCCAGCCTACTAAATTCATTTTCTTTTGTTCCGCTACCTCTACTGAGGTCCAATATTATTGGTAAATTAAAAAATACAAAAATAATATTCATAACATTCCTGTACCTATATTGAAACTTGTTAAGATAAGATCTGTAACTTTGGCTAAAATTATCAATCAAAGTATTTCCAAAGAGATATTCCCATCAATGCTAAAAATTGGTTGTACAAACCCCTTTTTAAGGGGGGAGATCCTGCCTTGCAACTAATTACAGGCCGGTGTGTTCATTATCTGTGTTCAGCAAAAGTTTTGAAAAAATTGTAAAAGTAGAATGCAGCGACATTTAGAATCTGCAATTTATTATCTCCAAATCATATGGCTTCCTTAATAATAAAACAACGGAAATGGCTATTTTAAATCTATGGAAAATGCAAATATGTAGAGGTAAAGAGAACAAAGAAAATGGATGTCAGTATTTAGGATTTGAGTAAGGCATTAATGTAATAGACCATAATATTCTACTTAAATTATATTGTTACAGCTTAAGAGGAGCTCAGTGATTGGTTTAAAAGTTATTTGTTCAATAAATATAATTTTGTATCAGTAAATAAGTTTGCTTAACTAAAACGCTTGTCAAACATGGTGTGCCACAGGGCTCAGTTTTGGGTCCACTATTATTTTATTATATATAAATGACCTTCCACGTTCATAGATATACTTGACTTCATAATGTTTGCAGATGATATAACTCTTTTTCTTGCAAAGATGTTAATTCAGCTAGAATATTATTTAAATCAGATTATTAGTGTAATGAAATGGTTGACCACCACTAAACTCTTCCTAAATACCAGTAAACAAATTTCATGATTTTACTAATAAAAGAAATGTATATCTTGATGAACTTAATGTTGATGAAATGGTTGTAAGTAGTGTACTGTACAAAATTTGTTGGTTGTAATGCTAGATAAGTATTTGCAATGGAGTGATTATGTAAATTGTATCGCGAAAAATATTTCAAGGTGCGTTGCTATAATGTTTAACTTAGAATGTAGCCCCTAAAAGGTTTTATTAACTCTATATCACTCTTGTTCTTCCTTATATAACGTACTGCACCTTTGTTTGGTGAATCTCCACTCAGAACGCTTTAAAAAGTATCTTTGTCGTCAGAAACGAGCAGTAAGGTTATTATCTGATGCTGATTTCCTTGATCACTCTAGTGCATTATTTAAAGAACTAAAACTACTAAAGCTCGATGATGTAATGAACTGGCACATTTATTTTTATTTTACAAGTGTATGAACAAAATCATTAACTTACAATGGGTAATAATATTTTGTAACTCATCAAGAAATCCACTCAAATCAGACCAGAAATAGATCAAAGCTTGTTATTCCTCTATTTAGATCAGTGGTTCCCAACCTTTTCAAGGCCAACGACCCCTTATGTCCATTAATATTTACTGGTGCCCCCTATAAAGATAATAACAAACAGGATAGGTGACTTATTAATAGAAGGTAACAATTTTAGTTTCCTAGGGCCCCCTCTAAGATTCTCAAGCGGCCACTAGGGGGCGGTGGCGCCCACGTTGGGAACCACTGATTTAGATTGTCTTCATCTCCAAAATTACCCATTTTCATTGGATTGAACTATGGAATGATTTAGATGCTGATATAAATCAGAAGATATAAATCTGCACCAAGGATCAGCTTTGAGCCCTTCCTTTCAATGTGGTATTCGAGTGTTGACGGACAGGATTAGAGGGGAGGCGCCGTGGTGCATGATGTATGCAGCGGTGCGCCCACGTTGGGAACCACTGATTTAGATTGTTCTTCATCTCCAAAATACACATTTTCATTGGATTGAACTATGGAATGATTTAGAGATGATATAAATCAGAAGATATAAATCTGCACCAAGGATCAGCTTTGAGCCCCTTCCTTTTCAATGTGGTATTCGATGTTGTTGACGGACAGGATTAAGGGGAGGCGCGCGTGGTGCATGATGTATGCAGACGATGTTGTGTTGAGTGGGAGAAGAAAGAGGAGGAGCAGAGCAGCAGTTGGAAATTGGGAGAGAGGCGTTGGAAAGTAGGGGATGAGAATAGCCGAAAGAAGACCGAATATATGAGATGTGATGTGCAGCAGACCGAGGAGGGGAAGTGACATGAGTGGAGAGCGTGTTAAGACGGTGGAGTATTTAAATACTTGGGGTCAACAGTGGAGCAGAGGGGGGAGCAGAGGAGAGAGATTAAACTGTAGAATACAGTCGGGGTGGAAGAAGAACTGGAGAGACGTATCAGGGTACTCTGTGATAAGAGGGGTCAGTGAAACTGAAGGGAAAGGTATTCAAAACAGTGGTGAGGCCGGCAATGTTGTATGGAATGGAGGAGACTGTGCCAATGAAGAAGAGCAATGAAAGAAAAATCGATGTGGCTGAAATGAAGATGTTGAGATGGATGTGTGGAGTGACGAGGAGGGATAGGGTCAGAAAATGAGCATATAAGAGGAACAGTGAAGGTGGCGGAAGCATCTAAGAAGGTGCAGGAGGCCAGGCTGAGGTGGTATGGACACGTCAGGAGAAGAGAGGAGGAGTATGTGGGGCGCAGAGTGCTGGAGATGGAGTTGCCGGGACGGAGAAGAAGAGGAAGACCGAAGACGAGATGGAGGGACTGTGTGGTGGCGGACATCAGGGAGAAGGACTTGGAGGAGGACGTGGTATACGACAGAGGAGAGTGGAGAAGACGAATCAAAAACAGCGACCCCATGTAAAGATGGGATAATAAGCTGCGGAAGAAGAAGATAAAAAATATTGTAAATGTAAATTCATTTAAAACCAAGTTGAAATCTCGATTAATAATGGCATACTAATACAAATCTAGGACTAATGTATATTACTATTGTTTATTCATTTCTCGTGTGTAATCTAGGATTAAAGACAGTAGTAGTATAGCCGCAAAGGGGAGAGTGCAGGAATGTTGCAGGTTATTATGTAATGTTGCAAAGGGGGGTGGGGGTTGTTGCAAAGGGGGATGTTGCAAGTGAGGGTTGTTGCAAAGGGGGATGTTGCAAAGGGGGGTGGGGGTGGGGGAAAGGGGGTGGGGGGAAAACTTGGAGGCGGCGTTATCCCCAAGAGAAAGAAGGAGGAGAGGAAAGGAGGAGAGGTGTTCACCTGGCAGGAGCCAAGTGCACACTAAGACTTCCAGCCGGTCTGGCGTTGTTTTATAGGCTCCTAATCAGCCAGAATCAGCCAGTTGGCTGAATCAATCAGCCAGTTGGCTGAGCCAAAGACGCCTGAAGAAGAGAGAGAGATGCCTGTAGGAGGGAGAGACGCCTGTAGGAGGGAGAGACGCCTGTAGGAGGGAGAGATGCCTGTAGGAGGGAGAGACGCCTGAAGGAGAGAGGATAGGTGCACATGCAGGAGTACACATGCTGGAGGTACACATGCAGTAGGTACACATGCTGGAGGTACACATGCAGTAGGTACACATGCTGGATGTACACATGCAGGAGTACACATGCTGGAGGCAAACATGCAGGAGAGAGAGAGAGAGAGAGAGGCGCCTGAAGGAGGAAGATACATGCAGGAGAGAGAGAGAGAGCTGAAGGAGGGAGAGAGACACCTGAAGGACAGAGTGGAGTTCTCCCCCAATTTATTTTCGTTTCCCTAACCTAAGAGGCCACTATGGGGTTTACCAAAGGGCATGAAATAGAAGGAGCAGAGCTCCTTACTCGGCCGGAGCCGAGGGGGGAATGGTTCTTCACCAACTTCGCGATCTTTTATAATCCTCTATTCTGGCTGAGTTGCCAGATAGCGCAAGGTATTCCAGATAGCGCCATGTATTCTAATAAGCATTGTGTACCACAATATGGTAGATGAATTAAATAATTACAAACTTAATTGAAATATAGATGTATATAGTGTTTACAATAGATGTATATAATGGTAATATTAATATTGGAACATTGAGTACTTAGCTTCCTTGAAGTTGAACGAAGCAAATAACGTAGTTATCCATAATTCAACCAACCATAGAAAACAGAATTATAGAAATATATTATATATATATAATATATATATATATATATATATATATATATTAAGCATTGTGTACCACAATATGGTAGATGAATTAAATAATTACACTTAATTGAAATATAGATGTATATAGTGTTTTACAATAGATGTATATAATGGTAATATTAATATTTGGAACATTGAGTACTTAGCTTCCTTGAAGTTGAACGAAGCAAATAACGTAGTTATCCATAATTCAACCAACCATAGAAAACAGAATTATAGAAATATATATATATATTATATAATATATATATATATATATATTAAGCATTGTGTACCACAATATGGTAGATGAATTAAATAATTACACACTTAATTGAAATATAGATGTATATAGTGTTTTACAATAGATGTATATTGTGGATTATATGCAAAATATAACATTAACTTGAGCCTCCTTGAAGATGAACGAAGCAAATAACATAGTTTACCTTCGAAAACGCCATAATAGAAAACAATTAATTTTATGGGTAACTATTTCGACAAAAGTTTACTATAATTATATCAGTCTTTTAAATATCTTCTGATATATATATATATATATATATAAAATACCACAATATA
>JAJOZX010005672.1:125000-265000 GCA_023014485.1 Bathynomus jamesi | reverse complement strand
CGTAGGGTGCCCATTTACTGCCAACACACTTTCTTTTATTATGTGGAATGACCACCTTAGACCTACAGTTTGAACCATCAACACCAGCGTCTTAACCACTAGGACACGTAGGGTGCCCATTTATCTGCCAACCACTTTCTTTTATTATGTGTAATGACCACCTTAGACCTACAGTTTGAACCATCAACAGCCCCGCGTCTTAACCACTAGGACACGTAGGGGGCCCATTTATCCGCCAACCACTTTCTTTTATTATGTGTAATGACCACCTTAGACCTACAGTTTGAACCGCGGGTCGATGCAAGACATCGGCAGGAGACCTACCGTTTATATCTCCGGTGACTCCGCACTCAGGACGGGGGCATCCATGCCACCAGCAACCGTTAAAGGAGTACACAGTCTTCACACCAGTGACACGGTTTTCACTTAACCCATCAACCCAAAAAACACGTCCATTAATCTTAATGGGTACTTCACCCGTGTTGCGGGCGTGCTTTATGTATACACCTGTCTGTTCTGTAGGTGTAAGCCAGTAATAGCCTTGTGCCCGTAACTGCGGGGATTGTTTCGGTGAATAATGGTTAAGGTGCCTTTCGGCATGAAGTTATTCTTGAACACCGTAAAACTAATGATGCGATGATGGTTGCGACTTGCAGTGGATCGCATTTGAAACGGGATATGTACATCCTTCTAAAGGCCTGGAAACATACTCTAAAGCACGCGCACATCATTCACGCAATAACGCTCACATTCATCAGCTATATTATAAGGGTTACTTTCATTAAACTGTCGTAGTATCGATCAAAGTCTTCACGTTCATCCATGCAGTCAAAATAATGTTTGGGGGGTGGTGGGCCTACGTAGTTTAAAGTCTCGCTGGTGAGGAAAGTGTATGGGAAGTATCCTTTGGAAACTTCAGCTGCTACTCCCATCACCTTGGGTAGCTTTGCTAATTTACAAGGTGTGAGTATAAAGTATCTTTAAATTGTACATTGCCTCAGGGAATCACAGATAGTAGCATGACTCACGGTCTTACAGTGGGCGGAGCTTAGAATTTTCGCCTGTGCACACACAAAGGAGAAAGTGAAACGCTAATTGAAACATGAGTTATTTAATAAACGAGCTATTCAGTAACACAAGAAATAACAGAAAACACAAGAAAAACAATGCTTAGATTTGGTGATCACAAACAACTGAAACCTAAAGAAACCTGTACTCGATATGAATGGCTTTCATATCGTTCAGTACTATTTTTTGTTCCCACTTTACAACCTGATGGTAAGTCATCTTTAAATACGTCTAGAATACAATCAAAAGCACGCACAAAGAGTTCATCGTTAGCTACATTATTAAACACAAGTTTATAAGAACGCTTTTCCAATCGAGGGTTTATTTCTACCGACCCGAGCTTTTCAATCGTGAACACGTCTTCACACAACATAGCGGCAATTGAATAATCTAAATCGTTACGACAACTGCGCATTATATAAAGAAATAGTTTCTTCACGATAATTTTCACGAACTAGGCATATTTTATAATGTTTTACTAAACATCTTCACACACGGCACACTATTTGAGAGGAACATATGCTCATATTTTTTCCTTTCTGCCCGTCAACGATACTCATCTCTAAAGTCTGTTAAAAACTCACGCAGGACACTAGCCACAACCTCACTACGAACTCGTCATGATATACATTAATATAGTGATAAAAATACTTAAGATTGTCCATGATCACGAGATTCACATTTTCAGTCGTAGGGTATGAGTAATCGACATGGTGTAGCATGACGTAATGCCGCTTGTCACACCACCCATCCGCAAGACTCATTATCCATACCTGCTGCTTCTCTTCTGCACGCGTTGTTTCTTTTACTTTAGACTTTTATAAAGTTTAGATCTGCAGCATACTTCAGCACATCGTCAGTGCAACGAAAGCCTTCAATGGTCTCACCAGAACTTCCGTAGAGTATTTGTACATCTTGGAACTTCACACAATCCAATGTGGTTTTAAAAGAGGCATAGGAGAGGGGGAATAGGAAGTTTTTCGGTATCCACCACATCCTGGCACTTTGCTGAATACCATTTCATAAACGTTGTACAAACAATATTAAAGGTAGCCATTTGAATACACGTCTGATTTTTCTTCTGAATACACGTCTGATCTCTCGTCTTACTGCATCGACTGATCACGCAGGGAATCACAGATAGCAACATGACTCACGGTCTTACAGTGGGCGGAGCTTAGAATTTTCGCCTGTGCACACACACACACACACACACACAAAGGAGAAAGTGAAACGCTAATTGAAACATGAGTTATTTAATAAACGTGATATTCAGTTAACACAGAAATAACAGAAAACACAAGAAAAAACAAATGCTTAGATTTGGTGATCACAAACAACAGAAACCTAATACTTTAAAGAAAGCATTCTATTAAATACTTTTAGCTATTTCACGAATTAATACCTGTTTTTAAATAGACTCGACAAGAAGACCGCCTGGACTGATTTTATAGAAATTCAAGGATTCCAAGTTGATCACGAGAGAAGCTATGTAGTCATCTTCCATGCTGCAAAATCTCGTCGTTAGCCTGCCTGCTCAGAGCACCGGACAAGAGGTAAATCGAATCCACATCAACACAAAATTTTAGTCGCTAAAATAACAGCCTGAGTATTGTTCATGTTCTAAATTATCTTTGATTCGTTTTGATAAAATTGAGTAACTGCAGCCTTTGTTTCCTGATCAGAAACTCTCCGTCTTTTTCTGGTATGGTGCAAGGCTTCGTTGCAACCTATTCACTGCACGAGTCTACTTCACATCGTTGCCTTCTAATCTAGATTTACACTCTTCACTAATGCATTCGATGGGTGAATAATCATCTTGGTTGATATTATTGACACCACATTCGAGAGGGCTCACTGGGTAACGGACACTTCAGGTAATGGCGCGGACGCTTGAGGTGGGTCGGGACAATCTCCTCAGGTTGCCCTTGTGGCGGGGCAAATATTGTGTGGGGGTAATTATGTGTTGCTTCTAAGTAAGCAAAACGGGCCTTATGTAACACAGTGGCAATTAATAATGATTTATGCAAGATGCACCAGCTCTTCTGGAATGTCTGATGCAATTTTACCGAGCGATATATTTATCAACTTGTATGCTTCAAACCCGTTTGGAACGTCAGATATCTGTTCACCACCTAGGAAATGGTCAAGGCACAGAGAGCTAACTAACACGACTCTATCCTCTATTACCATCTTGTAATGAGTTAAAGTGAAAGTTTCGCCTGCCTTTATACATGTCGTTCTGACGTCGTTATCAAGCTCCACACAGGGAATTTCCAGGAAGTAACATGAATCACGTTGCTGTTCTTTCACACCACACACACACACACACACACACACACACACACACAAAGGAGAAAGTGATACGTTGGTTGAAACATGATTTATTTAATAAAATAAATATTCCAAGCTATATATATATATATATATTATTTACAACACATGTAATAAATAAGTTAACAACAGGCATCAATGATCATATTCAAGACATATTTACAAAACGTGTGATAAATAAGGTAACAATTGAATTTCTGTAACCCGAGAGACGACGGACGGAGTCATTACAAGCTCAGCTCCGCCGTGCTTGTAATGACTCCGTCCGTCGTCTCTCGGGTTAACATAATTTCATTGTTAACTTGTTTATTACACATGTTTTTAAATATATATGTCTTGAATATAGCCATTGATGTGTCTGTTGTTAACTTATTTATTACACGTGTTTGTAAATATTATATATAATATATATATATATATATAGTTGAATATTTATTTTATTAAATAAATCATGTTTCACCAACGTATCACTTTCTCCTTTGTGTGTGTGTGTGCGTGTGTGTGTGTGTGTGTGTGTGCGTGTGTGTGTGTGTGTGTGTGTGTTGTACAGGTGAAAGAACAGCAACGTGATTCATGTTACTCCTGGAAATTCCCTGTGTGGAGCTTGATAACGACGTCAGAACGACATTGTATAAAGGCAGGCGAAACTTTGCACTTTAACTCATTACAAGATTGGTAATAGAGGATAGAGTCGTGTTAGTTAGCTCTCTGTGCCTTGACCATTTCCTAGGTGTGTGAACATGATATCTGACGTTCCAAACGGGTTTGAAGCCATACAAGTGATAAATATATCGCTCGGTAAAATTGCATCCAGACATTCCAGAAGAGCTGGTGCATCTTTGCATAAATCATTATTAATTGCCACTGTGTTACATAAGGCCCGTTTTGCTTACTTAGAAGCAACACATAATTACCCCACACAATTTGCCCCGCCACAAAGGGCAACCTGAGGAGATTGTCCCCGACCCACCTCAAGCGTCCGCGCCATTACCTGAAGTGTCCGTTACCCCAGTGAGCCCTCTCGAATGTGGTGTCAATAATATCAACCAAGATGATTATTCACCCATCGAATGCATTAGTGAAGAGTGTAATCTAGATTAGAGGCAACGACTGTGAAGTAGACTCGTGGCAGTGAATATGGTTGCAACGAAGCCTTGCACCATACCAGAAAAAGACGGAGAGTTTCTGATCAGGAAACAAAGGCTGCAGTTTACTCAATTTTATCAAAACGAATCAAAGATAATTTAGAACATGAACAATACTCGCTGTTATTTTAGCGACTAAATTTGTGTTGATGTGGATTCGATTTTACCTCTTGTCGGTGCTCTGAGCAGGCAGGCTAACGACGAGATTTTGCAGCATGGAATGACTACATAGCTTCTCTCGTGATCAACTTGGAATCAACTGGAAACGAAATAAATTGGGGGAGAACTCCACTCTGTCCTTCAGGTGTCTCTCTCCCTCCTTCAGCTCTCTCTCTCTCTCTCCTGCATGTATCTTCCTACTTCAGGCGCCTCTCTCTCTCTCTCTCTCTCTGCATGTTTGCCTCCAGCATGTGTACTCCTGCATGTGTACATCCAGCATGTGTACCTACTGCATGTGTACCTTCCAGCATGTGTACCTACTGCAGTGTTACCTCCAGCATGTGTACTCCTGCATGTGCACCTATCCTCTCTCCTTCAGGCGTCTCTCCCTCCTACAGGCATCTCTCTCTTCTTCAGGCGTCTCTCCCTCCTACAGGCGTCTCTCCCTCCTACAGGCATCTCTCTCTCTTCTTCAGGCGTCTCTGGCTCAGCCAACTGGCTGATTGATTCAGCCAACTGGCTGATTCTGGCTGATTAGGAGCCTATAAACAACGCCAACCGGCTGGAAGTCTTAGTGTGCACTTGGCTCCTGCCAGGTGCAACCTCTCCTCCTTTTCTCTCCTTCTTTCTCTTGGGGGATAACGCCGCCTCCAAGTTTTCCCCTTTCCCCACCCCCATTCCCCCCTTTGCAACATCCCCTGTTGCAACAACCCCCACCCCCCTTTGCAACAACCCCCACCCCCTTTGCAACATTACATAATAACCTGCAACATTCCTGCACTCTCCCCTTTTTGCGGCTATACTACTAAAGACACATTACTTGTGATTGGTATAATACCTTTAATAATGACCTTGCCTTTGTAATATCGATAACGATAATTTAAGACTATATAATTTATACTTTAACTATTAATAGTACTTACAGTATTTATTTATTTATTTATTATTAATCAATAATAACTATCCTTTTGTATTTTTAATAAGAGCCCAGTAAAGTCTAAAGCTTTAGGGCCAAATAAAAATAAAATAAATAGTCCAGCTTCACAATGATTTATGTCACTGTAAATTATAAAAGTACTGTATTTATTTTATTAATAATAATAAAAGTTATTCACTTTAGTTCAACTGTTCCTCAAATATTTTAACTGTTCAAATTTCAATTTTACTGTTTCACTGTTAATTACTTCGTAAATTTATAAAATCAAAATTCAAGATTTTTCAATCGGCAACATTTTATGAAATGTCCAGAAAAAATTCTTATCTTAAAATTAAATAAAATAATTTTATACTTCTTGAAAATAATTTCAGTCTTTTTTCGCTTTAATGACGGCATTCTTTACTTTTCAGAAATACCTGTCATTACTTCCAAATGCTGGTTTCGAATTACTTCCCTTTCTGAAATTTATAAACATCCATTACCTCTCGTACAGTATAAATTTGCTTGACGCTTAATAAACAACAGTTATTTCCCAATTTGGCGAGTAGAGAGGACATTGTTAGTGGATCATGCAACCCTAAAACTTTCCGTTGTATTTCATAGGCTTTTAAGAATTCCTCAACTGCCTTTTTATAAAAGTCCTTTCTTTCTTCATGGGTGGTTGAAAGTTTTCCTAAACAAATGAGTTCAAAGGCGATTGAGTTCCATACTTTTAAAACATTAAGAATGTTCGGGTATTTCTTCACAGCAGCCTTATATTCCTTACATCGCATTAAAGTTTTGAAAACTGATGGCTCAGTTGGTATCTGATCGCTCAAATGTACGTCAGGGCTGTAGTTTTTATATTTAAAAGTATAAAAAATATTTCCTTATACTTTTGCAAAGATTCATTGCATTCACCTAACAAGTGGTGCGTATGGCAATAGTCGCGGATAGTTTCAGTTCCCAATGCAGTCTACCATTTACTGTTTGTATAAGAGCATTGAGAATTAAGAGGACTTCCCGAAAATGTTTTTCTGATTCACTTTTATTTTCGAGTAATTCTGATACTCCAACTCCGGTCTTTACCTTTGCCATGAAATATTTCTTGCTGATAACATGATTAGCACTTTGGGTTACATATCCATTTTCTATTAATATCTTTAACATCTTTGAGATGCCTTTCTTGCCATCGATGTATTCCAGAGATTTGCGATAGTTTTCTTCTCCATAACTCTTTATTGATGATATGTACTTGAAATTCATTAAATCCTTTACTAGCTTCACTTGATTCTTCTTCAGATTCTTTAGTTCACTAGTTTCCGAAAGTAAGGTTTTGAATATTTTACTTTCGAATTCTTTATTCTCGAAAAGTGTTTTAAGTCTGTTGATATCAAGTGCTGAAATATTTTCAAGTACTTTTTCATAACATTCATTTAAAAATTCGGTACTCTTAGGTTTAAATTCAAGAAGGTTTCCTATGTGTTCGGTTTTGTTTGGGGATTTTAATAAGGGTGAAATGCACTTTTTCATGAATTCAATTTCTTCATTACCACGAAACTTTAATTTTCTGTTCAGCATCAGCTTTGTTCCTAAAGGGACGAGAAAAGAAATGTTCAAAACATGTTCTTTCAGTTCCTCAGCATGTATGTTTTCATTGACCAAAATTCTTAAAAGAAGCTCATGATTGCAGGCTTCTTCCAAACTATCCAGAGCTGGAAAAATTTTATTCGATAAATCAAATAAAACAGTTATCACATTTCTAACAATACTACACAAATTCATATATTGATTTGTTTAAAATAAATATTTCAAGAAGCTCATCAGATCTTTAATTGAACTAAATATGTGTTGTCTATATTTACTTTTTATAGAATTGCCTTCTAAAACTTCATCGAACTCTTTTAATATGACTTTGATGTTTGAATTCGATTCTACTAACGAAGAAATATAATTGGACACTTTTTTAACTAATTCTGCATTTGGAGAAGTTTCAGAGTTTAGAACAGAATCATACATTAATTTAAAATCTTTCGCTTGAAGACCAACAGATATCTCTAAGTCCTGTTGTATATTTTGCACAAAGACTTCAAATCCAGCCTGTGTGAAAAGTTTAGGCCTATTTTTCCCGCTAGAAGCTAATAAATCATGAGTTTCTTTAATGAGAATCAAGTGTTCAAAAATCTTTTTTCTTTGCTCATTAGTAAATATGTAGTATTCAGATGGCAATGAATAGCTTTGAGTTTTCATATCAGTGATGATTATTTCATTATTTTCATCAATGACAGCAACTGATTTCAAATATAGTTCTGTTAAGAAATATAGCTTCTTTTCGTCTGATAATTTTTCGTCAACGAAAGCCATCATTCCTGTTTTTCCTTTTTCTGAGTTTGATTCTCTTAAAAATTCATTTTTAAACGTATCAAAACATGATGATAATTTAGCTTCAAGTTTATCACACTCTCCACCTACAGGAAATTCTTTAAGGGCTGCAGAAATTTTATGACCAAGGTTAAATATTAAAAGTTCTTCTTTGAAATTTTGGAGCAATCGTTGTAAAGTTATATTTGGTAAATCTGGTCTTGCTTGATAAAGAATATAAATATTGTGAATTAACTGATTTCTAAGATTAAGAATTGAAGTAAATGGTTTCTTTTGTTTTGCATATAAAAGTTCTAACAGTGGCACAAAGTTCACAATGAAGTTAAACATAATTTCATCTGGTTGCTTGAAGTTACTGAGTGAAAAGCTCTCCTTTACGAAAGTAGTCGAATAATCACTAAGAATATGTTTAACGTCTTTAATCTCAACGTAATTACCAAATTCTTTAAGTTCTTTAGAACAACATAGAATATCTTTGGGTTCCTAATTGTTTCATTGTTAACATCTCCTTCTAGGTTTTCAGTAATCTTTTTCAAATAAACTTCAAGGTCTTCAAATATGAGTTTCGTGCTACGCTCCTTGAAAACACTTTTATGAAAATCTTGCGGAAAAATGACGTCACTTTTTGTCCTGTGCAGTAACATATCTGATCGAATTTCTTTGATTATTTTGATGTTTTCTTTTCCTATAATTTCGTTTTCTAAATATTCCTTCAGCTCATTGGTTTTAAGTGCACTGTCTTCTAAAGCCAAAGACTCGAGGAAAAACAAAAACAGATTTGCACGTTTGAAATCTGAAATTATGGGAATATTTTCTTTTATTGCACTCGAAAATGTTTCTGAACAAACCTTAATTTTATTCCTAATTTTGTTTATTTGATTCAGTGTTAATTTTACTTTATCTTTGAATTTATCTTCAGGTTCATCACTTCTCTGGGAAAGAAACTGGAAATCAGAACCTGATGAATTTTCAACAAAATACTTTGCATAATATAATGAATATATCCAACTTTGGTGAGTCTCAGAAAGTTGTATGTCATCAATAATTTCTACTTGCATACAAGTGTTATCAAAGTAGTCCTCCACGATTTCGGGTATGGGATTTCCACATGGATCAACATAATATGCCAACCCTTTGATATCATCATTACCAATCTGAACTTGCAACGTTACCCAGTGCGTCTTTTCAATCTCTATCAAGTACGTCGACCGGTTGACCTCTATTATTTTATCCAAACGCCGTTTATAGACATTTTTCCACTGATTATAAAATATAATTTTAAATGATGGATCATTTTCCTTTAACTTCGGCAAATTTAATTTTGCGATCAGTTCAATATCAATGTCTTTGTAAAGTATGTTATCAGTATCATTCATTTTGATGAAGATTACATTATCAGGTTTTAGGCCTATTTCCTTTTGTTAACTTTAATATTTATTGACTTGTAAACCTAAACAAAATGAAGGAACATCAGTCGGTTTCATTCTTTGAAGGTGCTCTTCTTCTTTGGCCTCCAGGAAATCTGAAAATAAAAATAATATGAAATGAAACGAATATAAAAATACATTACATCTTAAATTACATTACATAAATTACCTAAAATATTTATTACATCATTTTCTTGTAAATGATAAAAATGCATTGTAAAATCTGTAAATCTTAACAATTTGAGTGACAGTATTCAGCTTGATATTTTGGTATGGAAGTCGTAGATAGAAGGTATATAAAATAAACTGGTATTATTTTCACTACAGATTTTAGGTTCCAGTTTTTCACTTGAATAATTAATTCTCTGCTTTGTCACCTTTAGAATGAAGAGTTAAAAAATTATTTAGATGTAATGTGCAAAAAATAAATAAATAAATAAAATAGAATGTTAAAGTGTACACTAACAGTAAGTCTAAAGTAGATGAAGCGGTTGTCTACTTGACAAGCGGGGTCCACTGAAACTAGACTAACGATACAAAAAGTACGCTTCCGTGGATTAAACAATACCTGTCAATTTACTCTCAAAATACAGTTTCGGAAAAAAGTTCGCCCAAGTACACAAAATCTCTACAAACCATAAGAAAATACCAATCAGTAATGAATGAGTTTTGTTTTTGAAATTTTACTGGTCATCAAAAAAAGAATAAATATATAAAAAAAAACAGGATAGTATAAGTTTCTGATTTTTTTTTATTTTTTAGAAAATTTTTTGTTTCGATGTAGACTCTTTCCTGAACTCTGCCTTTGACCTACCGAGTACATTCTTTAAATTTATATTCTGAGTATATTTAGTAAGAGTAGAAAAAACTATAAGAAAAAATCTATTTTTCAAATAAACTCCAAAATCCTTTTTTTTTTTTAATTGTTTAAAACAATTATTTTTATAGCTAATGATAGGAATTTCTATAAATTGCAAAATATTGTCCAAACCATTAAATGCAAATATTCTTGTTACTGGTGTTCCTTGTATTATTATTATTATTATTATTATTATTATAATGTAATGTTCCGCGCGTCGGTCTCTCTTTGCACGGATGTCAGACTAGTGGCCCCACCCCGAGAACTAGTTTCAGACTAGAGAGCTGCTTTCTTGATTTCTCCATCTCGTATAACCAGGTACACTCGGCTCATCTGAGACTGTCCTGAGCTAGACGTCTAGTCTTCTTTTGGTAACTGGTTAAACAGTCTTGGCCCTCTGACAACCAAGCTACTTTGGTTCTTTTCAGTTTTATTTCAAGAATAACTTCTTTTTTTTTTTTTTTGGAGAAACGAGAGGAAATTATAAAAATTTGCCTTTAAAGTACGGCACTATTCTTTTTTGGGGGGAGGGAGAAAAAGCCTAAACTAGGCTTTTTGGCTTCGCAGAAACGAAAATGAAGCTCTGTTTAAGTAAATGCTGCACCATATTTCTAATTTCTCAGTTAAAAAGGCCTAGTCTAGGCTTTTTCTCCAAAAAAAGAATAGTACTTTAAAGACAAATTTTTATAATTTCCTTTCGTTTCTCCAAAAAAAGAATGTTATTTTTGAAAGTAGCGGATAAAACTACACTAGAAAAATATATTTCTATTTAAAATGTTTACAGTTCATAAAACTGAAAAGACCCGTTAGGTTAACTGTACGCCCTTGACGATTGATTAGGTTAAGTCGTGATATTTTCATTAGTTTCTAACGAACATGTCACAACTTAACCTAACCAATCGTCAAGGGTATTATAATTTTTTTTGGTTTCTCCAAAAACAGAATGTTATTTTTGATATTAGCCGATAAAACTGCACTAGAAAAAAATTATTTTTATTACAAATTTTTACAGTTCATAAAACTAAAAAGATCCTCTATTTTCCTTCATAGTTGAGGTTGTTCCTTGTCTAGCCTTTAGTTTGGGAACACTACACATACTATCTTCCCTATTTCTCAAAGTTGTTTAGAAGGTTACGGGGTGGGTTCAGTATGAGGTTGGGTACTAGTTTCTCTATTATTTCCTGTGTATATAATGGTGTATCTCTCTCCCTTCTTCTTTCCAGTGAACACATTTAACGTACCTAATTTTTTTACCTACAATTTGGTTCTTTGTAGCCATTATACAGTTGTGCGAAAAAGTACAGCAATCGATTTGTATGGCTGTGACTGGAGAATACGTTTGGTACCGACATATAACAAAACTTTTGGATATCTGGCAAATCATTTTGGTGCAGATAACGTAAAGAGCACCGGGTATCATGCCTAGATTGAAGGAGCTCTCGAATGACCTACGAACGAATATTGTCAATGCTCATACATCTTTGGAGGGGTATGAAAAGTTATCGGCGAAATATGAAATCCATATGTCTATTGTTCGTCAAATTATTTACAAATGGGGGGACAAAGACGACGACAACCTTTGCCCAGAAGTGGCTAACCACCAAAAATCTTACTAAGGATGAGTAGGAGACTCGTTCGTGAGTAATCCAAGAGTGACATCTAAAAGACATTCAACGATCTTTGGCAAGTGCCAACACACACGTTCATCGATCCACAATAGAAAAAACCCTGAACTGATCAGAACTTCATGGGCGAGTCGCACGACGAAAGCCACTGTTGTCGAAAAAAATACAAAGTCGATAGGCAACTTTGATAGAGCCCACCTGGACGACACCCCGCTCTACCACTACACTACCATAGTGGGTTAATTAAAATATTTAATGTCTACATTATATAACATGCAATACGTAATTGCCAAATTACCTTCCACATAATAATTGAAACCGAAAACTCCACCAAAAATTAACAAAGAAGCCCTATTCAACTTATACGATAGGCTATAGTAGGTAGGCCTAACAAAGTGAACATGATAAACTTATAATGCATCAGTGTCAACGATTTACTTTGAATTATTTGAAAAGATCCGAATTATTTAGTAATATACAAACGAAAAAGATAAATATTGAATTAAAAATACACAAAACTAATGAGGGATTTATTCTGTACAAGAATTGAAAAATAATATATCTGAAAAATAAGATTAAAAATAGTTAAATATTAGCTTATTTACAATCACTAATATCCTTATAGCAAAACTTTAATATTAAAAGTGTGTACGGTATCCCCAGTATTTCTGTGAATAAAAATACAATTACGATATTAAGAAATACCGGAGAAATACCGGGCATCCTCAAGAGCGCGAGCATAGTCCCAATATATAAAGGGGGAGATCGATCCGAGGCCAAACCTATTGGCCAATGTCGCTTACATCTCATCTCACTAAAATATTTGAAAGAATAATTAGACAGAAAATTTATGACTTTTTGGAAACTCAGAAAAAATTAAATAACCAACATGGATTTCGGTCAGGCAGATCATGCCTATCACAACTAATGGAACACTACATCAACATTATTGATGCACTTGAAAGTAATGAAAACTATGATGTAATATACACAGACTTTGCCAAAGCGTTCGACAACTGCGACCATGGAATCATAATACATACATAAACTGAAATATATGGGAATAACAGGAAAAGTAAGGAAATGGATATATAATTTCCTTAGTGAGCGGCAGCAAGTCGTTACAGTACAAGGAATATCTCCATCAGAATCAGAAGTCCTCAACTCAGTATCACAAGGAACAGTATTAGCTTCAATACTCTTCATAATCATGCTAACTGACATAGATGAGGACGTTACCAGAGACAGCACAGTAACATCCTTTGCCGATGACACAAAGATCAGTAGAAAAATAAGAAACCCAGAGGATATAGAATTTCTATAAAGAGGAACAGAATCTACAAGTGGACGGAAGACAACAATATGAAGTTTAACACAGAAATTTCAACTGTTACGGTATGGAAAAAGCGAGGACCTAAAATCTATGGAATGCTATACCCCAAATGGACAGGAAATTCAGAGAAATTCTAAAGCAAACGATTTAGGAGTTGTAATGACTGATGATGCTAAATTTGAAACACAAACTAAGATAGCAGTAAACAGAGCAAAGAGAATAACTGGGCAGATACTGAGAACCTTTAAACGAAGGGATAGGAATATAATGATTCCTCTACTGAAAACACTGATCATACCCAAATTATCATAGAATACTGCTCGGTCCTAACATGCCCATATAAAAAAGAAGATATTAGACAGCTAGAAGGGATTCAGAGAAGCTTCACAACCAAGATCAATGGGTGCAAAGAATTAAATTACTGGGAAAGGTTACGAGAATTAAACCTATATTCACTGGAAAGGAGAAAAGAGAGATACACCATTATTTACACTTGGAAAATGATGGAGAAACTAGCCCCTAATCTTACTCTGAACCCTATAACTCCCCACACAACAGTGGAAAGTAGAAAAGGAAGACTGTGTCGCCCAAATTAAAGGCTAGACAGGGAACATCCTTAATCCTGAAAGAAAATAGTTTTGTTGTGAGAGGACCAAGACTGTTTAATCAGATGCCCCAAGAACTAAGGAACACGAGTAGTGTTGTGGATGACATCTTCAAAAGAAGATTAGACGCCTGGCTCAGAACAATCCCCAATGAGTCGGCTATGTGAGGTGAAGAGTACAAGAAACCAACTCACAACTTCATCAGAACAACTCGAGAGGAGGGGCGACAAGCTTGACCTTCGTGAAATGAGGAATCATTGGACGGAACATTTGAAAGGTTGAAAGGTATATATATTTCGTTTTGCTAGGCTCATTACGGTCTGAAACCCAGTAACTATACGGTATTTCACAGGCCACAGACCTTAATATGTACTACTTTACCAAATATTACAAGCCATCATTAATGTAATTGACAAATTACAAAAACTTGTAAGCCTACAAAATTTCGTTTAACACCTTTGACTTAGATATGAAAAATTCAAGAAAGAATTCTAAGCAGGAACACCTATCACCTTTAAAGGTAATAGGGCCCATGAAATATCTTCAATATATATGTAATGGTGATTTAAAAATTTAGATGCGATATCGTAGCAGTGATGTAGGACTCGAGACCAGTCTCGAGACCTTTTTGGGGGGGGGGGGGGGGTCTCGGTCTCAGCCATGGTGGTCTCGACTACATCACTGTATCGTATAAAATTGTATAGACCTACGTCACTGCAAACATAAAATTGATAAAAAATTGAGTAATATATAAAAATAGGATTATAATTTAGACAGATAAAAGAGAATGAGAAGGGGATTTCCGTTTGGTTCTTGTATTTAATTTTTGCTAACTTAAAACTAAAGTGATTCTCTCACACACGCTGACACACGTGCATAGACCACAGATGTATTATGTATCTGAGCAGCGGTAAGGGTTGAGGTTTTGTGGCAACACGAAGAGCCTGGCAGATGAGGATAAACAATGATAGAGTATTCGCAGCCAAACTCGAATTTGAACCGCATGAATGCATGCTGTAGGCCTAAGTACGAGTAAATAGGTTAGGCTACGTACGACATAAAATTTAAAATAATGTTAGAAATTATTCTGAACTAAAACTGTCATTGAAGATAACGAAGGACAACAAACTATCTATATTTAAGACTATGCGAAGGCCTGTATAAAATAGGGAGCATGTAAGGGGTCCTTTCAAAGAAAGAAAGAAAAACGGATAAAACAGCAGGAGAGATGATTAATGCCTTTAAATAGAAAATGTTTATAGGAATATTAGAAAAAATCATGCCCCGCAGAAACAAACAAGAAGGAAAAATCAACAAATAAGAGAAAAACGAACACTGCTTCACAAGAAGAGAAGCAGATTAAGTTGCTAAATTAAAATGAATTCACACCGCCAAGAACTTGATCAGAGGAAAGTTTAAAGATAGAGACCATGATATAAAAGAGCTAAGACAAAAAACGCATACAGAGGAGGAGGATGTCATAGAAGCGATTAAGCAACAATTTCGGTAATTTTGCGCAAAAGAATACAAAACAACATAGGACTATAGGATATTTAAGCATAAATAATACAGTAAAATAGGATTTGGAAGACACAACTACAGAAATATTAGTATTGCAGTTTGAATAATTTTTGTAAAGACAATTAGAAAAAGGCTGATTTTAAGCACCTAGGTCCAAGAGAAACAACATTGTTCCTATATATATAATATATATATATATATATATATATATATAAAGGAGACAAATCACATACAAAGAACTACAGCTCATGAGATAATGCTACGCTTGTTTGCGAGACCTGCAGAAAATCGTTGGACAAAGGAAAAATATCGGATACTTTGAAGAGAAATAGCACTGTTCCTAAAACAGCTTCTAAGAGGTTAGGTGTGTTGTACTGGCTCCGCAGTTTCTTCACCCCCACTCAGTTGTTATCTCTGTACAAGGGGCCTTCTCCGCCCCTGTATGGATTACACTTTTCATGTATGGGGTGGCTCAACCCACACAGCCCTACTTGACTTGGAATCAAAGGCTTTTCGTTTTATCAGTTCCCCGCCTCTTAATGACTGTCTTCAACCCCTCTCTCTTCGCCGCAATGTTGCCTCTTCTCTTTATTAGCGCTGTTACAGAGTTTAGATTTTAGAAGAACTCTGTAACAGTGTGCTTCCTCCTTTAAGGAGAGCACGCAGTACCAGACTTTCGACACATTCTCATTCCTTTGCTGTCGCACTCTCTAACGCAAGAGTTAATTGGTATGTTCAATCTTTCATCTATTCAACCGGTCAACTCTAGAACAACCTTCCTCAATCCATCTTTCCTCCCGTCTAAGATCTCCAATCTTTCAAGAGTAGTGTTTAGGCATCTCGAAAACCTTGGACCTTGATTTTGGTGTTCTCCTTCTTCTTACAGACATTAGCCCTTGACCCTTCCTTCCTTCATAAAAAACTAAAAGGAGACAAATCATGTACGAGTACAAAGAATTACAGACCTGAAAGGAGACAATCATGTACGAGTACAAAGAATTACAGACCTGAAAGGAGACAAATCATGTACGAGTACAAAGAATTACAGACCTGAAAGGAGACAAATCATGTACGAGTACAAAGAATTACAGACCTGAAAGGAGACAAATCATGTACGAGTACAAAGAATTACAGACCTGAAAGGAGACAAATCATGTACGAGTACAAAGAATTACAGACCTGAAAGGAGACAAATCATGTACGAGTACAAAGAATTACAGACCTGAAAGGAGACAAATCATGTACGAGTACAAAGAATTACAGACCTGAAAGGAGACAAATCATGTACGAGTACAAAGAATTACAGACCTGGCGTAACTGGAAAGAGTAGTTAGTGAGTAAAATCTATAAATTTTCGGAAGTAGATAAGAAATCTAATAAAACTAAGCATGGATTCAGCTCAAGAAGCTCGTGCTTTTCGTGTCTACTGTAAAAGAGCACCATAGCAGTATTATTAACATAACCGAAACCAATGCCAATTACGACGTAATACATATACAGATTTTTCCAAGGCCTTTGATAAGTGGTGCGTGTAATCGTGGAATAATAGTGACTAAACTAAAATAAATGGATACAACAGGAAATTTGAAAATAGGTATGTATATTTTTTTTTCATTCAGGAAGGAGGGGCGAAGGACAAACGCCGCCCTCAAAAATGCCCCTCCATGAAAAGAGAAGAAGAGAGCCAAAATACAAATATTATTCTTAATTTTTTTTTTAAATTTGAAAAGATCGTGTAGTGTGTAAGATGTTTGTATATGTAGTGAGGAAAAGATCGTGTAGTGTGTAAGATGTTTGTATATGTAGTGAGGAAAAGATCGTGTAGTGTGTAAGATGTTTGTATATGTAGTGAGGAAAAGATCGTGTAGTGTGTAAGATGTTTGTATATGTAGTGAGGAAAAGATCGTGTAGTGTGTAAGATGTTTGTATATGTAGTGAGGAAAAGATCGTGTAGTGTGTAAGATGTTTGTATATGTAGTGAGGAAAAGATCGTGTAGTGTGTAAGATGTTTGTATATGTAGTGAGGAAAAGATCGTGTAGTGTGTAAGATGTTTGTATATGTAGTGAGGAAAAGATCGTGTAGTGTGTAAGATGTTTGTATATGTAGTGAGGAAAAGATCGTGTAGTGTGTAAGATGTTTGTATATGTAGTGAGGAAAAGATCGTGTAGTGTGTAAGATGTTTGTATATGTAGTGAGGAAAAGATCGTGTAGTGTGTAAGATGTTTGTATATGTAGTGAGGAAAAGATCGTGTAGTGTGTAAGATGTTTGTATATGTAGTGAGGAAAAGATCGTGTAGTGTGTAAGATGTTTGTATATGTAGTGAGGAAAAGATCGTGTAGTGTGTAAGATGTTTGTATATGTAGTGAGGAAAAGATCGTGTAGTGTGTAAGATGTTTGTATATGTAGTGAGGAAAAGATCGTGTAGTGTGTAAGATGTTTGTATATGTAGTGAGGAAAAGATCGTGTAGTGTGTAAGATGTTTGTATATGTAGTGAGGAAAAGATCGTGTAGTGTGTAAGATGTTTGTATATGTAGTGAGGAAAAGATCGTGTAGTGTGTAAGATGTTTGTATATGTAGTGAGGAATAGAGGGAGAAGCGTGTGTTTGAGAGCATGCTGAACTCTGCTCACAGGGTAGATGAGACACGGAAAAAGATCAGCTAATTATACTGTATATACACACTGTGTGTGTGTGTGTGTATATATATATATATATATATTTTATTGGGGTTGTTTAACCTCCTTCACAAAATCTAAGGTCATATGACGGAGGGGACCTACAGCTTTACGTGGGATCCGAACCACGGGTCGCTACATAATCTGGGCGCGGAGGACGGTCTCCCATCCACTACTACCCAGATCCAATGTCGCTTAACTTCGCTGATCTCCGGGAAGCGGTGTTACGACATTGGCCACAACGTAGCCCATATATATATACATACACGAGTATGTATATATAGTGTGTCATAAGTCACGCCCAATTTGTGTAATAAAAAAATATTAGCCAATCAGAGAATTTCATGAATATTTTATTGCATGTTCTATGCATATAACAGGAATATTACTTATAGTTGTCTTTTGTCTCGTTTTAGACATATCAGCCGTGAGTTTAGATGATCGCATAGCTATCGTAAGATGCTATTATGCGAGTGGGAATTCTCCAACAGCTGCTTTACGAATGTTTAAGAGCGAGAGAAAACTAGTGAAGGATCCATTTGATCTGCGAACCATCCAGCGATTAATGGAAAAGTTTGAAAAGACTGACAGTGTTGTTGATCAGCCAAGATCTGGCTGTCCATCATTGCAAGAGGATCGTACAGAAACTGTTGTTAGTGCATTGCAGTCAGAAACATCTGAACTCGGCTGCTCATCAACAAGACTTACGAGTATTTTGAAGGCCACATCCATTCCCCATAAAAGTGTTCACAGAATTATGCGCGATAAGCCGAAGTTGTTCCCATACAAGGTATCGACACAGCAAGAACTGCTGCATGCTGATAAGGAAAAATGTCTCCAGTTTGTAAATTGGCTCTTCACAATCAAGAATTGTTAGACGACATCCTTTGGACTGATGAAGCCCACTTTTACACGAATAGATCAGTCAACACAAAAAATTGCGTGATATGGGCTGCTGAAAATCCACACGTCATTGTTGCAACTCCATTGCATTCACCAAAAGTGACTGTTTGGATGGGTGTCTCCAAAAATTATCGCACTCGTTCATTTTTCTTTCAAGATATTGTTGATGGCAAGAGTTACCTGACATTGCTGGAGGAACATTTATTGTCAGAGTTGCGTCGACTGAGGAAAGTTCGTACATGTGTCTTTATCTTCAATCCTGTAAAAACCTTTCTTACGCAGCACTTCGGAGAACATCGTGTCATCAGCAGGCACTTCAAGCAGTTTTGGCCAAGTCGTTCACCTGACCTTAACCCGAGTGACTACTGGCTGTCGGGTGACCTTCAGGCCAGAGTATACTATCGCGCAAAACCAACAAACTTAGACCAACTGAGGGAACGCATCGAACTAGCAATTCGTGAGATTTCTAATGACACAACTGCACTAGCTGTGAAAAATTTGGTGCCTCGTCTTGAAGCAGTACTTGAACAAAATGGAGGACATTTCCAGCACCTACTTTGATTGACATAAAATATTCTTTTATGTTTGTTTGTATAATAAAGGTTTTGTATTTGATTCTCATTTATTTTGGCCTAAATAGTGGGTATAAATTGGATAGAAATTGGATAGAAATTGATGCTTGAACAGATAAAAACCCAAATGACGTGACGTTCCTGCATGTAAACCAACATAGATACATTCTACAAATGGTAAGAAAACAGCAATATGAAATTTACACTGAAAATGTTCAACTCTCAAGATAAAAAGTGAGGAACTATCAAGTATGGACTACCATACTCCAAATATACAATAAATTTAAAAAAATTCAACAGCAAAGGAGTTTGGAGTAATTAGACGACGATGATGATGCGAAGGTTGAGACACACTAAGTCACCAGTAAATAAACAAATCAAAAAGGATTACCGGAAAAAATTTTGAGAATGTTAAAAGAAGAGAAAAAGAAGTACGATAATTCCTTTGTTAAAAACTTCAGTAATACCAAAAGTGGGCTATGTCGTTTTTACATCGCGACACAGCTTCCCGTTACATTTACGAGTTTAAGCTAAGTTGCATCCGTTCAGTACGGTAGTTGGATGGGTGTCTACGTTCAGATGACGTAGGGATGTGTCGTTCGGAACCCACTTAACTCGTATTTCTTTCACAGACTTACTTTTCTCCATTTTGAAGTAGAGATATTAATTTCATAATATAAACTTACATAAGTTGGTTTTTTTTTTAAATAAAGTTCTCATTTTGATTCATTAAACTGAAATTACGACAAGTGATGAAATATTGCGTCACTTAAATTAAGTTTTATTTAATTTTAGTCATTATAACAAGGTTTAGTACCTACATTTTTCTTTTATCACCAAAATTTTAATAAAAATGTACAAATAATAAATTTGATAATTTCATCTACTTTTTAACCCCATTTAAGGCCAATGACTACGTATGTCTTATCGTAAAAAAGTATATTTATAAGTGAGATAGACTGATATAATTTTGTGCCTTTATGCAAGCACACATTTCATTAAATATAAAAAAAAATAAATAAACTTTTGCCGTTACGAAGGATGCGAGGCAACGCCAAACATTACTGTATGATTATTACCAAAACTAGAATATTGCTCAGTTCTAAAATCCCTTAACAAAAAGATGAATACTTTAGTATTTCTCTATTTTTCACACCCAAACACTCTCTGTTATACACTTTTTTTCACAATTCTATCATTATTCAGTCTCTCTACACAGTCTACATCATCACTAAACAAGTAAGTTAACATAACGTGAGAGCTTTACTTACGTGGGAAGATTTTCTTAAGTAAAATATTTTCATTGTATATAAACAGTTATTACAGGTACCAGGTTTTAATCTCTTTATAATTTTAATCCACAAAGATTAATACTTAATAAAAAAATGCAACTGAACTGCTGGAAGCGAATAAAGCGCACAAACAACCTCAGCTCACGTTAGTGACTATGCAATGATTGTGTCCTTGAAGAGAGCAGAGCCACAGCTTTGACCGAGCTGTCAAACGAACATACGAACACACACCTCTTCTGACTGGGAGAACTTTACTTTTATTACGTTAATTTAATACAATTTAACATTTACAACAACAACAATACGATTTAATAAATAATACAATTATATTTCTCATTCATCAATGATGAGTAGCAAACATAAACTATAGGAAAAATGTCGAATCAAATACAAAAGTAAATACAAAAATCTCAAAGAGTCCCTCCCCGACAATGGTTGTTACAAAACGTTTTAAAGCATTTATAAACGTTTTATGAACGCTTGTGAATGTTTAATAAACGTATATTTTTAGAACGTTTAAAGACGTTTCAGAAATTTTGGTGAATCATTAGTAAACTAATCTTTGTTTGTCGAAGTGCTTTCCCTCATCACTTCAACGCAAGCATTTCCTCCGTCTCCCTCCATCGAAGGGGGCAGCTTATCTCTAACGGAAAGAATAGAACAAAATTTGCTCACTCTATAAATGTCGAGCAACTGAATGTCATAAGGTGACTGAATCTTACATGGATTCGTATTTTTCTTCATTCCTGAATGCATGCCGGAAATGGATGGATGTTAAAGACGTAAAAATTAATAAAATAAAAACAAGAAAGTGTCTACACTGGGGCGGGGAAGGTGGGGTGAGTAGGGGGAACTTGACGAATGAAAAAATAAAAAAATGCAGTGATTGAAACATGAATCTAATAGAGTACAGCTATTTTCTTCCTTTTAGAACCTAGTGTCTAGGACGATTGCTAAAACGAAAATACAGAATGAAGGAATAAACTATCTGAGTGTCTCGCAAAATGCCGTCATTCAGGCGCACAATGCAGTGTTGTATCTACATGTATTGTTTTACGTTTTAAAAGCAAAGTTTTTTGTTTTGACAAGGATGCATTTCAAGCTGCGTCACGGTGGACGCATTGAAATTTGTCAGATGACCCCCAAAGGACCTTAAACTGCAAAACCCAAGATGCAACAGTGACAATGTAGGATAATTCAGCAATAATAGTGACGATAACACTCTGCATTCTGTTAATGGAGTGGGCGATATTGTGAAAATTAATGGAATAATAAAAGTGAAACATCATCATAACATCTTCATCAAACATTCCGTGCCCAGTGGACATCGCTTAACAGCGCAAAACTTTAAATTTATGTATGATAATGATCCAAAACACAATCATAATAAGCAAAAATTATCTAGCGAGAAAAAAGGTTGCTAGAAAACTAAACCCAAATCCCTGACATTAATCCCATCGAAAACTTATGAAATTATGGGAAAACAAAGGTAAGTAGCAGGAAACCAATAAATCCAGTCATTATGCAATGTTATAGAAAGAATCTGGAGTGAAATTCTTGAAGATTATTTACAAAAACATGTACAGTATTTGATGTCAGATAGATGTTTTTCAATTATTAAGGCGCAGGGTGGGGGTGTTGGAATCTATAAAAAATATTGACAAAAATAGGCTTGTTTTGTACAAATTTAAGTTGTGACATTATTACTGAAAAAAAAAGAGTCCTCAAAATGTTTTTTTTTTCACATTTTTATTGGATTTACATTTTCATTAAATTCTGGGGTACCCTCAGACTTTTGACCGGTACTAGGCATATATATATATATATATATATATACAGGGCCGGATCTAGAAGTTGCGAGGCCCTAGGCCTATATATATGAAAATATGGACTTAATTATCGGTACTATACCAGCAATATTAGAATCCCATATAGACAGAACTATGCCAGCACTTAAAAATTAAACCAAACCAAAATAATCACGCATGGAAATTGTATAAGAAATATAAATAAACTATACAAATAAGTATAAATTATAATATGAATCAAGATTTGTATCGAAAATATAAGACAATGATTTCTAAGATTTATATAATATTATAGGTAATGACTTTCCATAGTATACAAACGTTTTTCATATGTGATGTATAAGAGATGTTGACATTTCATTTTTTATAATAGTGAGCGATCGACTTATCAGGCTAAATATTAATGCTTTAATATTTGGTTCAGATGCTCCTTGAATATTACAGCAATGCTTTTCTACTTTTCTTCGAGCTAAACTCTTCAATTAATTGAGAATAATCTAATGAATTTGTTATATCGTTTTCTATTGATAACATAGCTAATAATTGCAATCTCGCTTGAGACACGGTGGAACGCAAATATGTTTTAATAAGTTTGAGACGCGAGAAACTTCTTTCAGCAGAAGCAACAGTAACTGAGATGGTTAATACTATTCGAAGTGCAACATAAACATTAGGATAAATCTCACTTAGTTGTTTTTGCACTATATAAACAAGGGCATTTCCGAGATCTGTTTTCTCAGGTATAAACTTGCAAAGTACTTTAAGTTCTTCATAGAGTTCTAAATCATTAATATCACTTGAACAGAACGCGCAAAACGGCTTGAGCGAGGCCCCCTTTGGCGCGAGGCCCTAGGCGATCGCCTAGTTCGCCTATAGCTAAATCCGGGCCTGTATATATATATATATATATATATATATATATTATATATATATATAGTAGTCTGCGGGACTGGGCTATGGGATTGTTGCCCTGATGCAGGTGCATTATTGTCATGACAGCTGATGAAGTGAATATGACCGATTAAGCCATTTCCTGCCTGTTCCTGACGCGACCTCACTGCGGTGAGAGAGGCGTTTGGGTATATATATACTTTATATATATAAAAAAAAATTTGAATGAAACAGGAATGCCCCAACCAGGATTCGAACCAACCTGGGACCTACTAAATAGGAGTCCCGAGCGCAACCATCACACTACGACGGAATAAAAGTTAGCACAACCTATCGTATATTTAAATGACCTAGGAAACAACGCTTTCGCATCCAGAGGGGTTTTACGATGTCAGCCCCCCCCCACATTCGAAGTAATGGCAGCATTTAATTCAAATCTCTCTGGTATACCATTCGGATCCCGTAGATAGAATAACACGCATGAGAACGCGTGGTTTTGGTGTGATGGTACGCTCGTGACTCCTACTCAGGAGTTCCTGGGTTCGAATCCTGGTTGGGGCATTATTGTTTCATACAAAAACCACGCCTGCTCATGCGTGTTATTCCACACACATATATATATATATAGACTATATATATATAGACTATATATATATCGATCAGATACTCTCGCTATTTTCACACTTATTATTAAGTATCATTAACTTATCACTAGGGCGGTCAAAAGTCAATAAAGTCAAATTGTTTCCTATGGGGCACTTTTCGCTGAAACGACTGAAAATGCAATAAAAACACCTGTAGGGGGTATATTACCAAAGTTAATAGGTCAACCAAAAGTCAACTTTTACCTGTTAGGTCAAAAAATAGCAATGAGGTAAATAAAGTCAATTTTTTGGAATAAATAATTAAAATAACTAAAAATTGGCATATGAAACCATTTCTTCTATCAACCTTGGCGAAGATATGTGTTCAGTCAAACAATACATTGAAACAAGACTCAAGACAAATGGTATTTGTGAAATAATTAACCTCAGTAGACCTGAAATCTCACCAACAGTTTATGGTCAGCTTTTGCAATGTCAACCAACAACTGCCGCTGTAGAGAGATCTTTCTCCATGCTTAATAAATTATTAAGTAAGTATCGCAATTTTTTGCCAGAAAATGTCGGCAAATACTTCATAATTTACCACAATCGGTCAACTGATGTAGAAGAGCAAGAATAAGTAATTAAAGTATCGTTTTTATTATTGAAAGTAAAGGCAACTTTATAAGTCAATTTTTTCAATTCGTAAGGTCAACTTTCTTAATTTTTTCGGTCAACTTTTGACTGCCCTACTTATCACTAAAGCTTATCATTATCATATATATATATATATATATATATATATATATATATATGACAAGGACAAGACAACGGGAGATATGCTAATAACCCAAGAAGAGAAGACGCTAGAAATTATGGAAAGACATGTTCCAAAAAATCAACAAAGACGAAGGAGAAGCAGGTTCGAGAGAAAAGAGGTCAATGTTCCGCAAACGAAAAAGAGTGACTGAAAAATTAAGAAACTGCAAAGACAACAAAATCAAAAAAATATTAAATGATAAACTGGAGAGTATAGATTGCGTTATACAGGGTATAACTGAGAACCATACAGAGAAAAAAATTGACGCTGTAGAAGCGACAAAAAGGTTAATTCAAAATACTTCTATAATTTTGCAAAAAAAGGAAGACGAAGAATCACGCGGCTATCGGACCTTCGAAGATTGAAAACAATGTCTTAACTGATGATTTAACGGAGGTATCTGAAATATTAAGAGCTCAGTACGAATCATCTTTCAGTATCCCCAAAACTGATAAACTAACACGCGATAGAAACGCGTTCTTTGATGAAGAATTACAAGGGGAAAGTATAAGGGACTTTGACTTCACAACAAATGATATAGCACAAGCTATAGGGAAACTAAAAACACACCCAGCAGCAGGCCCGGACAAATGGAATGCCGCACTAGGGCATATCATACTCTGGGTTCAGGGTTGAAATTTTGGAAAAACAAAGTGGCTAATATGTATTCCTATGTAAAAATTAATTTTAAGATGGGTTTATTATTTGCAACTTTTCCGAAAAATCTCATTTTCATGGTCAAAATCGCGATTTTCTGATTTGAAGGCTGCCTAACGCAGCCTCAGGGCACCCAAACCAAAGCACGCAGCTGTTCTGCATATGATTTAGTCTAAAAGCTGCTTTTCTGACCTCATCCTTGCTTTCTTGGGTGTTTCAACACCTCTGGGTGCTGAAAAAATGTTTAGATTTCACGTAAAACTTAAGAATTTTAAGTTTTTCTTCAAAGAATAGGCGCGGCTCACCAGCTCTACTCTGATCGAGTAGCGGGAGACTTGCCACCTCCACGTGTAGGTTTACACGCCTGTTCTTCCTGGATCCCTGAAAAGCGTGGCCTCATAAGATCTTATATTATGATCTTATGAGAACTTTCAGCTCTTATGAGCATTAACGATAGCTTCAGCCTCTTCATCAGCCACTCGAACCTGAAAAGCTCTTAAGTATGTCCTGCTTCGATCTGAACACTGGGAGCATTTCTCGATGGTCTATCCTGGCTCTCACCTACCCATCTCTCCTCTCGTGACCGTACACAGCTTGGGAAGCAGTTGAGACTTCTTGTACAGCTCTCTTGCATGACTGAGTATGAACAGAGAAAGCGTCCACTTTGAGTGAAGTTTTCCTGTGATCCTCGAGCTCAGTGAAGGTCATCTTGCAGGTGAAAACAGGCTCGTAAATATTCTCTGATTCCCAGTTGATGAGATCCTCAGGTGAAGTGGCTTACAGACTGACTTTGGGATTTTTATGGGGCCTCACTGTCGTATCACCAAAGTCTCTTCCTTCTCTGACCTTCTCTATCTGGCTCACAGCAAAAGCTCTCTGATGCTCATCCTCACTGCACAGGAATGAAGCCAGGATGTTCTCAGGATGTGCGTGGTAAGCTCCTCTTATCACTGCAGCAGAGATGATGTTCCTGACCTCGGTAGTCTGGTTCCTCAGCAGCCTCAGGCTTGAAAAAACGTGTGCAGGACCAAATTTGAGGTGGTGCTTCACTTTGATGTCGTAGTACATTTTGAAGTAGAAGTTAAGGCAGAACTTCACGAGGACCTCGAGCCTCCTCAACACCTCCCCCTTCAGTCCGTGCTCCCTCATCCACAAGAGCAAGATGGCCTGTGCAGTAGTGAGCCACCTGATGGTTCAGAGGTCCGCACTTGAGACCAGCCAACTGTGGACTGAGACTTCCAGACTTGATGGCTTTGATCAGAAGATAGCAGTTGTGCTGGTCTGTGGAGAGAGATTTGACCATCTCTACTGGCAGCTCTATGATATCTTCAGTACCTTCCACTGGTTTGAAGTTGAAGTTGACCTCAAGTTCATTCACTTTCTCAAGAAATTTTCCAATAGGCCCACTGAAGCCTGACCAGGGAGTTACAGGGCCGTCGTCCAGCTTGATGATTAAGTGCCTCAGGGGGAGCTCGTTCACATGGAGCTGACAGATCATCCAGTGGCACTTGCGACCCAGCATCTTCTCCAATAAGGCTATGGCGCCTCCAGACCACCCCGTGTTGGTGTTGGTAGAGTCTCCTCCAATCATTACAAGGCTCTCGTCAGCTTCGTGATCCAGAAGCCACTCATGCAGGCCTTGAACGATCTTATGAGCAGGCTTTTCTCCTTCCTCAGGTTCATCGGGAGTGAAATGGAAGAGGTACTTTCCTTGAGGCTCCCACTGTTAGAAAATCTAGAAGAGGAAGAACCATTGTTGTCCCAAGGCGATATGATGACTAAGCTGATTGATGCAGCATTGCTTGTATATATTAAGTTAAGGTGTATATATATCCATCTCATAATTGTAAGGTTAGTGAAAAATTCACTTAATAAGAGCTAGCATTTTTGAGCTCTTGTGGCATTAGTGTTTGGGACGCTGGTGGCATCATTTTGGGGCGCTGCGCGTCTTTTCTACTCGTTTGTGGGATGTCGTACGTACAGGGTGTGGTCTTGTAGAGAGCTCTCTTGCAATTCAGTTTGGTTGTTTAGATACAAGATTGTTGCACCGTGCAATAGTCCAGGTTGCGTTGTTGTTGCAAGGTTGAGAAAGAAGACCATAAATAGTACCCTTTTTGTTTACATTAAATTCATGTAACTAAGGTCTAAGGTAGGCCCGCATCGAGTCAGCAACCCTGAGGTTACCCTGAGGTAGGACCTAATAGGATCTCAAATCCGTAAGTTTTAATTTAGCTTAACTTGGGCTTTAGGTAGAACTGGCCCTTTAGAATTTGGCCGTTCACGGCTCAGCTGGGATTTTGAACCCGACAAATAAATAAAATAACATGGTCCTTCAGAACCGGATTCTACCCCAAGACTGAGTCAGTGACTATTTTTCGGCAAAGTTCTGATTGTGCAAATTGTAGCCCAAGTTAGGCCTAGACGGGTTGAGTATTATTGAGTTAAGGTCCCAGGGTAGAAAGTTTGGTCGCCCAATTGCGAAACTTGGCCAGTCGTCTGTCGTTGTTTTGGCCTACATTTTACCGGTTTGGTTAATTTTGGGTTATTATTGAATTAAGGTCCCAGGGTAGAAAGTTTGGTCGCCCAATTGCTAAACTTGGCCAGTCGTCTGTCGTTGTTTTGGCCTACATTTTACCGGTTTGGTTAATTTTGGGTTATTGAATTAAGGTCCCAGGGTAGAAAGTTTGGTTGCCCAATTGCGAAACTTGGCCACTTGTCTGTCGTTGTTTTTGGCCTACATTTACCAGTTTGGTTAATTTGGTTTATTATTCGTAGGCGAAGGTTGCAGACCAGTGCGCCAGTTACTTGGGTGGAAAAATTGGTATTCCATACTGGTGTTGGTTAGTACCCCACCTAGCAATTCAGTTTATTTGAAAGTAAAATTTGCGTTTGATCAGTTCGGTTAAGTATTTCTGCCAATTCAGCTTATTTGGCATTGAGCCCAATTGTTGTTTGCATTGAAGATGAGTGCATCTGAATTGAACAAATTTATAAGAAGGAGAAGCGCCTACAAAGGTCTAATTACAAAGGTCATTGCCACTATAGATTCTGCCATAGAGCAAGAGGATTTACGCTTAGTGACTGCGCAGCTTTCCATATTAGAAACTAAAAAGGTTGCTCTAAGTGAGGTAAATGTTAAAATTGAGGCTCTTATAGAAGAGGATGAAATAGAAAATAACATAATTTACTTTGAAGAGATTATTGATTATATAATTAACGTAGGCCTCCGAGCAAAAGAGTTTAGCAGCTCAGTACAGTTAGAGACCAGGTCTAATAATGAAACACAACACTCAACAAATGATGCTTGTGAAGTTAAGGTTAACAGATCTGTAGTTCAATTACCGAGGCTTGTACTCAAAACATTTTCTGGGAGTATTCAGGAATGGCAAGGATGGGCAGACAGTTTTCAATCAGCAGTTCATTGTAGTCAAGTGTTAAGTGCCGTGGAGAAGTTTAATTATTTGCGGTCCCTCTTTGAATGGGAGGCAGCAAAGACTATAGCAGGATTAGCATTAACAGAGGCTAATTATAATGTGGCTTGGGATATATTAAAGAAACGGTTTGGTAAGCCAGAGATCTTAATTAAAAGCCACCTCCGTGCACTTTTAGCTATACCTCCTGTTAATAATCCTAATAGTGTCAAGGAGTTACGGCAGTTATATGATGAATTTGAAATTAGAACTAGGTCCCTGGACAACTTGGGTGTAGGAATGGAAAAGTATGGTATAATGTTGGTTCCTACACTAGAGTCTAAATTGCCTAGCTCAATTTTGCTTGAATTAAGTAGGGGACACTCTGCAGAACATGTGTACATCCCCCTTCAGCAGATGTTACGTCTTTTAGGCACAGAATTAGCAAGACGAGAGGGAGTTGAGTTTGCACAGTGGGATGGTAAACAAGGGGACAAAGGCAGGCACAGCACCAAAGTTTCCACAAAAAGGAATAGCCCAGGTACAGTGTCAGCTCTACATGCCTCCTCTGAGAATAAATTAAAGGGAATCAAGGAATGCATATTTTGCGAAGGCAACCACAAGTCATATAAATGTGAGGTGGCTGAGGCCTTACCCTTTGAGGAGAGAAAGGACAGGCAACTAAGTCCACAGCATGTTTTAAATGTTTTTTGAAAGGTCATAGAGCAAGGTTTTGTAAGTTTAAAATTTTGTGCAAAAAATGTCATGGTAGGCATCAGCCATTATTATGTGAAAACACTCTTAGTAGGCCTACCCCAGAAGTAGAGACATCAGTGGCACATGCCACTGCTATGCAAGGGAGTAAAAGTAAAGGGGGATTATTGCAAACAACTGCAGCCTTATTAATTGGGAATGAGGGAGAAGCTACTGTAAGAGTGTTGTTTGATAGTGGTAGCCAGTGTAGTTTTATTAAGACCAGAATTTCCAGAAAATTGAAGTTTAAAGAACTTAAGAGGGAAAATTTAAGAATTTCTGGGTTTGGGGGTTCCGTTCAAAACCGAACCAAATTTAAGAAGGTAGAAGTTCTGATAAAAGGGTTGTTACCACAAAGTCCCACTATCAAGGTCCAAGCTGTAGAGATTGAGGAACTTTGTGCTCCAGTCACTACTTGTTTAGATATGGCATGTGTCCAAGAATTGCAAGTTAAAGGAATTAATTTGGGCAATAATAAGTTTGAGGGAACAGAAGATATTAGTCTTTTGATTGGAGCTGACTATTATTGGGACTTCATCACTGGTAATATTGTCCGTACATCTCAAGGCCTGGTAGCTATTGAAAGTAAGCTAGGCTGGATGCTAGATGGTAGCTATTGCAATGAAATGGAAATTAAGGCTCTTTTTGTTAAGATTGAGGAGAACAGCCATGGTCTGGAAAGGCATTTGAAAGCGTTTTGGGAACTTGAATCTATTGGCATAAAGGACAAACAGGCAAGTACAGTGAACAATGATGTTTTAGAGCAATTTGAAAAAGGGAATGGGTTTAGAGATGGTTGCTATGAAGTTGGCCTACCATGGAAGGATTCTTGCAAACCCGGTTCAAACCTTCAGCTAGCTAATCGGAGGTTGGAGACTTCATTGTACAGGCTAAGAAAAAATGAGGAGTTGTTAATTGAATACGATGAGGCCATCCTAAGTTATGGAAGGGAGGGCTATGCTGAAAGGGTGCAAGGTGAGCTGGTGAGCCAGGAGGCACATTATCTGCCACACCATGCAGTGGTACGGCGAGACAAAACTACCACCAAACTGAGGGTAGTTTTTGATGGCTCAGCCAAGGACAAAGGTGGTGTGTCCTTGAATGACTGTTTGGATGCTGGGCCAAATTTAAATGCAGATTTATTTTCCTTGTTACTGAGATTCAGGTTTGGTAGAGTAGCATTGACTGCAGATGTGAAGCAAGCCTTTTTGCGGATAAAGTTAAAACCAGAGGACAGAGATGCAGTAAGGTATCTGTGGGTGGATACGAAAGACTTGTTGGAAAATGAACCTAAGGTTCAAGCATATAGAATGAAGTCAGTGTTGTTTGGCCTCAGCTCTAGTCCATTTCTGTTGGCAGCTACTATGCAGTACCATTTTAAGAAATATTCTGAAGTCTATCCTAACACTATTGAACACATAAGAAAAAAATTTTATGTTGATGATTTGCTATGTTCCGTAGATAATACAGAAATGGCTAAACAGATATTCATGGAGGCTAGAGCTATAATGAGGGAGGCTGGCATGGAGCTTAGAAAATGGCAGACCAATCATTCGCAATTACAAGAGTTTATGAGTCATTCCTCTGTAGTACCTGATGCAGCAGAAAGTATTGAGGATTCTGGTATTAAGGAGTTGTGGGCAATAGACGCAAAGGTGCTAGGCATTGTTTGGCAGCAAGATGATGATTTGTTTACCTTCAATGGGAAATCTTTAGTAGAGCTGGCTGAGAATGAGACAAGGTGGACAAAACGTACAGCTCTTAGTTTGGCTTCAAAGGTCTTTGATCCTCTTGGATTCCTGGCTCCATTTGTGATAAAGTCAAAAATTTGGTTTCAGAGCCTCTGGGAAATTGGACTTGGTTGGGACCAAGAGTTACCTGATCATATGGTGGTAAGGTGGAAATATTGGTTCAAAGAATTGGCACATCTTGGAGACATTGAAATCCCAAGATGGTACTTTGGAGAGTTGAACAATAGTCCAGACAATTTGGAGCTGCACATCTTTTGTGATGCAAGTGAGGAAGCCTATGCAACTTGTATTTATATAAGAGGCGCATTGCAAGAGGAAGTAAGTTGCAGGTTGGTTGCTGCAAAGAGCAGAGTAACACCTTTGAAAATGCTTTCGGTTCCAAGGTTGGAATTGATGGGTGCCGTTATTGCTAGTCGGCTTGCAATTACAGTGCGAAAGTCTTTGGCCCTCTATGAAATTCCAAGCTATTATTGGACAGACTCCACTATAGTTTGGCACTGGTTAAGAAGTCAGGCAAGGAAATGGAAACCATTTGTTGCCAATAGGGTGGAGGAAATTCAAGCGCACACAGATCCCAAGCAATGGAAGCATTGTCCAGGCATCCAAAACCCCGCTGATTTACCAACACGAGGAATTTCAGTGAAAGATCTTTCACAGTCAAGTTTGTGGTGGAATGGGCCGGTACTAGGACAGTTTGCCTACGGACAATTTGCCTACGGACAGTTTGCCTACGGACAGTTTGCCTACTGGACATTATGCCTATGGACACCATGCCTACCGGACATTATGTCTAACGGACATGATGCCTAAAGGACGACACGCCTAACAGACGCAGCTTATTGAGGCATCGATTTTATTCCATTCTATTTCATTCTATTTCATTTTCATATATTTAATTTTATTTTAATTACATTTATTGCAGAATTCCAATCCACGTAGCCTCGAAATAGGTTAGAAAGTCTTCCAAGATCTCGTCCGTTTCCTCGTCAAAAACAGCCGTAAATCGTTCAAACGTGTTGCTAACATCTTGAAGAGGAACAAAAGCAACCTAACCTACCTAACCTAACCTACCTTACCTAACCTAACCTTACCTAACCTAACCTTACCTAACCTACCTAACCTGAATTAATACTTTTGCATGAATCTGAAGTTAAATAAGTTAAATAAGTTAAATAAGGTAAGGATAAATATACCACAGTTGTTCACTATATAATAAAAAAAATTAAGAAAATATTCTCGTCATGAAAGAGTGTAGATGCGAAATGTCCTTTAGGCATCATGTCCGTTAGGCATCATGTCCGGTAGGCCTGGTGTCCATAGGCCTGGTGTCCATAGGCATGGTGTCCATAGGCATAATGTCCAGTAGGCAAACTGTCCGTAGGCAAACTGTCCGGCCACGGAATGGGCCAGAGTGGCTAAAACTTGGAAGTGAAAACTGGCCTTCTAATCAGCCTATTGTAGGAGAATGCCAGGCTGAAGAAGCATGGGTGAGTGAGGTGAGAAAATGCGCTGTGAACAGTTGTCAAGTTATGCAGCAGGACCCCATATTGAGGCTTGAGGACATTAGCAGTCTGAAAAGATTGTTAAGAGTGACAGCATGGGTATATAGATTTACCAACAACATTAAGGGAGAAACAAGAAGGGAAGGAATTCTGAACAGTAATGAGATTCAGCAAGCCAGGAAATACTGGGTGGTATATATGCAGAAGGAAAAATTTGGTGAAGAGAGAGAATTGCTCACCAGCCATCCATTACAGGTTCTACCAACACATTCTGCGCTCAAGGGTTTGGATGTGTTTTTGGATCAGGATTTATTGAGAGTAGGAGGTAGACTACAGTTTTCTGGGCTTCCAGAGGAGAAAAGACATCCAATTTTGCTACCTTCTGGGGGGCACTTTGTGGACCTTTTGATCCTGGATACTCATCATAAGCTGTTACATGCGGGAGTTAGAGAAGTGATAATAGAGATTAGACAACAATTTTGGATTCCCAAAATTAGACAAGTAGTAAAAAAAGTCTTGCATAAATGTGTGGTTTGCAAGCGTTGGAGTGCAAAGCCTTATTATGAAAAGGTGGCTCCACTTCCAAGAGAACGGTGTGTCTATACTGCCCCATTTGATGTAGTGGGAGTAGACTTTGCAGGGCCAGTCTATGTGTATGAGCGAGGGGAGTCTAACAAAGGTTATATATGTCTTTTCACCTGTGCTACCACCAGAGCAATCCATTTGGAGTTGGTAAGCAACTTAAGTAGTGATGTATTTCTTTTGGCCTTTAAAAGGTTTGTGAACAGAAGGGGTTTCCCAAATAAAATCATATCGGATAATGCAAAAACCTTCAAAAAGGCTGCAAAGGAACTCCAAGAAATTTGGTCCTTGCTAAAAGAGGAAGGATTCCAATCCTACTTTTCACACCAAGGGGTACAGTGGGAGTTTATTGTTGAGAGAGCACCATGGTGGGGAGGATTTTGGGAAAGGCTAGTGAGAAGTGTAAAGTGTCCATTAAAGAAACTTTTAGCTAATGCTCATTTGAGCAAAGAAGAATTCTCTAGTGTTTTATGTGAAGTAGAAGCAATGGTGAACAGTAGGCCTATCACTTTTGTTTACAACAGTATGCAGGATGCAGAGCCATTGACACCAAATCATTTTCTTTGTGGTAAACGATTAACATCAAACCCCAGTGTGCCAGAAGACTTGCAGCCTATCCAGAGCACTCAAGGAGAGTTAACCAGACGGTTCAGGTACCTTGAAGAGCTACAAGATCAGTTATGGAAGAGGTGGCAGATGGAATACTTGCCAGAACTCAATTATTACCCATCAGGCAAGGTAAAGGGCTCCAATGCAAATTGTATCAAGGTGGGAGAAGTGGTAATGATTGGGGATGAAAGACCAAGGCAATGCTGGAAGCTTGGCATAATTGAAGAGTTGTTTGTTGGCAAAGACAATTTAGTTAGGTCTGCACTGGTAAAGACTTCAGGAGGAAAGTTAAAGAGACCTATACAAAAACTCTATGCTTTAGAAATCAGCAAAAACACAGATAGTCAAGATGAAACATTTGAGTTACAGCCTCATGGAGAAGGCTTGGCTAACCTTGCGGAAGGTAACGACAACAATGCCTCTTCGGTTTGGAGTGTTAGAAAATCTAGAAGAGGAAGAACCATTGTTGTCCCAAGGCGATATGATGACTAAGCTGATTGATGCAGCATTGCTTGTATATATTAAGTTAAGGTGTATATATATATCCATCTCATAATTGTAAGGTTAGTGAAAAATTCACTTAATAAGAGCTAGCATTTTTGGGCTCTTGTGGCATCAGTGTTTGGGACGCTGGTGGCATCATTTTGGGGCGCTGCGCGTCTTTTCTACTCGTTTGTGGGATGTCGTACGTACAGGGTGTGGTCTTGTAGAGAGCTCTCTTGCAATTCAGTTTGGTTGTTTAGATACAAGATTGTTGCACCGTGCAATAGTCCAGGTTGCGTTGTTGTTGCAAGGTTGAGAAAGAAGACCATAAATAGTACCCTTTTTGTTTACATTAAATTCATGTAACTAAGGTCTAAGGTAGGCCCGCATCGAGTCAGCAACCCTGAGGTTACCCTGAGGTAGGATCTAATAGGATCTCAAATCCGTAAGTTTTAATTTAGCTTAACTTGGGCTTTAGGTAGAACTGGCCCTTTAGAATTTGGCCGTTCACGGCTCAGCTGGGATTTTGAACCCGACAAATAAATAAAATAACACCCACGTGATAGTGTAATGCTCCTCGATCACTTTGCCAGGATGAAATCTCCCTGTCACTTCGTCATATTTCAACACCTTTGTGTTCCTATCCTGCTTGCCATCAAAGAATATCCCAGAGATCTTCTCCTCCTCTGACATCTGCGTGAGAGCTTTAACTGATGAGGCCATTACTTCCTCCTTGGCCCTCCAGACTTTCACACCATCTATGGCCAAGTAAGCCTTGTCTTTGGAAAGATGACCAGCCTTGATGAGGTCGTTCAGGAAGCCAGTGGCAACTGCAGCTGCCGGAACATTTGCCACCCTGTACCTCAAAGCTGCTGAAGCTGTCCCTTAGATCTTCATGTAGTTTCGTGTAGCAGAAGTTGGAGTTTCGGCAGGTACTTCAGCGGGAACGTCCATAGGAGCTTCAGTAGCCTCAGCATTGCCAGAGGATTCTTTTGCAGCTTCTTCCAAGTTTGGCTCTTCGTCCTCCTCAAAGTCTAGTCTTTCATGAGAAGCTCCTCATTAGTAGCCTCCTCTTTCTTCTTCCTCTTCACAGCAGAAGCTTCTTCAGCCTCCTTCCTCTTCGCTGCTTTGATTTGTCTCCTGTTGTCTTCGAAGTCTACAGAAGACATCTGGATCCCTGAAGATTCGGAAGTCTTCACTCTCTGGTAGTACAGCCGCTGAATATATATATATATATATATATAATATATATATATATATATATATATATATATAGGGTGAACCAAATGTAGGTGGACAGTAAATGATAACGTTTATTTTGAGAATACATATTTAATTTTTTTGTATACTATAATACAAAATAAAATTTAAATAAATTTAGTTATAATATTTAATATAATAAAACACAAACACCATAGTTATAATGAACACCATAGTTATAATATAATATAACACAAACCGTATTCAACCTACTGTCCACCTACTTTTGGTTCACCGTGTATATATATATATATATATATATATATATATATATATATATATATAACAGTACATAAAAACAATCGTAATGAAAAATTCATTTCATGTAGCCAATTGGACACACGTGTTATCATAGACAGAAATTTACCCTATGAAAACTTTGTGTCCATTTTGAAACGAACTTTGAATAGTCTTTTCTTCACAGTTATTAAAAATATTACTTAAAGAAAGTAAACAGGGAGCTCCTTTAATGCTTCTAGAATGAAATTATAGTCAAAACAAATATAATAATAGTGATTAAACTTAGGAAAATTACGAAAAACACTTACCGAAAAAAATGGCGTCCACTCACTTCTACTTCACAATTATAACTGGCGTAATTACTCAGAGCCATCTATTGAGAGAATGTTGAACTTCGCCTTCTGCGTCCAAATGGTTACAAAGATTCAAATGGAGTAGATTTTTTTCTTATGTATGTATGTATTAAACCTGTGTAAGAGTTAAGCAGAGTTAATGTGTCTAAATGGCAACAAATTACGACAAAGGGTTAAAAATATGAGGTTGTGTTCAATTGAATATTTGGTATTTCAACATAGAACAGAAAACCGCAATTTTGAACATGATAACGTGATTTTTGGGAAAAGTTGCAGAAAAGAAACCCCCTCTTAGAATTAAATTTTACACAAAAATACATATTAGCCAGAGTGAAATTCGGACTCGGAAAAGTATGATACGCCCTAATGCCGCACTAATCAAAAACTGCAAGAATGAAATCGCTAAGCCCCTATATTAGATATGAAGACGATCACCACACACGGGAGAAATACCGAGCATCCTGAAGAGAGCGAACATAGTTCCGATATATATTATATATAAAGGAGAAATCGGCTAAAAAAGGCTAAAATATTTAAAAGAATAGTTAGAGAAAGATTAATGCAAAAAATCTTCACTTTTCTATGTGAAAGTCACAATATGATAATAAAAACCCACTCTAATAGACAGAGTTTATTTCCACAACAGTTTCGATGCCCACTAGCATCCTCTTCGGGTGGATACAGAAAAACAAATGAACCAAAAACAAGAGGGAAAACAGTCCAGAGCCTTTAAGAAATTTGCACAAAGATTAGGTCCCGTTATCCCGACAGTGGAAGGGCATTTTATTAAAGGGACCCGCTTTTTAAACACATTCGCATAAATTTAAAACTATCTTCTTGTTGTATACATATAGATTCTATTATTTTACATAATTATTACATTTATTATTAAATATGTTACATTTAATATTGTATTATTATTTATTACAGAAATTATACATTTATTATTACATTGATTATTACATTGTTGTTTATTATACGAAAATTATAAACCGAAAAACAAATGAAAAAGGGGGGCGAGGAGGGAACCTTCAAGAGACCGCTACAAATAAATTAGGGCCCGTTCTTCCGACACAGGAAGGACATTTTTATTAAAGGGACCCAGTTATAATTGAAATATTTGAAAGCCAAAGCAAACTTAAAATCTTTCGTCAACGGCTTAGAAAGAGTTAAACCGTTGACGAAAGATTTTAAGTTTGCTTTGGTCTTCAAATATTCATCTACCGTGAAAAGTAAATTGGTTAGGAATAACGTTGCAAAACAGGAACAAGCCTGTGTCTACAGCATTCCCTGTAAAAGTTGTGATTTAGTATAGGTAGGAGAAACTGGAAGAAATATTGCAACCCGTATTAAAGAACACAAATATGCCTTCAGAAGTTGTAACACCAATAATGCTATTTTTCATCACGTTAGCCAAAATAATCATGCTATAGATTGGGAATCAAGTAAAGTACTTTATAAATGTAATAATTATGTCAAAAGAAAAATAATAGAATCTGTGTGTATAGAACAAGCAGATAATTTTAATTTGTACGAGGGTACCTATAAGTTAGACCCTTTAATGAGATTCTTGGTCAAAAAATCTTTACGGAGTCGGGTGAACGGGTTCTAACATAAATGTAATTAGTGTAAAGGTAATAATAATAAATGTTAAAAAAAAAATGTAAGTGCAATAATCAATGCAGTAATTATGTCAAAATAGTAGAATCTGTATGTATGAACAGGAAGATAATTTTAATTTGAGCGTGTGTACTTATAAGCGGGACCCTGTAATAAAATGCCCTTCCGGTTTCGGTTTACAATTTCTGTATAATAAATAACAATAATAATCAATAAATAATCAATGTAATAATAAATGTATAAGTTCTGTAATAAATAACAATGCAATATTAAATGTAATAAATTTAATAATAAATGTATAATAAATGTATAGAACAAGTATATAGTTTAAATTCATGCGAATGTACCTATAAGCGGGTCCCTTTAATAAAAATGCCCTTCCTGTGTCGGAAGAACGGGACCTAATTTATTTGTAGCGGTCTCTTGAAGGTTCCCTCCTCGCCCCCCTTTTTCATTTGTTTTTCGGTTTATAATTTTTGTATAATAAACAACAATGTAATAAATAATCAATGTAATAATAAATTTATAATTTCTGTAATAAATAATAATACAATATTAAATGTAACATATTTAATAATAAATGTAATAATTATGTAAAATAATAGAATCTATATGTATCCAACAAGAAGATAGTTTTAAATTTATGCGAATGTGTTTAAAAAGCGGGTCCCTTTAATAAAATGCCCTTCCACTGTCGGGATAACGGGACCTAATCTTTGTGCGAATTTCTTAAAGGCTCTGGACTGTTTTCCCTCTTGTTTTTGGTTCATTTGTTTTTCTGTATCCACCCGAAGAGGATGCTAGTGGGCATCGAAACTGTTGTGGAAATAAACTCCGTTTATTAGAGTGGGTTTTTATTATCATATAGAGAAAAATTCTTTAACTCCTTGGAAAGTCAGAAAAAATTAAATGACAACCAACGTGGATTCCGGTCAGGTATGTCACAACTAATGAAAGACTATAACAATATTAGTGATGTACTTGAAAATAATGAAAACTATAATGTGATATACACAGACTTTGCCAAGGTGTTCGACAAGTGTGACCAGACCATGGAATCATGGCATATAAACTGAGATATATGGGAATAACAGGTAAAGTAGGAAAATACAGAGGTATATAATTTCCTTAGTGAGCGGCATCAGGTCGTTACAGTTCAAGGAATATCTTCATCTTCATCAGAAGTCCTTATCTCAGTACCACAAGGAACAGATTAGCTCCATTACTCTTCATAATCATGCTAACTGATATATATATTATTTCAAACAAATGTGCCACATTTATTGTTTACCACTTTTTATTTCTCGTTATTTCTCGTTATTTCTCGTTATTTCTCGTATTTTCTCGTTTTTAACTTGAAATGATGGAAATGACATTTAAAATGGCATTTACAAATATACCATTTAAGTTTTTGTTGTTTTATAAGAGGACCTGAAATGCTCTGAAAAATAACTTGGGATTTCGATGTCATGATATTAAATTATTTTTAATACTTATAATGCATTCTTCTAATTTATCGATAGAGTTAGTGTTACTCTCTGAATTCGCCTTAGCCTTACGCCGGCTTAATTAGGGTGCGGAGAAATTGAAGGAGGCTTATTTTCTCCTAAAATATTTTATTGGACTAATTCTCAAGAGTTTAGACAGTTAAGGGAGAGAACTGAAGGCGCCTGCACTGTAATTTAACTGCATCCTAAGAGAGAGAGAGAGAGAGAGAGAGAGAGAGAGAGAGAGAGAGAGTTACAAGGACAAGAGGAAGCCTCAAAGACTTTTCGGTCCACTCGCAGAAATTCCTGTTATTAAACTAGTGCATTTTTTAAGTATTTTAGCAGCATTAGAATACTGGATAGAAAAGCGTAACGCTCTCTCCCCTCCCTCCGCTCCCTTCCCACTGGAGGAGGGTACGGAAAAAGATTGAAGAAAATACCTTGACCCTAAAAAAGTAACCAAGGAAATTTTATAGGAAAGGGGAGAATAGAAAAACTAGCTTTACAATTATGCTATGCACAAGCAGACATCATATACCGTTGTATAAACTAACATACTAATATATTTGTATATCAACTACTTGGTATCGTCATAAAAACCTCGAACATATGGTTTTGATTTTATACAAAATATTTACAACGCTAATTACCGAAGACCCCATTGTCCACTCCAGGCTAGCTCAAAAGGGATTAAGAGAGAAGAAAATGTCAAACTCCCCATACCTACATTATTGTATATGCAAAGCTATCAGCCTATCACCCAGAAAGAGAAATAAAGCTCCTCTCCTTCTCTTCACGTGGGCCATTGCAGGCAAAGTGATGAAATGTTACTGCAAAAAAGGGGTTGAAACAGGAATTGAAAACGGAAATCAGATCTTCTACATCATGCCTACACTCAGTTATGCACTCAGTGCACTCAGTTATGCAAGAGAGAAAGAGAGAGAGAGAGAGAGAGAGAGAATAGTGATAGCAGAAACGCAACTCTACCTCACCCAATCCATGCCTATTTTTCTTTTTGTTCATTATGAAGAATTAGAAAAACAAATTATATTTCTACAAAATACCTATCTACTCTATTCTTAGACATGTTAACGGGGCAGGCATGCGTGAGCGTATTTTCCGTACTTGAATGTCTGTCGTGTGTATATGTCTGTCAACTCTTTGAATGTCGCCGAGTTTCAACTTGGGTCTCTTGCAGTAGCGTAGCCAGGTGGAGGGCACAGGGGCATACATAATTAACATCAATAAATAATTTTTCAATTTTACGTTGACCTTCATTCAACAGCCAAAAGGTGAGCTCAGTTTATTAAGACTTCAAGAATTTGATGATTTTTCAGATCTTTTTAGTCGTAGTTTGTAAATTTGTGTTCCCAGTTAACTCGCGTGCGCAAATATGTTTCATGTTTTTCGCAGTTATGTACAATGGACCCTTTTCGACTGACGTCATATTCCTATCTTGACAAACAAAAGGTTGGATATTTAGTTTGTAGTTAAAGTTCCTATCTTAACAAACAAAAGGTTGGCAAAATATTGCTGAGGCTTGAAGTATTAGTGTTGTTACCGGTAATGACAGGTAGGAGGTAGGAGCATGGGCGTCGATTGCGGGGGGGACGCAGGGTACATGTCCACCCCCCCCACTTTCTACAAAGGGGGGACAACTGGTAGGTTGACCACCCCACTTTCGTGGATGAATTGCTATAAATGCTAACTATTAATGGCACCTAATAAGACGTTATATGTCGTATGATATGCATATGCAAATGTAATATATGCAATATTATAAATTATTGTCATGAACACCAGTGTATATTTATCATGGAATTTAGCAGTCAATTTGCATTTTAATAATTGCACGTAGCATTTGTGTGTTTTTGGTCATTAAGTACGCGAAATGGATCACTTTAACATATTGCTTCCCAGGAACCTCTCTTTAACATATTGTTTCCCAGCGTATATCACTTTAACATATTGCTTCCCAGTGTTAATCACTAACATATTGCCTCCCAGGAGGGATCACTTTAACATATTGCTCCGAATGCTTTGGGAAGCAATATGTTAAAGTGATCCAAAAGATTTATTTCGGTTAAACATATGTGTGATATCATGTTACATGAAAGGCTAAATATTATAAATAGTTTGTATTGCGTTTCTTATTTCTTCAAAAAAAAAATGCTTAATAAAGAAAGACATAAAATGATTAAATACAATTGAGTTTTTCAACATGCTGAGAAAAATACAAAAAACGGGTAAATGGTAAGTTACGACATTTATTACACGCAACAGCTACTCAGAGTATTGTTTGATTCGCTGTTTGAAGGCGAAGTGCCCCCCCCCCCTCCCCCACTATTTTAGAGCAATCGACGCCCCTGGGTAGAGTGCTTTTATAGTGTTAGTGGTACTGTTGCTGTTAGTGGTGCAAGTATATATATATGTGTGTGTGTGTGTGTGTGTGTGTGTATATATATATATATATATATATATATATATATTATGGTTCAAGGTGTGCCCCTCTTATCGAGATCCTGGCTATGCACCTGGTTTTATGCGGCAAGTGATATAGTGAGTCGTTCATACTTCGTGGTGTTGTGCCAGCACGAGAATAAAGAGAACCTCTTTCCAGCGAGGAATATCAGTGGGAGGTCCCTGTATCTATTCCCATGTACTTGTCCCTTATGGCGAATGAGGTTTTTCGTAGGTTATCACCCGTTGTTGCTACGACGAATTTAAGTCTCTCCCACTAAAGTGGGTCGAGGACTAAGTATAGGAGTAATTTTAAACAAACTCCTGCAGGTTACGTTATAATACTATTTTCAAATGGTTATCTAATCGATTTTTAAATTATATTGATAATTTTGAAAACTTGAATAAGCTGATCGCGCAACTTCCTGGTCTCTAAGGTAAACAGATTTAAGCGCTCTAATCTATGTTGGTAGTTTTGAAGCCTCACTAAAAGGATCAATTTTGTGACCCTTGCTTGTACCCTTTCCAACCTTTCAATTCCTTCCTAACGGACGAAGACCAAAACTGCACACAATACTCGAGTTGAGGTTTAACTAATGAACTGTAAAGAAACATTACAGTCTCCTTGTTTCTAAATTGGACTGTTTTTTAGTATAACCTAGTAATTATTTTAAGGTCCTCTTTTCGACTTGTGCACATTGCTTTAACGGTTTTAGATCATTACTAATATAAATTCCTAAGTCTTTCTCTAGATCAGTCTCAGTCAAACTCCTCCCGAACAGAGAGTAATCGGCCTTCGGGTTCTGGTAACCTATGCGTATTGTCTTACATTTTGGGATCTGCCAAGTAGCAGACCATTCGCCCAACCTATCAAAATCATTTTAAGTCTTCTTACGCCCTCCTGATTACTACACTTGTTCCTAATTTGGGTATCGTCTGCAAATTTAGAAATTGTACTTAGGACTGGAGCCCAACATCTATATCGTTGGACGTTGATATAGAAGATAAAAAGTGAAGGACCCAGAACGGAACCCTGTGAAGCCTTAGTGGTGACGTGGGTCCACTGAAGCCACTCCATTTATTACTACTCTCCTTTTCTATCTCTTAACCAATCTTCAATCCAGTTGGAAATTTCTAATCCTCTAACTTCGGTTGTCAATCTCACATGAGGGACTTTGTCAAATGCTTTTTAAAAGTCGAGATAAATTATGATATATCTTTTGTACAAGAATCTGTCCAGTTGTTCTTGAAGTAATTCAGGTCGGTGTGCTGGAGATTCCTCACTACTTTTGGAAGGACATTGAAAAAATTTGGGCCTCGTAGTCTGAGGGTATTTTCCATCCTCGTTTTCATGGCCCCTTTCATGGGACCGTACAAAATCTGCCTCTTCTCACATTCCAGTTTGTTTCTATTTCATTTCTGAGGTTAGGGACAGAGCCCTCAAGTATTTTCCATATGTATATTATTGTGTACCGCTCGCGCCTTCTTTCAAGAGAGTAGACCCGGTAGAGTTTCAGGGATTATAGTCGAGACCAGTAGTCTTCACCTTCCGTTTCCTCTATCTTAGACGTAAAACTCCTTTGCATAGCTTCAATGCTCGCAACGTCTCTTTTCTGTGTGGGCTTGTGAGTACTGAGCAATACTCAATTATTGGTAGGACTAGACTCTTCCATAATTTAAGCATGATGTTTGCTTTTCTGCTGAGGAAACTCCTCCAGATGATTCCCATTATTTTTCTAGCCGTTGTGATTTTGATTTTATAGTGCTCTCTGAATTCTGCATCCGACGACATTATTACTCCAGATCCCTGACTTGTGGATTTGGTGTTATCTCTTTGGCTTGCGGAGTTTTGTAACCTTTTTTCTGTAGCTCTTTGTTATTACCATATCTTAGAAGTTGGAATTTTTCTTCGTTGAACTTAATACTGTTGTCTTCTTCCCACTGGAATAATGTTTCAATGTCGTTTTGTAATTTTCTTATGTCATCTTCGTTCAATATTTCCTTACATATCTTTGTGTCATCTGCGAAGCATGATACAATACTGTCCTTAATATCTGCATCGATATCTGCAATCATTATTATGAACAGCAAGGGAGCTAATACTGTCCCTTGTGGGACAGAGCTCACGACTTCCGAGACTTCCGATTTAACTCCGTTTACCACCACTCTTTGCGTTCTTTGCGTCAAGAAATTAAATATCCACCTTCCTAGCTTTCCAGTAATTCCTGTATCCTTAAGTTTGTGTGCTATGATTCCATGGTCACATTTATCGAAGGCTTTAACGAAGTCAGTATATATTACATCAATGTTTTGTCCTCGACACAATGTTCCTAATATTTTCTCCTGGTGGTCTAGTAGCTGTGACAGGCATGATCTACCCGCCCTGAAGCCATGTTGATATATATGATATATATGATATATATATATATATATATATGAATAGAAACGACATAAGTATTAAGGAACGTTTCTGCACACGAGGAGGAGAGATAACGAAATAATGAAAAATGAGGCGAACCGCCTGGGAATCGAACCCAGGGCCTTCCAATTGCCGGTCGGACGCTCTACCATTATGCTACCATTATGCTATATATATATATATACTGTATATATATATATATATATATATATATATATAATTATGCGGGTTGCTCTACAGAGCTTCAATTTAATATTTAGTAGAAATCCAATGACAAGGAGAAATGTAAATGCCATGAAAAGTCTTCTTTATTGCGCAACGTTTCGAGCAATACGCTCATCTTCAGGCTGTTTAATAACAATGTGAAATTAAAATCAATATTGAATGAAAAAACAAACAGAAATTTCTATAACCTATTCGTAAAGACAAATTTTAAAAGACTGAGAAAAGAGGGTTAAGTTCTAAGTTATACAGATTTACATATCAAAATTAAGAAGTTATTTTTAAATACATGTAGTAAATGTGAAATTAATACACTGGAAAAATTACCAATAGTACACTGGAACAATGGAGCTATCTACCTTACACAGCAATATCCGAGGCCGACTAATTTGAGCAGAGAGACGGGAATGAAGGATGGCGAGGGAGATAGGGGAAGGAGGGATTATAAGGAATTGGGGAAGGAGGAGGGATCATAGCAGATTGAGAGGGACGGACGATGAGTCAACATTCAGACTAGGGGACAATGCTTTAATGAAAAGGGATTCTAAAATTCTTAGTGAGTTGGGACAAGTATTACAACCAAGAATTTTAAAATTGTCTAAAGTGACATCATTTTGCATTTGATGCTATGTTCACGTATGCTGGAGGCTTCCTTAGTTTTTAAAATTTACCTGTTCGGCCACTTATTCCCATATGCGAATAAAATCTAGCCCTGAGAGAGCGAACAGTGCTGCCGATGTAATTCCCAAGGAGACACCTAGGGCAGGTAAATAAATATACAACACCGCTACGCAACGAGTCAGGGGTTCGATCCTTCGCTGAGAAAAAGCTACCTAAAGACGTTTTATTAATAATATGATGCGGAAATCAGTATGATAAAAAAATTTCCTTAACAATTTTGTAAATTTAAGCTTAAATTCCTTATTCAAGGGACCCATTTCAGGTACCAAGAAATATTTTATATCCTTCGGCACTGTAATACATGGAAGTTGAGGGCTATAAACATTATTTAAGAAGGATCTAATTAGTTTGTCTACATATTGAACAGGAAAACTATTATTAGTAAAGTATGATCTTAGATTATTAATTCATCATTAAGTAAGGTAAATTAGAGGTCAAATTATATCCTCTGAACAGGAGAGTTTTAATACAAGACATCTTATAGTTAAAATCAGTAAAACTAAAAAAATTCATGCCCAAACCAGTGAAAGTGGGTTTCCTATAAACTGATGTAGTAATAGAATCACCGTTTTTCGAAATTAAAAGATCTAAGAAGGGGAGGGAGCCATTTTGCTCAGTTTCCATTGTATACGTTATATTGGGGTGCAAAGAATTGATGATTCGATAGCAGTCTTTGATAATGCGGTACAAGCGCAACAATTCTTTAACTTCCTAAATTCTTTGCACCCCAATATAACGTATACAATGGAACTGAGCAAAATGGCTCCCTCCCCTTCTTAGATCTTTTAATTTCGAAAAACGGTGATTCTATTACTACATCAGTTTATAGGAAACCCACTTTCACTGGTTTGGGCATGAATTTTTTTAGTTTTACTGATTTTAACTATAAGATGTCTTGTATTAAAACTCTCCTGTTCAGAGGATATATTTGACCTCTAATTTTACCTTACTTAATGATGAATTTAATAATCTAAGATCATACTTTACTAATAATAGTTTTCCTGTTCAATATGTAGACAAACTAATTAGATCCTTCTTAAATAATGTTTATAGCCCTCAACTTCCATGTATTACAGTGCCGAAGGATATAAAATATTCTTGGTACCTGAAATGGGTCCCTTGAATAAGGAATTTAAGCTTAAATTTACAAAATTGTTAAGGAAATTTTTTTATCATACTGATTTCCGCATCATATTTATTAATAAAACGTCTTTAGGTAGTTTTTCTCAGCGAAGGATCGAACCCCTGACTCGTTGCGTAGCGGTGTTGTATATTATTTACCTGCCCTAGGTGTCTCCTTGGGAATTACATCGGCAGCACTGTTCGCTCTCTCAGGGCTAGATTTTATTCGCCATATGGGAATAAGTGGCCGAACAGGTAAAATTTTAAAAACTAAGGAAGCCTCCAGCATACGTGAACATAGCATCAAATGCAAAATTGATGTCACTTTAGACAATTTTAAAATTCTTGGTTGTAATACTTGTCCCAACTCACTAAGAATTTTAGAATCCCTTTTCATTAAAGCATTGTCCCCTAGTCTGAATGTTGACTCATCGTCCGTCCCTCTCAATCTGCTATGATCCCCCTCCTTCCCCAATTCCTTATAATCCCTCCTTCCCCTATCTCCCTCGCCATCCTTCATTCCCGTCTCCTCTGCTCAAATTAGTCGGCCTCGGATATTGCTGTGTAGGTAGATAGCTCCATTGTTCCAGTGTACTATTGGTAATTTTTCCAGTGTATTAATTTCACATTTACTACATGTATTTAAAAATAACTTCTTAATTTTGATATGTAAATCTGTATAACTTAGAACTTAACCCTCTTTTCTCAGTCTTTTAAAATTTGTCTTTCGAATAGGTTATAGAAATTTCTGTTTGTTTTTCATTCAATATGATTTTAATTTCACATTGTTATTAAACAGCCTGAAGATGAGCGTATTGCTCGAAACGTTGCGCAATAAAGAAGACTTTTCATGGCATTTACATTTCTCCTTGTCATTGGATTTCTACTAAATATTATATATATATATATATACACTGTCCAGTGCTACATCTTAATCTTCCATGGACGACTTTAACGAAATGTTAAGGCTTCAAACCAACACAAACATAAAATGACCCTAAAAAAATTCCGTCCAGAATGGGTTAAACTACTTTCATGCTCAACATTTTCAAGTGTGCATTATTAACTGTTATATTTTATACTGGTATCATAACATATTGTAAATGAAAGAGGTTAGTCATACAAAAATGTTTACTGAATAAAGATTTTATTTATTTTTTTAACATTTCTACAAACATACAATTTTTTGGAATACATGTGGAAAAATAATTTGTGAACCCCTGTACATTTATGAACAAATTTTACATATTTAAATTAAGATACATACATAGTATTCTTTGCTTTATTTAAAAGATATAAGATATATAATATATATATATGGTGCGCCAAAAGTTAGGAACCTCTTTTGGGTCGCAGTTGTCCCTACAATATAGAAAACATTATTCAAAAGGCGATTTATGCAATTTTAATCGCATACTCGCTTATGTTTTTGGCTCAAATGGATTATTCTTCACTAAAACTAAAAGCTCACTGCTCTCTGCGTTTGAAACAAATTCGGGTTGTAAAGCAATACACCATTTACAAGAATGCAGCCGAAAGTGCTAGTCAGTAGGCACTAGCAGAAGCGTTATGGCCGGGCTCCTCCAACACGCGAGAACATCTTGAACTTTGTACAGAAGTTAGACGAAAGCGGGTGTGTACAAATGCACCCACGACAGGACTACGTTGGACAAAAATTCAATCGGTAGGCGTAGGCTAATTGATTACCAAATGCGGTCTAACGGAATTGACTCTGGCTGAAATTTTATGGGATTAAATTCATTCAACAACAAAACTCGTTGCCTCACTTTTCAGCTTGCAAGTTGAGTTACGCCAAACAGTTGTCACATGAACCAATAAGGCTGTAGTTGTGTAAATACTGTAACGTGGACATACTGAGCAGTTTCGGTGGAAAGCAATATTTTTATAACTACTTCAAATACGCCTTATAATTCTAATTTTTTAATAAAATATACAGTTTAGTAGAATTCATCCATTTTTCATACTTTCTGTGCACCTCATTTACATACAGTTATATGCATGATATGCAGCAATAGTTTTAACACTGTATAAAAATAATTTTTAATGGAAATATCTTACAATTATTTTTCACTTAATTAAAAGAAGTCTTGTGGATTTCACAGAAAACAATAAGGTGCAATTTAAGTTTATTTTTCATGAAAATACTAAACTAAACTAAAAAAATCAAATTATAAAAGTACATCAAAATATTTAACTGCTTAAATTTCAACTTTATTGTTATAATGTTAATTTGCTTAGTATATTTTTAAAATCAGAATTCACAATTTTTGAAACGACATTTTATGAAATGTCCCCAAAGATTTGTACCTTACACTTACATTGAAATAAAATGTTTTTATGTTTGTTTATGTTCCTTTTGTTGTTCTGAAGAACTGTGCTTCTGAGCTGACACCCTACCTAGGCAAACTCTTTTGTCGTTGCCGTTCATCTGGTCTGGTACTTCTCCTTCCTGCTGGAAGTTCGCTTTCATTCAGCCTGTTCTAAAGAAGGATAACCACTCTCAACCCTCCGACTATTGTCCAACTTCTTTGACAGCTTGGCTTTCTAAAGTTTTTTAATCTATCTTTAATAGGAAGATTCTTAAACACCTCTCTTCAACCAATCTTATATCAAAGCGTCAGTATCTGATAGCTTTTGACGGAGTCTGACACAAATATTTAATTCCCAAACTGCTCTCCTTCCGTTTCTATCCTTCTATCTGTGCCTTATTCTCTAATTTTTTTCTGGCCGATCTATAGTTCCGGTTGTACATGACCACTGTTCTTCTCCTAAAACTATTAACAGTGGTGTTCTTCAGGTACTGTCGTGTCACCCACTTTTCCTTTTATTTATCAATGACATATTAAGTCGTACTATCTGTCTTATCCACTCCTATACCGATGATTTCACCCTTCACTTCTCCACCCACTTCACAAAGCGTACTTCTCAAGAGTCACTCAGTTCCTCCATCTGTCTACTCATCATAATCTTCCGCACGACTATCCCCTTACCTTCAACAATACACAACTCAATCTTTCCTTTCCTCTTAACATTCTTGCTCTCTCTGTACAGGGGTCTTGTCCACCTCTGTATGAAGTACGCTTCTCATGTGTGGGTTGGCTCAACCAACACAGCTCTGCTTCACCGGATAGAATACAAAGGCTTTTCGTTTCTTCATTTCCTCACCTCTCCTGACTGTCTTCAATCCCTCTCTCTTCGCCAAAAGGTTCCTTCACTCTCTCTTTATCATCGCTATTATAAGACACTGCTCTTCTGAACTCTCTAACTGCATACCACATTTAACCTTTATTAAATAACCATAGTAACTTATTCCAAGGGTATATTATAGCAAGGTTATGAAATAATGGTAAACACCTATTTCAGTGTCATGGTAAATTATACCAGGGGTATATTTTACCCAGGTTATGAAACAAAGGTTAAGGAAAGCACGCAGTACCAGACTTTCGACACATTCTTATTTTTTTCTCTGTCCACCTTTCTAAGGCACGGGTTAATCGGTATTTTCAATCTTTCAGGTACTCAACTGGTCAACTCTGGAACAATGTTTCTCAATCCATCTTTCCGTCTGTCTATGACGCCCACTCTTTCAAACGTAGAGTGTCCAGGCATCTCGAAATCCTTGGACCTTGATTTTGGCTTTCTTCTTCTACTATAAAAAATGTAAATGTAAGGTAATAATGGCGTTGCTTAATTTCTTTCACAATATATAAAGTGATAAGACGAAGAGAACCTACGATTTTACGTGGGATAAAAACCACGGGTCTCCCATTAAAACCCAAAGTCTTCACTAAAATAATTTCACTTTTTTTTCGTTTTAATGACGGCACTTTTTACTTTTCGGAAATATCTGTCAATTACTTTCCAAATACTGGTTTGATATGCACTTCCCTTTCTTTGAAATTTATAAACATCCATTACCTTCTTGTACAGTATAATATCCTTGCTTGGACGCTTAAGCAAACAGGTTATTTTCCCAATTTGCAGTAGAGAGGACATTGTTAGTGGATCATGCAACCCTAAAACTTTCCGTTGTATTTCATAGGCTTTTAAGAATTCCTCAACTGCCTTTTTATAAAAGTCCTTTCTTTCTTCATGGGTGGTTGAAAGTTTTCCTAAACAAATGAGTTCAAAGGCGATTGAGTTCCATACTTTTAAAACATTAAGAATGTTCGGGTATTTCTTCACAGCAGCCTTATATTCCTTACATCGCATTAAAGTTTTGAAAACTGATGGCTCAGTTGGTATCTGATCGCTCAAATGTACGTCAGGGCTGTAGTTTCTTATATTTAAAAGTATAAAAAATATTTCCTTATACTTTTGCAAAGATTCATTGCATTCACCTAACAAGTGGTGCGTATGGGCAATAGTCGCGGATACTTTCAGTTCCCAATGCAGTCTACCATTTACTGTTTGTATAAGAGCATTGAGAATTAAGAGGACTTCCCGAAAATGTTTTTCTGATTCACTTTTATTTTCGAGTAATTCTGATACTCCAACTCCGGTCTTTACCTTTGCCATGAAATATTTCTTGCTGATAACATAATCGTACTTTGGGTTACATATCCATTTTCCATTAATATCTTTAACATCTTTGAGATGCCTTTCTTGCCATCGATGTATTCCAGAGATTTGCGATAGTTTTCTTCTCCATAACTCTTTATTGATGATATGTACTTGAAATTCATTAAATCCTTTACTAGCTTCACTTGATTCTTCTTCAGATTCTTTAGATCACTAGTTTCCGAAAGTAAGGTTTTGAATATTTTACTTTCGAATTCTTTATTCTCGAAAAGAGTTTTAAGTCTGTTGATATCAAGTGCTGAAATATTTTCAAGTACTTTTTCATAACATTCATTTAAAAATTCGGTACTCTTAGGTTTAAATTCAAGAAGGTTTCCTATGTGTTCGGTTTTGTTTGGGGATTTTAATAAGGGTGAAATGCACTTTTTCATGAATTCAATTTCTTCATTACCACGAAACTTTAATTTTCTGTTCAGCATCAGCTTTGTTCCTAAAGGGACGAGAAAAGAAATGTTCAAAACATGTTCTTTCAGTTCCTCAGCATGTATGTTTTCATTGACCAAAATTCTTAAAAGAAGCTCATGATTGCAGGCTTCTTCCAAACTATCCAGAGCTGGAAAAATTTTATTCGATAAATCAAATAAAACAGTTATCACATTTCTAACAATACTACACAAATTCAATATTGATTTGTTTAAAATAAATATTTCAAGAAGCTCAATTTTCTTTAATTGAACTAAATATGTGTTGTCTATATTTACTTTTTATAGAATTGCCTTCTAAAACTTCATCGAACTCTTTTAATATGACTTTGATGTTTGAATTCGATTCTACTAACGAAGAAATATAATTGGACACTTTTTTAACTAATTCTGCATTTGGAGAAGTTTCAGAGTTTAGAACAGAATCATACATTAATTTAAAATCTTTCGCTTGAAGACCAACAGATATCTCTAAGTCCTGTTGTATATTTTGCACAAAGACTTCAAATCCAGCCTGTGTGAAAAGTTTAGGCCTATTTTTCCCGCTAGAAGCTAATAAATCATGAGTTTCTTTAATGAGAATCAAGTGTTCAAAAATCTTTTTTCTTTGCTCATTAGTAAATATGTAGTATTCAGATGGCAATGAATAGCTTTGAGTTTTCATATCAGTGATGATTATTTCATTATTTTCATCAATGACAGCAACTGATTTCAAATATAGTTCTGTTAAGAAATATAGCTTCTTTTCGTCTGATAATTTTTCGTCAACGAAAGCCATCATTCCTGTTTTTCCTTTTTCTGAGTTTGATTCTCTTAAAAATTCATTTCTAAACGTATCAAAACATGATGATAATTTAGCTTCAAGTTTATCACACTCTCCACCTACAGGAAATTCTTTAAGGGCTGCAGAAATTTTATGACCAAGGTTAAATATTAAAAGTTCTTCTTTGAAATTTTGGAGCAATCGTTGTAAAGTTATATTTGGTAAATCTGGTCTTGCTTGATAAAGAATATAAATATTGTGAATTAACTGATTTCTAAGATTAAGAATTGAAGTAAATGGTTTCTTTTGTTTTGCATATAAAAGTTCTAACAGTGGCACAAAGTTCACAATGAAGTTAAACATAATTTCATCTGGTTGCTTGAAGTTACTGAGTGAAAAGCTCTCCTTTACGAAAGTAGTCGAATAATCACTAAGAATATGTTTAACGTCTTTAATCTCAACGTAATTACCAAATTCTTTAAGTTCTTTAGAACAACATAGAATATCTTTGGGTTCCGTAATTGTTTCATTGTTAACATCTCCTTCTAGGTTTTCAGTAATCTTTTTCAAATAAACTTCAAGGTCTTCAAATATGAGTTTCGTGCTACGCTCCTTGAAAACACTTTTATGAAAATCTTGCGGAAAAATGACGTCACTTTTTGTCCTGTGCAGTAACATATCTGATCGAATTTCTTTGATTATTTTGATGTTTTCTTTTCCTATAATTTCGTTTTCTAAATATTCCTTCAGCTCATTGGTTTTAAGTGCACTGTCTTCTAAAGCCAAAGACTCGAGGAAAAACAAAAACAGATTTGCACGTTTGAAATCTGAAATTATGGGAATATTTTCTTTTATTGCACTCGAAAATGTTTCTGAACAAACCTTAATTTTATTCCTAATTTTGTTTATTTGATTCAGTGTTAATTTTACTTTATCTTTGAATTTATCTTCAGGTTCATCACTTCTCTGGGAAAGAAACTGGAAATCAGAACCTGATGAATTTTCAACAAAATACTTTGCATAATATAATGAATATATCCAACTTTGGTGAGTCTCAGAAAGTTGTATGTCATCAATAATTTCTACTTGCATACAAGTGTTATCAAAGTAGTCCTCCACGATTTCGGGTATGGGATTTCCACATGGATCAACATAATATGCCAACCCTTTGATATCATCATTACCAATCTGAACTTGCAACGTTACCCAGTGCGTCTTTTCAATCTCTATCAAGTACGTCGACCGGTTGACCTCTTATTTTATCCAAACGCCGTTTATAGACATTTTTCCACTGATTATAAAATATAATTTTAAATGATGGATCATTTTCCTTTAACTTCGGCAAATTTAATTTTGCGATCAGTTCAATATCAATGTCTTTGTAAAGTATGTTATCAGTATCATTCATTTTGATGAAGATTACATTATCAGGTTTTAGGCCTATTTCCTTTTGTTAACTTTAATATTTATTGACTTGTAAACCTAAACAAAATGAAGGAACATCAGTCGGTTTCATTCTTTGAAGGTGCTCTTCTTCTTTGGCCTCCAGGAAATCTGAAAATAAAAATAATATGAAATGAAACGAATATAAAAATACATTACATCTTAAATTACATTACATAAATTACCTAAAATATTTATTACATCATTTTCTTGTAAATGATAAAAATGCATTGTAAAATCTGTAAATCTTAACAATTTGAGTGACAGTATTCAGCTTGATATTTTGGTATGGAAGTCGTAGATAGAAGGTATATAAAATAAACTGGTATTATTTTCACTACAGATTTTAGGTTCCAGTTTTTCACTTGAATAATTAATTCTCTGCTTTGTCACCTTTAGAATGAAGAGTTAAAAAATTATTTAGATGTAATGTGCAAAAAATAAATAAATAAATAAAATAGAATGTTAAAGTGTACACTAACAGTAAGTCTAAAGTAGATGAAGCGGTTGTCTACTTGACAAGCGGGGTCCACTGAAACTAGACTAACGATACAAAAAGTACGCTTCCGTGGATTAAACAATACCTGTCAATTTACTCTCAAAATACAGTTTCGGAAAAAAGTTCGCCCAAGTACACAAAATCTCTACAAACCATAAGAAAATACCAATCAGTAATGAATGAGTTTTGTTTTTGAAATTTTACTGGTCATCAAAAAAAGAATAAATATATAAAAAAAAACAGGATAGTATAAGTTTCTGATATTTTTTTTATTTTTTAGAAAATTTTTTGTTTCGATGTAGACTCTTTCCTGAACTCTGCCTTTGACCTACCGAGTACATTCTTTAAATTTATATTCTGAGTATATTTAGTAAGAGTAGAAAAAACTATAAGAAAAAATCTATTTTTCAAATAAACTCCAAAATCCTTTTTTTTTTTTAATTGTTTAAAACAATTATTTTTATAGCTAATGATAGGAATTTCTATAAATTGCAAAATATTGTCCAAACCATTAAATGCAAATATTCTTGTTACTGGTGTTCCTTGTATTATTATTATTATTATTATTATTATTATAATGTAATGTTCCGCGCGTCGGTCTCTCTTTGCACGGATGTCAGACTAGTGGCCCCACCCCGAGAACTAGTTTCAGACTAGAGAGCTGCTTTCTTGATTTCTCCATCTCGTATAACCAGGTACACTCGGCTCATCTGAGACTGTCCTGAGCTAGACGTCTAGTCTTCTTTTGGTAACTGGTTAAACAGTCTTGGCCCTCTGACAACCAAGCTACTTTGGTTCTTTTCAGTTTTATTTCAAGAATAACTTCTTTTTTTTTTTTTTTGGAGAAACGAGAGGAAATTATAAAAATTTGCCTTTAAAGTACGGCACTATTCTTTTTTGGGGGGAGGGAGAAAAAGCCTAAACTAGGCTTTTTGGCTTCGCAGAAACGAAAATGAAGCTCTGTTTAAGTAAATGCTGCACCATATTTCTAATTTCTCAGTTAAAAAGGCCTAGTCTAGGCTTTTTCTCCAAAAAAAGAATAGTACTTTAAAGACAAATTTTTATAATTTCCTTTCGTTTCTCCAAAAAAAGAATGTTATTTTTGAAAGTAGCGGATAAAACTACACTAGAAAAATATATTTCTATTTAAAATGTTTACAGTTCATAAAACTGAAAAGACCCGTTAGGTTAACTGTACGCCCTTGACGATTGATTAGGTTAAGTCGTGATATTTTCATTAGTTTCTAACGAACATGTCACAACTTAACCTAACCAATCGTCAAGGGTATTATAATTTTTTTTGGTTTCTCCAAAAACAGAATGTTATTTTTGATATTAGCCGATAAAACTGCACTAGAAAAAAATTATTTTTATTACAAATTTTTACAGTTCATAAAACTAAAAAGATCCTCTATTTTCCTTCATAGTTGAGGTTGTTCCTTGTCTAGCCTTTAGTTTGGGAACACTACACATACTATCTTCCCTATTTCTCAAAGTTGTTTAGAAGGTTACGGGGTGGGTTCAGTATGAGGTTGGGTACTAGTTTCTCTATTATTTCCTGTGTATATAATGGTGTATCTCTCTCCCTTCTTCTTTCCAGTGAACACATTTAACGTACCTAATTTTTTTACCTACAATTTGGTTCTTTGTAGCCATTATACAGTTGTGCGAAAAAGTACAGCAATCGATTTGTATGGCTGTGACTGGAGAATACGTTTGGTACCGACATATAACAAAACTTTTGGATATCTGGCAAATCATTTTGGTGCAGATAACGTAAAGAGCACCGGGTATCATGCCTAGATTGAAGGAGCTCTCGAATGACCTACGAACGAATATTGTCAATGCTCATACATCTTTGGAGGGGTATGAAAAGTTATCGGCGAAATATGAAATCCATATGTCTATTGTTCGTCAAATTATTTACAAATGGGGGGACAAAGACGACGACAACCTTTGCCCAGAAGTGGCTAACCACCAAAAATCTTACTAAGGATGAGTAGGAGACTCGTTCGTGAGTAATCCAAGAGTGACATCTAAAAGACATTCAACGATCTTTGGCAAGTGCCAACACACACGTTCATCGATCCACAATAGAAAAAACCCTGAACTGATCAGAACTTCATGGGCGAGTCGCACGACGAAAGCCACTGTTGTCGAAAAAATACAAAGTCGATAGGCAACTTTGATAGAGCCCACCTGGACGACACCCCGCTCTACCACTACACTACCATAGTGGGTTAATTAAAATATTTAATGTCTACATTATATAACATGCAATACGTAATTGCCAAATTACCTTCCACATAATAATTGAAACCGAAAACTCCACCAAAAATTAACAAAGAAGCCCTATTCAACTTATACGATAGGCTATAGTAGGTAGGCCTAACAAAGTGAACATGATAAACTTATAATGCATCAGTGTCAACGATTTACTTTGAATTATTTGAAAAGATCCGAATTATTTAGTAATATACAAACGAAAAAGATAAATATTGAATTAAAAATACACAAAACTAATGAGGGATTTATTCTGTACAAGAATTGAAAAATAATATATCTGAAAAATAAGATTAAAAATAGTTAAATATTAGCTTATTTACAATCACTAATATCCTTATAGCAAAACTTTAATATTAAAAGTGTGTACGGTATCCCCAGTATTTCTGTGAATAAAAATACAATTACGATATTAAGAAATACCGGAGAAATACCGGGCATCCTCAAGAGCGCGAGCATAGTCCCAATATATAAAGGGGGAGATCGATCCGAGGCCAAACCTATTGGCCAATGTCGCTTACATCTCATCTCACTAAAATATTTGAAAGAATAATTAGACAGAAAATTTATGACTTTTTGGAAACTCAGAAAAAATTAAATAACCAACATGGATTTCGGTCAGGCAGATCATGCCTATCACAACTAATGGAACACTACATCAACATTATTGATGCACTTGAAAGTAATGAAAACTATGATGTAATATACACAGACTTTGCCAAAGCGTTCGACAACTGCGACCATGGAATCATAATACATACATAAACTGAAATATATGGGAATAACAGGAAAAGTAAGGAAATGGATATATAATTTCCTTAGTGAGCGGCAGCAAGTCGTTACAGTACAAGGAATATCTCCATCAGAATCAGAAGTCCTCAACTCAGTATCACAAGGAACAGTATTAGCTTCAATACTCTTCATAATCATGCTAACTGACATAGATGAGGACGTTACCAGAGACAGCACAGTAACATCCTTTGCCGATGACACAAAGATCAGTAGAAAAATAAGAAACCCAGAGGATATAGAATTTCTATAAAGAGGAACAGAATCTACAAGTGGACGGAAGACAACAATATGAAGTTTAACACAGAAATTTCAACTGTTACGGTATGGAAAAAGCGAGGACCTAAAATCTATGGAATGCTATACCCCAAATGGACAGGAAATTCAGAGAAATTCTAAAGCAAACGATTTAGGAGTTGTAATGACTGATGATGCTAAATTTGAAACACAAACTAAGATAGCAGTAAACAGAGCAAAGAGAATAACTGGGCAGATACTGAGAACCTTTAAACGAAGGGATAGGAATATAATGATTCCTCTACTGAAAACACTGATCATACCCAAATTATCATAGAATACTGCTCGGTCCTAACATGCCCATATAAAAAAGAAGATATTAGACAGCTAGAAGGGATTCAGAGAAGCTTCACAACCAAGATCAATGGGTGCAAAGAATTAAATTACTGGGAAAGGTTACGAGAATTAAACCTATATTCACTGGAAAGGAGAAAAGAGAGATACACCATTATTTACACTTGGAAAATGATGGAGAAACTAGCCCCTAATCTTACTCTGAACCCTATAACTCCCCACACAACAGTGGAAAGTAGAAAAGGAAGACTGTGTCGCCCAAATTAAAGGCTAGACAGGGAACATCCTTAATCCTGAAAGAAAATAGTTTTGTTGTGAGAGGACCAAGACTGTTTAATCAGATGCCCCAAGAACTAAGGAACACGAGTAGTGTTGTGGATGACATCTTCAAAAGAAGATTAGACGCCTGGCTCAGAACAATCCCCAATGAGTCGGCTATGTGAGGTGAAGAGTACAAGAAACCAACTCACAACTTCATCAGAACAACTCGAGAGGAGGGGCGACAAGCTTGACCTTCGTGAAATGAGGAATCATTGGACGGAACATTTGAAAGGTTGAAAGGTATATATATTTCGTTTTGCTAGGCTCATTACGGTCTGAAACCCAGTAACTATACGGTATTTCACAGGCCACAGACCTTAATATGTACTACTTTACCAAATATTACAAGCCATCATTAATGTAATTGACAAATTACAAAAACTTGTAAGCCTACAAAATTTCGTTTAACACCTTTGACTTAGATATGAAAAATTCAAGAAAGAATTCTAAGCAGGAACACCTATCACCTTTAAAGGTAATAGGGCCCATGAAATATCTTCAATATATATGTAATGGTGATTTAAAAATTTAGATGCGATATCGTAGCAGTGATGTAGGACTCGAGACCAGTCTCGAGACCTTTTTGGGGGGGGGGGGGGGTTCTCGGTCTCAGCCATGGTGGTCTCGACTACATCACTGTATCGTATAAAATTGTATAGACCTACGTCACTGCAAACATAAAATTGATAAAAAATTGAGTAATATATAAAAATAGGATTATAATTTAGACAGATAAAAGAGAATGAGAAGGGGATTTCCGTTTGGTTCTTGTATTTAATTTTTGCTAACTTAAAACTAAAGTGATTCTCTCACACACGCTGACACACGTGCATAGACCACAGATGTATTATGTATCTGAGCAGCGGTAAGGGTTGAGGTTTTGTGGCAACACGAAGAGCCTGGCAGATGAGGATAAACAATGATAGAGTATTCGCAGCCAAACTCGAATTTGAACCGCATGAATGCATGCTGTAGGCCTAAGTACGAGTAAATAGGTTAGGCTACGTACGACATATAAAATTTAAAATAATGTTAGAAATTATTCTGAACTAAAACTGTCATTGAAGATAACGAAGGACAACAAACTATCTATATTTAAGACTATGCGAAGGCCTGTATAAAATAGGGAGCATGTAAGGGGTCCTTTCAAAGAAAGAAAGAAAAACGGATAAAACAGCAGGAGAGATGATTAATGCCTTTAAATAGAAAATGTTTATAGGAATATTAGAAAAAATCATGCCCCGCAGAAACAAACAAGAAGGAAAAATCAACAAATAAGAGAAAAACGAACACTGCTTCACAAGAAGAGAAGCAGATTAAGTTGCTAAATTAAAATGAATTCACACCGCCAAGAACTTGATCAGAGGAAAGTTTAAAGATAGAGACCATGATATAAAAGAGCTAAGACAAAAAACGCATACAGAGGAGGAGGATGTCATAGAAGCGATTAAGCAACAATTTCGGTAATTTTGCGCAAAAGAATACAAAACAACATAGGACTATAGGATATTTAAGCATAAATAATACAGTAAAATAGGATTTGGAAGACACAACTACAGAAATATTAGTATTGCAGTTTGAATAATTTTTGTAAAGACAATTAGAAAAAGGCTGATTTTAAGCACCTAGGTCCAAGAGAAACAACATTGTTCCTATATATATATATATATATATATATATATATATATATATATATATATAAAGGAGACAAATCACATACAAAGAACTACAGCTCATGAGATAATGCTACGCTTGTTTGCGAGACCTGCAGAAAATCGTTGGACAAAGGAAAAATATCGGATACTTTGAAGAGAAATAGCACTGTTCCTAAAACAGCTTCTAAGAGGTTAGGTGTGTTGTACTGGCTCCGCAGTTTCTTCACCCCCACTCAGTTGTTATCTCTGTACAAGGGGCCTTCTCCGCCCCTGTATGGATTACACTTTTCATGTATGGGGTGGCTCAACCCACACAGCCCTACTTGACTTGGAATCAAAGGCTTTTCGTTTTATCAGTTCCCCGCCTCTTAATGACTGTCTTCAACCCCTCTCTCTTCGCCGCAATGTTGCCTCTCTCTCTTTATTAGCGCTGTTACAGAGTTTAGATTTTAGAAGAACTCTGTAACAGTGTGCTTCCTCCTTTAAGGAGAGCACGCAGTACCAGACTTTCGACACATTCTCATTCCTTTGCTGTCGCACTCTCTAACGCAAGAGTTAATTGGTATGTTCAATCTTTCATCTATTCAACCGGTCAACTCTAGAACAACCTTCCTCAATCCATCTTTCCTCCCGTCTAAGATCTCCAATCTTTCAAGAGTAGTGTTTAGGCATCTCGAAAACCTTGGACCTTGATTTTGGTGTTCTCCTTCTTCTTACAGACATTAGCCCTTGACCCTTCCTTCCTTCATAAAAAACTAAAAGGAGACAAATCATGTACGAGTACAAAGAATTACAGACCTGAAAGGAGACAAATCATGTACGAGTACAAAGAATTACAGACCTGAAAGGAGACAAATCATGTACGAGTACAAAGAATTACAGACCTGAAAGGAGACAAATCATGTACGAGTACAAAGAATTACAGACCTGAAAGGAGACAAATCATGTACGAGTACAAAGAATTACAGACCTGAAAGGAGACAAATCATGTACGAGTACAAAGAATTACAGACCTGAAAGGAGACAAATCATGTACGAGTACAAAGAATTACAGACCTGAAAGGAGACAAATCATGTACGAGTACAAAGAATTACAGACCTGGCGTAACTGGAAAGAGTAGTTAGTGAGTAAAATCTATAAATTTTCGGAAGTAGATAAGAAATCTAATAAAACTAAGCATGGATTCAGCTCAAGAAGCTCGTGCTTTTCGTGTCTACTGTAAAAGAGCACCATAGCAGTATTATTAACATAACCGAAACCAATGCCAATTACGACGTAATACATATACAGATTTTTCCAAGGCCTTTGATAAGTGGTGCGTGTAATCGTGGAATAATAGTGACTAAACTAAAATAAATGGATACAACAGGAAAATTTGAAAAATAGGTATGTATATTTTTTTTTCATTCAGGAAGGAGGGGGCGAAGGACAAACGCCGCCCTCAAAAATGCCCCTCCATGAAAAGAGAAGAAGAGAGCCAAAATACAAATATTATTCTTAATTTTTTTTTTAAATTTGAAAAGATCGTGTAGTGTGTAAGATGTTTGTATATGTAGTGAGGAAAAGATCGTGTAGTGTGTAAGATGTTTGTATATGTAGTGAGGAAAAGATCGTGTAGTGTGTAAGATGTTTGTATATGTAGTGAGGAAAAGATCGTGTAGTGTGTAAGATGTTTGTATATGTAGTGAGGAAAAGATCGTGTAGTGTGTAAGATGTTTGTATATGTAGTGAGGAAAAGATCGTGTAGTGTGTAAGATGTTTGTATATGTAGTGAGGAAAAGATCGTGTAGTGTGTAAGATGTTTGTATATGTAGTGAGGAAAAGATCGTGTAGTGTGTAAGATGTTTGTATATGTAGTGAGGAAAAGATCGTGTAGTGTGTAAGATGTTTGTATATGTAGTGAGGAAAAGATCGTGTAGTGTGTAAGATGTTTGTATATGTAGTGAGGAAAAGATCGTGTAGTGTGTAAGATGTTTGTATATGTAGTGAGGAAAAGATCGTGTAGTGTGTAAGATGTTTGTATATGTAGTGAGGAAAAGATCGTGTAGTGTGTAAGATGTTTGTATATGTAGTGAGGAAAAGATCGTGTAGTGTGTAAGATGTTTGTATATGTAGTGAGGAAAAGATCGTGTAGTGTGTAAGATGTTTGTATATGTAGTGAGGAAAAGATCGTGTAGTGTGTAAGATGTTTGTATATGTAGTGAGGAAAAGATCGTGTAGTGTGTAAGATGTTTGTATATGTAGTGAGGAAAAGATCGTGTAGTGTGTAAGATGTTTGTATATGTAGTGAGGAAAAGATCGTGTAGTGTGTAAGATGTTTGTATATGTAGTGAGGAAAAGATCGTGTAGTGTGTAAGATGTTTGTATATGTAGTGAGGAAAAGATCGTGTAGTGTGTAAGATGTTTGTATATGTAGTGAGGAATAGAGGGAGAAGCGTGTGTTTGAGAGCATGCTGAACTCTGCTCACAGGGTAGATGAGACACGGAAAAAGATCAGCTAATTATACTGTATATACACACTGTGTGTGTGTGTGTGTATATATATATATAATATTTTATTGGGGTTGTTTAACCTCCTTCACAAAATCTAAGGTCATATGACGGAGGGGACCTACAGCTTTACGTGGGATCCGAACCACGGGTCGCTACATAATCTGGGCGCGGAGGACGGTCTCCCATCCAACTACTACCCAGATCCAATGTCGCTTAACTTCGCTGATCTCCGGGAAGCGGTGTTACGACATTGGCCACAACGTAGCCCATATATATATACATACACGAGTATGTATATATAGTGTGTCATAAGTCACGCCCAATTTGTGTAATAAAAAAATATTAGCCAATCAGAGAATTTCATGAATATTTTATTGCATGTTCTATGCATATAACAGGAATATTACTTATAGTTGTCTTTTGTCTCGTTTTAGACATATCAGCCGTGAGTTTAGATGATCGCATAGCTATCGTAAGATGCTATTATGCGAGTGGGAATTCTCCAACAGCTGCTTTACGAATGTTTAAGAGCGAGAGAAAACTAGTGAAGGATCCATTTGATCTGCGAACCATCCAGCGATTAATGGAAAAGTTTGAAAAGACTGACAGTGTTGTTGATCAGCCAAGATCTGGCTGTCCATCATTGCAAGAGGATCGTACAGAAACTGTTGTTAGTGCATTGCAGTCAGAAACATCTGAACTCGGCTGCTCATCAACAAGACTTACGAGTATTTTGAAGGCCACATCCATTCCCCATAAAAGTGTTCACAGAATTATGCGCGATAAGCCGAAGTTGTTCCCATACAAGGTATCGACACAGCAAGAACTGCTGCATGCTGATAAGGAAAAATGTCTCCAGTTTGTAAATTGGCTCTTCACAATCAAGAATTGTTAGACGACATCCTTTGGACTGATGAAGCCCACTTTTACACGAATAGATCAGTCAACACAAAAAATTGCGTGATATGGGCTGCTGAAAATCCACACGTCATTGTTGCAACTCCATTGCATTCACCAAAAGTGACTGTTTGGATGGGTGTCTCCAAAAATTATCGCACTCGTTCATTTTTCTTTCAAGATATTGTTGATGGCAAGAGTTACCTGACATTGCTGGAGGAACATTTATTGTCAGAGTTGCGTCGACTGAGGAAAGTTCGTACATGTGTCTTTATCTTCAATCCTGTAAAAACCTTTCTTACGCAGCACTTCGGAGAACATCGTGTCATCAGCAGGCACTTCAAGCAGTTTTGGCCAAGTCGTTCACCTGACCTTAACCCGAGTGACTACTGGCTGTCGGGTGACCTTCAGGCCAGAGTATACTATCGCGCAAAACCAACAAACTTAGACCAACTGAGGGAACGCATCGAACTAGCAATTCGTGAGATTTCTAATGACACAACTGCACTAGCTGTGAAAAATTTGGTGCCTCGTCTTGAAGCAGTACTTGAACAAAATGGAGGACATTTCCAGCACCTACTTTGATTGACATAAAATATTCTTTTTATGTTTGTTTGTATAATAAAGGTTTTGTATTTGATTCTCATTTATTTTGGCCTAAATAGTGGGTATAAATTGGATAGAAATTGGATAGAAATTGATGCTTGAACAGATAAAAACCCAAATGACGTGACGTTCCTGCATGTAAACCAACATAGATACATTCTACAAATGGTAAGAAAACAGCAATATGAAATTTACACTGAAAATGTTCAACTCTCAAGATAAAAAGTGAGGAACTATCAAGTATGGACTACCATACTCCAAATATACAATAAATTTAAAAAAATTCAACAGCAAAGGAGTTTGGAGTAATTAGACGACGATGATGATGCGAAGGTTGAGACACACTAAGTCACCAGTAAATAAACAAATCAAAAAGGATTACCGGAAAAAATTTTGAGAATGTTAAAAGAAGAGAAAAAGAAGTACGATAATTCCTTTGTTAAAAACTTCAGTAATACCAAAAGTGGGCTATGTCGTTTTTACATCGCGACACAGCTTCCCGTTACATTTACGAGTTTAAGCTAAGTTGCATCCGTTCAGTACGGTAGTTGGATGGGTGTCTACGTTCAGATGACGTAGGGATGTGTCGTTCGGAACCCACTTAACTCGTATTTCTTTCACAGACTTACTTTTCTCCATTTTGAAGTAGAGATATTAATTTCATAATATAAACTTACATAAGTTGGTTTTTTTTTTAAATAAAGTTCTCATTTTGATTCATTAAACTGAAATTACGACAAGTGATGAAATATTGCGTCACTTAAATTAAGTTTTATTTAATTTTAGTCATTATAACAAGGTTTAGTACCTACATTTTTCTTTTATCACCAAAATTTTAATAAAAATGTACAAATAATAAATTTGATAATTTCATCTACTTTTTAACCCCATTTAAGGCCAATGACTACGTATGTCTTATCGTAAAAAAGTATATTTATAAGTGAGATAGACTGATATAATTTTGTGCCTTTATGCAAGCACACATTTCATTAAATATAAAAAAAAATAAATAAACTTTTGCCGTTACGAAGGATGCGAGGCAACGCCAAACATTACTGTATGATTATTACCAAAACTAGAATATTGCTCAGTTCTAAAATCCCTTAACAAAAAGATGAATACTTTAGTATTTCTCTATTTTTCACACCCAAACACTCTCTGTTATACACTTTTTTTCACAATTCTATCATTATTCAGTCTCTCTACACAGTCTACATCATCACTAAACAAGTAAGTTAACATAACGTGAGAGCTTTACTTACGTGGGAAGATTTTCTTAAGTAAAATATTTTCATTGTATATAAACAGTTATTACAGGTACCAGGTTTTAATCTCTTTATAATTTTAATCCACAAAGATTAATACTTAATAAAAAAATGCAACTGAACTGCTGGAAGCGAATAAAGCGCACAAACAACCTCAGCTCACGTTAGTGACTATGCAATGATTGTGTCCTTGAAGAGAGCAGAGCCACAGCTTTGACCGAGCTGTCAAACGAACATACGAACACACACCTCTTCTGACTGGGAGAACTTTACTTTTATTACGTTAATTTAATACAATTTAACATTTACAACAACAACAATACGATTTAATAAATAATACAATTATATTTCTCATTCATCAATGATGAGTAGCAAACATAAACTATAGGAAAAATGTCGAATCAAATACAAAAGTAAATACAAAAATCTCAAAGAGTCCCTCCCCGACAATGGTTGTTACAAAACGTTTTAAAGCATTTATAAACGTTTTATGAACGCTTGTGAATGTTTAATAAACGTATATTTTTAGAACGTTTAAAGACGTTTCAGAAATTTTGGTGAATCATTAGTAAACTAATCTTTGTTTGTCGAAGTGCTTTCCCTCATCACTTCAACGCAAGCATTTCCTCCGTCTCCCTCCATCGAAGGGGGCAGCTTATCTCTAACGGAAAGAATAGAACAAAATTTGCTCACTCTATAAATGTCGAGCAACTGAATGTCATAAGGTGACTGAATCTTACATGGATTCGTATTTTTCTTCATTCCTGAATGCATGCCGGAAATGGATGGATGTTAAAGACGTAAAAATTAATAAAATAAAACAAGAAAGTGTCTACACTGGGGCGGGGAAGGTGGGGTGAGTAGGGGGAACTTGACGAATGAAAAAATAAAAAAATGCAGTGATTGAAACATGAATCTAATAGAGTACAGCTATTTTCTTCCTTTTAGAACCTAGTGTCTAGGACGATTGCTAAAACGAAAATACAGAATGAAGGAATAAACTATCTGAGTGTCTCGCAAAATGCCGTCATTCAGGCGCACAATGCAGTGTTGTATCTACATGTATTGTTTTACGTTTTAAAAGCAAAGTTTTTTGTTTTGTTTTGACAAGGATGCATTTCAAGCTGCGTCACGGTGGACGCATTGAAATTTGTCAGATGACCCCCAAAGGACCTTAAACTGCAAAACCCAAGATGCAACAGTGACAATGTAGGATAATTCAGCAATAATAGTGACGATAACACTCTGCATTCTGTTAATGGAGTGGGCGATATTGTGAAAATTAATGGAATAATAAAAGTGAAACATCATCATAACATCTTCATCAAACATACCGTGCCCAGTGGACATCGCTTAACAGCGCAAAACTTTAAATTTATGTATGATAATGATCCAAAACACAATCATAATAAGCAAAAATTATCTGGCGAGAAAAAAGGTTGCTAGAAAACCAAACCCAAATCCCTGACATTAATCCCATCGAAAACTTATGAAATTATGGGAAAACAAAGGTAAGTAGCAGGAAACCAATAAATCCAGTCATTATGCAATGTTATAGAAAGAATCTGGAGTGAAATTCTTGAAGATTATTTACAAAAACATGTACAGTATTTGATGTCAGATAGATGTTTTTCAATTATTAAGGCGCAGGGTGGGGGTGTTGGAATCTATAAAAAATATTGACAAAAATAGGCTTGTTTTGTACAAATTTAAGTTGTGACATTATTACTGAAAAAAAAAAGAGTCCTCAAAATGTTTTTTTTTTCACATTTTTATTGGATTTACATTTTCATTAAATTCTGGGGTACCCTCAGACTTTTGACCGGTACTAGGCATATATATATATATATATATATATATACAGGGCCGGATCTAGAAGTTGCGAGGCCCTAGGCCTATATATATGAAAATATGGACTTAATTATCGGTACTATACCAGCAATATTAGAATCCCACATAGACAGAACTATGCCAGCACTTAAAAATTAAACCAAACCAAAATAATCACGCATGGAAATTGTATAAGAAATATAAATAAACTATACAAATAAGTATAAATTATAATATGAATCAAGATTTGTATCGAAAATATAAGAATGATTTCTAAGATTTATATAATATTATAGGTAATGACTTTCCATAGTATACAAACGTTTTTCATATGTGATGTATAAGAGATGTTGACATTTCATTTTTTATAATAGTGAGCGATCGACTTATCAGGCTAAATATTAATGCTTTAATATTTGGTTCAGATGCACCTTGAATATTACAGCAATGCTTTTCTACTTTTCTTCGAGCTAAACTCTTCAATTAATTGAGAATAATCTAATGAATTTGTTATATCGTTTTCGATTGATAACATAGCTAATGATTGCAATCTCGCTTGAGACATGGTGGAACGCAAATATGTTTTAATAAGTTTGAGACGCGAGAAACTTCTTTCAGCAGAAGCAACAGTAACTGGGATGGTTAATACTATTCGAAGTGCAACATAAACATTAGGATAAATCTCACTTAGTTGTTTTTGCACTATATAAACAAGGGCATTTCCGAGATCTGTTTTCTCAGGTATAAACTTGCAAAGTACTTTAAGTTCTTCATAGAGTTCTAAATCATTAATATCACTTGAACAGAACGCGCAAAACGGCTTGAGCGAGGCCCCCTTTGGCGCGAGGCCCTAGGCAATCGCCTAGTTCGCCTATAGCTAAATCCGGGCCTGTATATATATATATAGTAGTCTGCGGGACTGGGCTATGGAATTGTTGCCCTGATGCAGGTGCATTATTGTCATGACAGCTGATGAAGTGAATATGACCGATTAAGGCATTTCCTGCCTGTTCCTGACGCGACCTCACTGCGGTGGGAGAGGCGTTTGGGTATATATATACTTTATATATATAAAAAAAAATTTGAATGAAACAGGAATGCCCCAACCAGGATTCGAACCAACCTGGGACCTACTAAATAGGAGTCCCGAGCACAACCATCACACTACGACGGAATAAAAGTTAGCACAACCTATCGTATATTTAAATGACCTAGGAAACAACGCTTTCGCATCCAGAGGGGTTTTACGATGTCAGCCCCCCCGCATTCGAAGTAATGGCAGCATTTAATTCAAATCTCTCTGGTATACCATTCGGATCCCGTAGATAGAATAACACGCATGAGAACGCGTGGTTTTGGTGTGATGGTACGCTCGTGACTCCTACTCAGGAGTTCCTGGGTTCGAATCCTGGTTGGGGCATTATTGTTTCATACAAAAACCACGCCTGCTCATGCGTGTTATTCCACACACATATATATATATATAGACTATATATATATCGATCAGATACTCTCGCTATTTTCACACTTATTATTAAGTATCATTAACTTATCACTAAAGCTTATCATTATCATATATATATATATATATATATATATATATATGACAAGGACAAGACAACGGGAGATATGCTAATAACCCAAGAAGAGAAGACGCTAGAAATTATGGAAAGACATGTTCCAAAAAATCAACAAAGACGAAGGAGAAGCAGGTTCGAGAGAAAAGAGGTCAATGTTCCGCAAACGAAAAAGAGTGACTGAAAAATTAAGAAACTGCAAAGACAACAAAATCAAAAAAATATTAAATGATAAACTGGAGAGTATAGATTGCGTTATACAGGGTATAACTGAGAACCATACAGAGAAAAAAGATGACGCTGTAGAAGCGACAAAAAGGTTAATTCAAAATACTTCTATAATTTTGCAAAAAAAGGAAGACGAAGAATCACGCGGCTATCGGACCTTCGAAGATTGAAAACAATGTCTTAACTGATGATTTAACGGAGGTATCTGAAATATTAAGAGCTCAGTACGAATCATCTTTCAGTATCCCCAAAACTGATAAACTAACACGCGATAGAAACGCGTTCTTTGATGAAGAATTACAAGGGGGAAGTGTAAGGGACTTTGACTTCACAACAAATGATATAGCACAAGCTATAGGGAAACTAAAAACACACTCAGCAGCAGGCCCGGACAAATGGAATGCCGCAGTGCTGCACTAATAAAAAACTGCAAGAATGAAATCGCTAAGCCCCTATATTAGATATGAAGACGATCACCAGACACGGGAGAAATACCGAGCATCCTGAAGAGAGCGAACATAGTTCCGATATATATATATATATATATATATAAAGGAGAAGATCGGCTAAAAAAGGCTAAAAACTATAGGTCAGTGTCGCTTACATTTCATCTCACCAAAATATTTAAAAGAATAGTTAGAGAAAAATTCTTTAACTCCTTGGAAACTCGGAAAAAATTAAATGATAACCAACGTGGATTCCGGTCAGGTATGTTACAAATAATGAAAGACTATAACAATATTAGTGATGTACTTGAAAATAATGAAAACTATAATGTGATATACACAGACTTTGCCAAGGTGTTCGACAAGTGTGACCATGGAATCATGGCATATAAACTGAGATATATGGGAATAACAGGTAAAGTAGGAAAATACAGAGGTATATAATTTCCTTAGTGAGCGGCATCAGGTCGTTACAGTTCAAGGAATATCTTCATCTTCATCAGAAGTCCTTATCTCAGTACCACAAGGAACAGATTAGCTCCATTACTCTTCATAATCATGCTAACTGATATATATATTATTTCAAACAAATGTGCCACATTTATTGTTTACCACTTTTTATTTCTCGTTATTTCTCGTTATTTCTCGTTATTTCTCGTATTTTCTCGTTTTTAACTTGAAATGATGGAAATGACATTTAAAATGGCATTTACAAATATACCATTTAAGTTTTTGTTGTTTTATAAGAGGACCTGAAATGCTCTGAAAAATAACTTGGGATTTCGATGTCATGATATTAAATTATTTTTAATACTTATAATGCATTCTTCTAATTTATCGATAGAGTTAGTGTTACTCTCTGAATTCGCCTTAGCCTTACGCCGGCTTAATTAGGGTGCGGGGAAATTGAAGGAGGCTTATTTTCTCCTAAAATATTTTATTGAACTAATTCTCAAGAGTTTAGACAGTTAAGGGAGAGAACTGAAGGCGCCTGCACTGTAATTTAACTGCATCCAGAGAGAGAGAGAGAGAGAGAGAGAGAGAGAGAGAGAGAGTTACAAGGACAAGAGGAAGCCTCAAAGACTTTTCGGTCCACTCGCAGAAATTCCTGTTATTAAACTAGTGCATTTTTTAAGTATTTTAGCAGCATTAGAATACTGGATAGAAAAGCGTAACGCTCTCTCCCCTCCCTCCGCTCCCTTCCCACTGGAGGAGGGTACGGAAAAAGATTGAAGAAAATACCTTGACCCTAAAAAAGTAACCAAGGAAATTTTATAGGAAAGGGGAGAATAGAAAAACTAGCTTTACAATTATGCTATGCACAAGCAGACATCATATACCGTTGTATAAACTAACATACTAATATATTTGTATATCAACTACTTGGTATCCTCATAAAAACCTCGAACATATGGTTTTGATTTTATACAAAATATTTACAACGCTAATTACCGAAGACCCCATTGTCCACTCCAGGCTAGCTCAAAAGGGATTAAGAGAGAAGAAAATGTCAAACTCCCCATACCTACATTATTGTAATGCAAAGCTATCAGCCTATCACCCAGAAAGAGAAATAAAGCTCCTCTCTTCTTCCGTGGGCCATTGCAGGCAAAGTGATGAAATGTTACTGCAAAAAAGGGGTTGAAACAGGAATTGAAAACGGAAATCAGATCTTCTACATCATGCCTACACTCAGTTATGCACTCAGTGCACTCAGTTAAGCAAGAGAGAGAGAGAGAGAGAGAGAGAGAGAGAGAGAATAGTGATAGCAGAAACGCAACTCTACCTCACCCAATCCATGCCTATTTTTCTTTTTGTTCATTATGAAGAATTAGAAAAACAAATTATATTTCTACAAAATACCTATCTACTCTATTCTTAGACATGTTAACGGGGCAGGCATGCGTGAGCGTATTTTCCGTACTTGAATGTCTGTCGTGTGTATATGTCTGTCAACTCTTTGAATGTCGCCGAGTTTCAACTTGGGTCTCTTGCAGTAGCGTAGCCAGGTGGAGGGCACAGGGGCATACATAATTAACATCAATAAATAATTTTTCAATTTTACGTTGACCTTCATTCAACAGTCAAAAGGTGAGCTCAGTTTATTAAGACTTCAAGAATTTGATGATTTTTCAGATCTTTTTAGTCGTAGTTTGTAAATTTGTGTTCCCAGTTAACTCGCGTGCGCAAATATGTTTCATGTTTTTCGCAGTTATGTACAATGGACCCTTTTCGACTGACGTCATATTCCTATCTTGACAAACAAAAGGTTGGATATTTAGTTTGTAGTTAAAGTTCCTATCTTAACAAACAAAAGGTTGGCAAAATATTGCTGAGGCTTGAAGTATTAGTGTTGTTACCGGTAATGACAGGTAGGAGGTAGGAGCATGGGCGTCGATTGCGGGGGGGACGCAGGGTACATGTCCCCCCCACTTTCTACAAAGGGGGGACAACTGGTAGGTTGACCACCCCACTTTCGTGGATGAATTGCTATAAATGCTAACTATTAATGCGTGACCGGACAGCTCATACCAGGACAACACATACCCGGACAACTTATACCGGACAACTCAGACCCGGACAACTCATACCTAGGACAACTCATACTCTCTTCAACAATTACCACCCCAACGTTGATCTTTTCATCTATATCCACCCCGAAAGTTTAAACTCTGCAAGTTAACCAAAATAAGATAAGAAAACAATAACAACAAAATTTATTATTTATTGCAAACATATAATAAATAGAGAACCATTATTTACATAGGATAAAATTTGAATGCCCGGTTAGGTCAACTGTACGCCCTTGACGATTGGTTAGGTTTAGTCGTGATATTTTCGTTAGTTTTAACGAAAATATCACGACTAAACCTAACCAATCGTCAAGGGCGTACAGTTGACCTAACTGGGCATTCAATGAACCCAACCGGGTATTCAGTTGACCTAACCGGACATTCAATGAACCTAACTGGGCATATATATATATATATATATATATATATATTATATATATATATATAACTTGCATGAATTTTAAATGTTTAAATTAAATTTTTAATTTTACAAAATAAATGTTTTCATTTCAAAATGTTTTCATTATTAACTTGCATGAATTCTAAATGTTTAAATTTAATTTTTAATTTTACAAAATAAATGTTTTCATTAATTTTTCATTTTTTTTTCTGGTCCTATGTATGAGTTGTCCCAGGTATGAGTTGTCCTAGGTATGAGTTGTCCGGGTATGAGTTGTCTGGGTATAAGTTGTCCTGGTATGAGCTGTCCTGGTATGAACTGTCCTAGAACCCTATTAATGGCACCTAATAAGACGTTATATGTCGTATGATATGCATATGCAAATGTAATAGCAATATTATAAATTATTGTCATGAACACCAGTGTATATTTATCATGGAATTTAGCAGTAAATTTGCATTTTAATAATTGCAATTTGCACGTAGCATTTGTGTGTTTTTGGTCATTAAGTACACGAAATGGATCACTAACATATTGCTTCCCAGGAACCTCTCTTTAACATATTGTTTCCCAGTGTATATCACTTTAACATATTGCTTCCCAGTGTTAATCACTTTAACATATTGCCTCCCGAATGCTTTGGGAAGCAATATGTTAAAGTGATCCAAAAGATTTATTTCGGTTAAACATATGTGTGATATTATGTTACATGAAAGGCTAAATATTATAAATAGTTTGTATTGCGTTTCTTATTTCTGCGAAAAAAATGCTTAAATAAAGAAAGACATAAAATGATTAAATACAATTGAGTTTTTTCAACATGCTGAGAAAAAAAAAAAAAACGGGTAAATGGTAAATTACGACATTGATATATTACACGCAACAGCTACTCAGAGTATTGTTTGATTCGCTGTTTGAAGGCGAAGTGCCCCCCCCCCCTCCCCCACTATTTTAGAGCAATCGACGCCCCTGGGTAGGAGTGCTTTTATAGTGTTAGTGGTACTGTTGCTGTTAGTGGTGCAAGTATATATATATGTGTGTGTGTGTGTATATATATATATATATATTATGGTTCAAGGTGTGCCCCCCTTATCGAGATCCCCTACTATTTTATTTTAGAGCAATCGACGCCCCTGGGTAGGAGTGCTTTTATAGTGTTAGTGGTACTGTTGCTGTTAGTGGTGCAAGTATATATATATATATGTGTGTGTGTGTGTGTGTGTATATATATATATATATATATGGTTCAAGGTGTGCCCCCCTTATCGAGATCCTGGCTATGCGCCTGGTTTATGCGGCAAGTGATATAGTGAGTCGTTCATACTTTGTGGTGTTGTGCCAGCACGAGAATAAAGAGAACCTCTTTCCAGCGAGGAATGTCAGTGGGAGGTCCCTGTATCTATTCCCATGTACTTGTCCCTTATGGCGAATGAGGTTTTTCGTAGGTTATCACCCGTTGTTGCTACGGCGAATTTAAGTCTCTCCCACTAAAGTGGGTCGAGGACTAAGTATAGGAGTAATTTTAAACAAACTCCTGCAGGGTTACGTTATAATACTATTTTCAAAATGGTTATCTAATCGATTTTTAAATTATATTGATAACTTTGAAAACTTGAATAAGCTGATCGCGCAACTTCCTGGTCTCTAAAAGTAAACAGATTTAAGCGCTCTAATCTATGTTGGTAGTTTTGAAGCCTCACTAAAAGGATCAATTTTGTGATCCTTGCTTGTATCCTTTCCAACCTTTCAATTTTTTCCTAAGGGACGAAGACCAAAACTGCACACAATACTCGAGTTGAGGTTTAACTAATGAACTGTAAAGAAACATTACCGTCTCCTTGTTTCTAAATTGGACTGTTTTTTAGTATAACCTAGTATTTTTAAAGTCCTCTTTTCGACTTGTGCACATTGCTTTAACGGTTTTAGATCATTACTAATATAAATTCCTAAGTCTTTCTCTAGATCAGTCTCAGTCAAACTCCTCCACAACAGAGAGTAATCGGCCTTCGGGTTCTTGTAACCTATGTGTATTGTCTTACATTTTGGTATCTGCCAAGTAGCAGACCATTCGCCCAACCTATCAAAATCATTTTTAAGTCTTCTTACGCCCTCCTGATTACTACACTTGTTCCTAATTTGGGTATCGTCTGCAAATTTAGAAATTGTACTTAGGACTGGAGCCCAACATCTATATCGTTGGACGTTGATATAGAAGATAAAAAGTGAAGGACCCAGAACGGAACCCTGTGAAGCCTTAGTGGTGACGGGGGTCCACTGAAGCCACTCCATTTATTACTACTCTCTGTTTTCTATCTCTTAACCAATCTTCAATCCAGTTGGAAATTCCTAATCCTCTAACTTCGGTTGTCAATCTCACATGAGGGACTTTGTCAAATGCTTTTTAAAAGTCGAGATAAATTATGATATATCTTTTGCTTCATTTGTGTCGTATATGTGAAGAGAGAGAGAGAGAGAGAGAGAGAGAGAGAGAGAGAGAGAGAGAGAGAGAGAGAGAGAGAGAGAGAGAGTTACAAGGAGTTACAAGGACATGAGGAAGTCTCAAAGACTTTTCCGTCCACTCGGGGAGGTTCCTGTTATTAAACTGTTCATTTTTAACTATTCTAGCAGTAATAAAAAACTGGATAGAAGAGCATAAGGCTCTCTCCCCACCCTCCGCTCCCTTCCCACCAGAGGCAGATATGGAAAATGGTTGAAAATATACCTTGACCCTTGAGAAGTAGCCAAGAAAAATTTATAGGAAAGAGAAGAATATACTCGTATAAGCTAGCTCTACAATTACGCCATGCGTACATAGATTGTACACTAAACAGCCCCGCTATATAAACTAACCAATAATATACTTATGTCGATCACATATCAATATTTAGCCACCTGGTTTCGTCACAAAAACCTCGAACATATGGAAACAAGAATTAAGAACAGAAATCAGATATTCCACATCATGCTCTCACTCGTCACGTGCATCCAGACAATCAAAAGAAAAAATTGTGTGGGCAGAAATGCAACTCTACTTCACCTAATCCATGCCATACATTTTTTAAGGTTTCATTTTTTGTTAGGAAATTGTTTCTACAAAATATTTTTCTACTATATTCTTCGACATTGACAAGGCATGCAAATGTTTGAGCGTGTTTTCTGAAATTGGATGACTGTCCTGTGTATGTGTCTGTCAACTCTTTGAATGTTGCCGAGTTTCAACTTGAGTCTCCCGATATGAAAGATGTTAATGCAGCAAGTGTTGTGCAACCACGAGAATAGAGAAAATCTCTTTCCGAAATATCAGTTGGGGGTCCCTGTATCTATTCCCGTGTACTTGTCTCTGGAGAATGAAAGTGTTTTGTGGGTGATCACCCCTTGTCAGGGCCGACGAGAGCTGCCACGGGGAAGAATTGGTATATAGGCCCCCCTGTTTACTCAGTATTTTATTATGAATGTTTTTTGTGTACATAACAAGCAAGCTGATTATATGTCCAAGTCACTATTCAAAATATACAGTATGAATAAACAACTCAGAAGAAAATGACCATTTTATTTTTCGAATCAATTATATTAATTCTATCATCATACAATTTACAAATGCAGTACCAGTCCATACAGGCAAGATAATTATTTGCTGCAAGATTTTCATAATTAGAAATGTTACTTTCTTTGCCTTTTCTCTAGCAAAGTGGTAAATGATTCTGATGAAATTTAAAGTACCGGCTAACTGGCTTTCAATTACAATGGTTCCCAGATCTGTCAGTCAGTCTTGGGCATTGGTGGACCGCAGATATTTTATCTGCTTCAGTTTGACTATGATAATCGCTATGAAATGTATGTTCATTAATTATATTTCTTCTCTGTTATTTAATCAATTGCTTTATTAATATTTTTAGATTTTATCCCCTCTCTTTCCGGGCCCGCTAGAGGTCCGGGTCCCGGGGATTTAACCCGGCTTACCCGCCCTCTCGGCGGCCCTGCCCCTTGTTGCTACAGCTAATTCAAGAGTCTCCCACTTAGAAGCGTTTATGAGGCAAGTGATAAAAAAATAAGTTGCTTGATGGTTGACAGGTTGATCATACTATGTGGGGCACAATCAACCAGAAACGTCTCTCTAAAGTGTGTGTGTGGGGGGGGGAAGAGATTAATTGTAGGAGGAAATGTTTAAACAGACTCCTACAGGGTTACGTTATAGTACTATTTTCTTAAATTATATTATGTGAGAGGTCAGTCAGTGTATTCAGAACTTTGTCCAGCCTATTTTTAAACATGTTTATACTTTGGCTTGAAACAACCTCCGAGGAAGTTGGTTCCAGATATTAACTCTTTCATAATAAAAAAGAAGAAATTACCACAGATGCAGGTACTAAATGTTTTAAGTCTAATTTAAAGCCATTAGTTCTTGTTGGATTGGTATTAAATGAGAATAGTTTCCTGTAGTTTACCCTGCTATTCCATTGATTATCTTGAAAACTTGAATAAGGTGATCGCGCAACCTCCTGGTCTCTTTGGTAAACAGATACACAGTTGGCATTCTTACCTAATGAATGATGCCAAGCTGTCTGACTATGCATAACCGTAGTAAGATTTATGGTATAACACTAAAGTTTGACCTTACGTTTGAATTTCCCTCTCTAGAATCTTATGTTTAAAAAACGTCTCTCCGACTGGCTGGTTTTAGTTGTAACTTGGTAACTTTGATCTCATTGATCATTAAAACGAAACACTCTCCCTCTAGATACACAATGTAGCAAATAACCGTTAACATTTGGATTCAATAACAACAATAAAAATAACATTCGTTTTCGTTATAATAATATTTAATTCTCTTCACTGCACAATCCTGGCCTGAAACTGAGTACGAGGTCCTTAATTCACTGCCAATATTTGGTGAATAAAAGGCACCCTGATACTTATTAACTTATAGTAAGGAAACAATTGTAAATTGATGAGTTACTTTACTTTCTTTCAAGAAAAATAAGAAAACAGTTTAAGTGATCACATTTAATTTTTAGTTTATAACCAAAGTAGAGGAGGGAAAGAGGGAGATTTTCGTCATTAATAATAAACCAAGTTGTTTGAGCACATTTAAATCACTGAAAAGAATAGCATTCGAAGTAAGTTAAGCGACATTGGGTCTGGGTAGTAGCTGGATGGGAGACCGTCCTCCGCACCCAGATTATGTAGCGACCCGTGGTTCGGATCCCACGTAAAGCTGTAGGTCCCCTCCGTCATATGACCTTAGATGTTGCGAAGGAGGTTAAACGACCCCAATAAAAAAAAAGCATTCGAAGGAGTGTATTTTCACACAAACACACACACACACACACCAAAAAAATTTGCCTACACCAATCCTTCGCCACTTACATGTTGTAGTGGAGTGTCAGTGACGTCATCAGTTGTTGACGTGTCAACATGAAAGAAGAAAACTTTTTCCCAAACTTATTCATATTTTCATATAATAATTTTGCTTCTTTAAAACAGATATCTTAATCAGAATTACTTTGTTTACTTTAAAAATACAGTAGCTTTTCTTACTGTTCACTCACTTTAAAACAAAACTGAGTCAAACCTATAAATAATTTTGTAGGTTAAAATATAAATTTTCAGTACGAAAAAGTTCCAACCTCTCGCTTCTCACTTCTCAAAACAAACCTGTAAGTGTAGCCAATGTTTACTAGAATTGGTAAAATTGACGCTAATACTTATTTAGTTAATTTTGGAAGTCGTATTGATTTGTTAGTTTGTGGTTTTAAAGTAATAGAGGTCTTTTATATATTTCATATATTATGTGCATTTGGGTGATAGATCCCACAGCTCAACACAGGTGTTGTGGGATATAGGGAGGCAGCATCTTGGGTTAGGGGATACTCTCTGTCCTTACACACCCTATTTAAAGGGATTCCTCTGCCGAGCGGTGCCCCCCATAGTACTGTGAGGTATTGAAAAACATGATTTTCACTTGCCCCACAAACACCTTTAAATGGGAGACCCAAAATGGGTGCACACACATTTCTACATTACTGTACAGTCTTACAGCCACACCTACACTTTTCCTCGTAAGTATATATATTGTAATGTATATGGATGTTAAATTGTGACTTGGTCCGCAATTGATATGGACAGTGACTTATTTTTGGTTGGCACGGTACTTTGAACAAAGGTTAATTTCGTTCAAACAATATCAAAAACAATCGTAAAAAACATAGTTTTAATATCAGTGGCGGCTCGTGACTTTGTTATCGGGGTGTTGCCTCAGAAATTGCGAATAATTGTGTCAATTATATATATATATGAGAGAGAGAGAAAGTCAAATAGATAACTACTTACTACTCAGTCATAAAAATAAGTAAAATAGTATCATAAAATCAATTATAGGGTACTTACGCTTAACAGATAATTTTGAATTTACCAAAAATTTTATTTATAAACAAATTCCATTCTTCTGTTTTTATTTGAGTGAAAAAATATGGTAAATTTATAGTATTACACCCATCTCCCTTTGGAGGTGAAATTTATATTTTTCCTATGGTTTTTGATGTGTTTTGAACGAATCTGACCTTCAAAGCCGTCGAAATGACTCCTTTTTGAGATAACCCCCTACCCCCAGCCGGCAATCGAAAACGAGTCATTTCCGACGGTTTTGAAGGTCAGATTCGTTCAAAACATCAAAAACCATAGGAAAAACATAAATTTCACCTTCAAAATTGACCTGACCTGACCTAACCTAACCTATCCTAACCTAAAAGAAAAACAGGAATGTTCATTTAAAACACATCAAAAACCATAGAAAAAACATAAATTTTACCTTCAAAATTGACCTATCCTAATCTATCCTAACCTATCCTAACCTAAATCACTTATAGTCTTGTAGGCTGCCCAGGAATCACTATAAATCACAGAGCCAGGCCTAATGTACTTCTGAATGAGTGGAATGAGTGTTCCATTCTGGTACGAAAGTAATTCAAATTCGAAATGGATGGAGCGCAGTGATTGGCAGACATGTAATGAACACACAAACGAACGTACGAACACATTAGATACACACTAAAAAAACGTTTTATATCTCGAAAATGAAGCATTTGCGACGGAAACGCTACAGAAGAAAAGTGTCTTAGAATTAAAAAATCTACCTAATGAATATATAATAATTGCTGGACATTAGACGGGTGTAATACTATAATAATACCAAAAATATTCTAAGAAATGAAAGCTATATATTGTAAATAATCCAATTATTATATAATTAACTTCAATCTCATGACAAAAAATAAATGATAATGAATCATTGATAAATGCAATTCGGAAATTAAATTTCAAATTAGCAAATGATACAGCAACATAACTACCACGTCAAACAAACAAATCAGCACTGCTCTGTCCACAGTGCTTTGGATCCTCTTAAACCTGCGATTCTGACTCGCTCTTTGTACGTCTGCCATTGAGGTTTCAAGCGTTTCGAACAAAATCTGGAACTGTTAAGTACGCAGTTCCACGGGAAGGCTGAAGCTACTTTTGTGATTCATTCATTCGGCATTGAAATAGTTTAAGGAAAAAAGGATATAATCTGATTTAGAAACTCAAAGTTCATTGAAAAAAAACAATCAGAGAGGCTATTTTAAATATTTAAATATAAAGATCATAAGATCATGGGGGTGCTGCAGTTCTGCAGTAGGGTGTGTCAATTTGGGAGGTGAAAATTAATTTTTGCCAAATCCTTCACTGAGGGGTTTTAAAAATATGTTTTTGGATGTGAAGAATTCAAATCTGCTATTATTTTGTGATTGCTCAACACTTAGCTTGGTAAATCTACGTTTGATTAAAAAGCACATAAATTGCTCTCGGAAAACAACATTTATTAATTTTAGCTTCTCAAAATGTCAGGTAATGCTATAAAAATTTTAGTTTCTCTGCATAAAACATATCCTTGTAATCATAAAACAACATTAGAAAGTAATGACATCAGTAAAAAAAAATATTTAAACAACAAGTTTCATCAAGTCTTGCTTTGATTCGTTCTTGGAACAGCTGCCGACTTGCTTCTTGGTCTCTGATATAGCCCTCAGTTTCTCATGTGTATACACCCTGCCCTGCTGCCTCTGTGACTTGTTTCACACACCTCTCTATTGACTGAGCATGACAGGGCCACTGTGGAACTTGCATAGGCTTGTCAAAGAACTTCTTTACTTCCGCTTGTAGTCAGTTTACATGTCAAAGGAGGTTCAAATACCCCATCAGACAGTCTGTTCAGCTCCAACACGGAAGAAGCCACTGGGTTGATGGAAGGGTGTCTTCCTGGACATACAGAAAGATCTCAAGTGTGTCATTTATTGCATGCCAGTTCCATGTGTAGTACAATTATATACTGTATAGCGCACCTAGTGAGTAAGCCACTGCGCAGTTGCTAGTGATGCACCATGGCTGGTTGCCCAGTTTGTTATATCTCCAGGATTATAACTTTGTTTTTCATTAAAAATGCTTTACATTTTGATGTAATATGGCTTAAAATGTCCAGCCAGTTCTCCTGCAGAGGGTGAGGATAAAAGATCAAGAAAAGTAATGACTTAGTGCAAAAAGTGGAGGGTTAGAAAATTAAAGTCAGGCATGTCAGCAGTAGTGATGAGAGTCGTTTTTTATTAAGGTTTTTTTTTTTTGTCGTTTTTTTGTTTATAAACGAAGATGGTCATTTTTTTTTTGTTTTATTGTTTTAAACTTATTCCATATTTTCTTCCTTTAATTAATAAGTATATTAGTTTCCTATAATTTACTATACTACCATGCTTATACGGTTTATACTAGTATATATAGTCATCTTTTAGAAAAACTGAATCACACAAAAAGTATATAATAGAAAGGGAAAAAACAAACCCTCATTTTTATATGTATATATATATATTTTTCAACGAACATAAAACATTCTTCCTCGTTTCAAACAATATACATAATTGTGATTGGCAAGAGTACCAGTATATATATTCCAGATAGAAAAAAAAAATATTCACTTTTTTTTAACCTTTTTGTTAACCTAATGTTGTTTAACCTTCATTTCCATGGAAGAATCATCACTAGATTGGGTAGAGCATATATGCTAGTTTCAATATCACAGGTAGCTACTGGTATAATATACATAATAAAAAATACATAATACTGGTATAAAACAATATATATAATTGTGATTGGCAAGAATACCAGTGGGTGTGTATATATATATTCCAAATAGAAAAATAAAAATATTCATCTCTTTCTTTAACCTTTGTGTTAACCTAATGCTGTTTAACTTTCATTATCTGATTATATTTCCATTGAAGAATCATTATCACTAGATTGATTAGAGCATATAGTTTCAATATCAGGTACTGGTACTTATTGCAGATTTGGATGTTGACGAAGCCAATGTAGCACCATGTTTTACTTCACTTTCTTGGAATTTTGCATTTTGGGATATAAATACTAGCTTTGCTGCTTTGTCTGTGCTTAATCGGTTTCTTTTGGCTGTATGGATATTAATTACTGTATGTGCTAAATGATCTCAGAGGTAATGAAAGGGCGAAATAGAGGTGTATGAGTTTGTGTAGGTATATATGTGAGTATGCGTGCGTATGTATCTGGAATTCTGGATGTATGCGTGTGTATGGGATATATATAATAGATATAAATATGTGTATATAAGTATTTATGTATATATTGGTATATATGTATATGGGTGTACCGGTATGTGTATGTATATATATGGATGGTCTCAGGGGGGGGAAATATGTCATCGCGGGTCTAAAGGATAGTTAAGTGGGAGATTCAAAATCCGAGGCATGGATGGGAGAGTCCTGGAAAGGTTGGACAATGGGCAGTCAGCTCCCAGCCAGTGTTCTCGCAAGTTTAACGGATCTCAAGATACAAGACTTTCAGTGCAAGAAAGAGGCCAGTTTTTTTCTGTAAATAGGCTGAAAAGGACATTCTATACTGGTACCATATGGCCTATTTTATTATTTATTTATTTATTTTTATAATATATATCATTGCAAAAGTATACCTTATAATTAAATTGGCAACATCTATACCGTATTAATTATTAAAAAAAAACAAAAACAAAAAAAAAATGACAAAAAAAATAACAACAAAAAACATGGACATAAAAAAAACTATTTTTTAACATCACTAGTCAGCAGCAGCAATTGGTAGGTGGTTTGGGGTGAATGAATCAACAGTGTGACCAATCAGGAAAAATGAAGAGAAAATAAGAGATTCAGTTAAATCATCTGCCCCCATAATTCCTAAAATTGCACAAATTGTTTGATCCTATGCTAGTGAAAATGGAAAAGGCTTTGAACATTTGGATTGAGGATATGGATTGAAAACATGTGCCATTAAGCAGTGCAGTTATCCATGAGAAGGCCAAGCAGATCTATGGCCATTTTGTCCCATGTGACACTGATAGTGCTGAGTTCAGTGCAAGCATACAGTGCCCGCGAAAAGTATCCGATCACCCTTAAAATTTGTATTTTTTACATAAAAAACAATGTTTAAATGTATACTAACCTTATATTAGTATTTTGTCATCTGTCCTTTGGTTTGGATGACTTGTTCTAGACGTTTTGGCATGGATTTAATCAAGTTTTGACAAACTTCCACTGATATTTCCTTGCACCATACCTTTTTGATGGCCTCTTGTAATTTTTCGACTGAGCCAGTGTCGTGGCATTCAACCTTATTTTTATATTAGCCACAGATTTTCTATCGGATTGAGATCTGGACTATTACCAGGCCAATCCAAAATATCAAATTTATTGTCAGTAATCCATTTTGTCACTATTTGCCCCTGTGACATGGTGCACATCAGCATGTATGTTTTTGTCCTTTGGATTGCCATTGCCATTGGAAGTTTATCCTGTAGCATTGCTAAATACCGTGCACCATTCATAGTTGTGTTCTTCGGAAGAAAATATAAGTTTCCACGCCCATAGTAACCGAAACAACCCCAAACCATCACACTTGGAGGGTGTTTCATTGTCTTTAGGGTGTATTTAGGGTCCATCCTATTTGAGCCAATAGGCCGGTGAACCTTTTTTGGACAACTTCTGAATGTCAAAAATGTCGACTCATCGCTAAATAAAACCTTCTTCCAGTCATCAACAGTCCAATGAATGTATTTTTTACAAAATGCGACACGTTTTTTACGCATTTTTCATTAATGAACGGTTTCTTAGCAGCATGGCGAGATGGTAATCCGAGTTCTTTTTGGAGCCGCCTCCTGGATAGTTCGTTCAGAAACACCAGATAACAAATTATTCATATTAAATTTTATTTCTTTCGCAGTTATTGTTGGGTTTTTCAATACTAAACGTTCATAAGTTTGTCTGTTCGCGAATTTGTTTTTCTCGGTCTGCCAGATCGTTTTTAGGGACTGGCGTGGTTAGGCCACCATTGTTCTCAGCCCGTGAAACCCATAAATTAACGGTACTTTGGGATATGTTTAATTCCTTAGCTATCTGTCTGCTGTGATTTCCCACATGCATGCAAAGCAACAATAGCACCTCGACAATCACTCTTAAGTTGTTTTTTAGCACACATTATATATAAATTTTATTTACACCACTTTCTGTAAAAAAAAAAAAAATATCAAGAAATTTATACAAACAGTGAAATCTGACAAATTTGAGACACAGCCACCCGCAACGAAGGCTACCAGAACACTAATTTGAGAATGCGTTGGATAGCTCTCATATCAGCGAGCAACCTCAAAGTTACCAGATGTCGCTAGAACAATAGAAAGTGAATTACGTGTCTCTGAATATCAAGGGAAAATATTGTATTTTCTTGAGTGATCGGATACTTTTCGCGGGCACTGTAAAGGCTGGTTTGAAAATTTCAAGAAAAGATTTTCTCTCTATATCACTCATAAATAGTACTCCACAGCAATCCTTACCACCATCATCATCATCATTATTATTTTTGTTAGTAAAATTTTATTTCTTTTATTACATATTATTTATATTATATATTATATATTATTATTTACTAAGTGTATTTATAGCTTAATACATGTTAATAAGGTTAAATCAGGTTATATATAGGCCCATGTAACTTGTAAATGGATGTATTGGGGTAAATTGAATGTAAATATATCATGTCTCATATACGTGATTTTTTGTTATATGCGGGTCACGCAAGCATGGAACCCCCACGTAAAACAAGGGATTACTGTATATATTCTAGTGCAGGGGTGGGCATTCGGTCACCCTCAGGAAGGTTTGGAGTTGCCCTCGAGGCCATTTCTGATTAATATTACAGACCTAACTTCACTTTATGTAATTATTCAAAATCATTCTTTCCAAATATCAAGAAAATTGCATTAATGCTGAATGCATATTTTTTGTAAACATATTTGTGTGAATCAACATTTTCAAGCATGAAACACATCAAATTGAAAAGCAGAAGTATGCTCACCAATGAACACCTTGACTGTGTATGTCTCAGCTGTGATGACTTGCACGCCAAATTATAAATTACTGGCAGATCAGATGCAACCTGATGTTTGAATTTGTCAAAATAAATAAATATATAATAATTTTACTGCTTAAATTCCAAATTAACAATCTTATTCTTTATATTTTTGCTTTACCTCAACTGATGCCCTTTTATAAGATATTTCTATATATATTATATATATATATATATATATATATATAAATATAAACTTGATATCATATATTATTATTAGCCCATCAGTAAATTTCTAGATCGAAAGTTGCACTTGACACTGAAAACTGTGCCCACCACTGTTCTAGTGTATTCTAAAAAGATAATATACTATATATAGTCCATGGTCAAATTCAGAAAATGTAAATTTGTTCCTGTTTACATCATCTTATGGCTGCTTTATAAAGCGCTCTACTTCTACTCATATTCATGCAAGCTGCCCCTGTAGGCTAGTCTAAAGGTCAATTTACTTGCAGGTTAAATTATCATTTAACACCCAACTAGTGAACCCCCTTCTGTTCAGCACCAAACTGGTGATTATGTAAACTTTTTAATATTCATTTGCCAATTGAATGCCTGGTTAGGTTAGTTGAATGCCTGGTTAGGTCAACTGTATGCCCTTGATGATTGGTTAGGTTGTCATGATATTTTTGTTAAAACTAACAAATATATCATGACAACCTAACCAATCATCAAGGGTGTACAGTTAACCTAACCAGGCATTCAATTGACCTAATGTTTAAAAACTTGTCAGACTTGCATTTTATACTTTGCATGTTTTAAATAAATATAACCACGCCATTGTCGTGAAAAATAATTTAACCACAGATTCTATACTTAGGCCATAAATTCAATTAATCACACAAAAATAAAATTGGTATTATAATATGTAGCTACATTTTATAGGGGATGATGGGACTTTTCAAACACCTTGTACTGTAATGTTCTTAGGTGGGGATCTAGTCAACAATGACCATCTAGTCCCTTGCTTCTCAAAGGGTGACTATAGTAGATTTAGGGAGTTGTTAGGCTCAGTAAAGTGGGATAATGAATTTGCCAATAAAAATGCTATTGAGATGTGTTATAAATTCAAAGAAATTTTAGAGGATGTATACTTTAGGTGTATTCCTTTCAGAATGGTTAGGAATAACAAGATTAGGAAACCTTTGTGGTGGAATAGGGAAATAGCTAAAGTGATTAAAAATAAAAAAGGGCATTCAGGGAATTTAAAGGCAGTGAATAGTGTTTTGGACTTGGATAATTATAGGCAGTTAAGAAATATGCTAAATAGTTTGATTAGGAAGAGCAAAATGTATAGTGAAATAAATGTAGCTAGAAATAGCAATAAAGATCCAAAGAAATTCTTTAGTGTTCATAATAAATAATAATAAAAAGCATGATAGGATTGGCCCAATAAAACATGATGATAGGATATTTGAAAAAGATCAAGATATTGTTGGTATTTTTAATGATTACTTTAGCTCTGTTTTTACTGAAGAAAATTTAAATAACTGATTTTAATTCTTTAGATTGTGTAAATTCAGATATTCTTGATCATATTCATGTAAGGAAGGGTGATGCTTAGGCAAGTGATTCATATATTGAAGTCAAATAAGGCTGCTGGACCTGATAAGATATTCGCTAGGATTCTCAGAAGGGGAAGAAAGCTTATCTGAGGCACTAACTTTTGTTGCTAGGTCAATTAATTATGCAGAGGTACCAGATGAATGGAAAAAAGCAAATGTAGTACCTACCCATTTACAAAAAGGATAGTAAGGAGGAGGTTAGAAATTATAGGCCTGTTAGTTTGACATCATTGGTAGGAAAGATACCAGAAAGAATTATAAAGAATATATATAATATTCAAGATCATTTGGAGAATTTTAATCTTATTTGAAGTTCACAACATGGATTTAGATTTAAATTCATTGTCTAATTTTCAACTATTATTTTATTTCTGTATTTGAGATTACTGTAATTAATTAATTCTTATTCATGATTTATATATTATTAATCACAACTACCTTTGAAGTGATCTTTAACCTGAGAGCCCAGTAAAGCCTAAAGCTTAAGGGTCTTGAAATAAAATAAAATAGTTCAATTTCACAATTATTTTGCTAAAGTTATTTTAACAACAAAAATTGTAAAATGTTTATTTTATAAGTAAAGACTTATTCATTCTAATTATATTCCTACAGATCTAATTCAACTTTTTGCAGTCCCTTTGCATAAATATTTCGGTGATCAAAATGGGTTCCCATGAGCAACCCTGTTATACTTTAATTCACTGCCCAACTGACACTGAACAACCTTCAGAAATGCAGTTGAAGCAAGATTTGGGTAAGTTGTTTAATCTATGTGCTAAGCTTAATAAGTGGTTGGTTGTAATAGGGACAAAATAGTAGGTATTGTATTTTTAACTTTCTTTTGAAACCTGACTTGAGGTCAAATTGTACTATGCTCAAGAATAAATGGTTTTGGAACATTACATCTATGAAATTTACGCTTAAATTTACATGAAAACTGGAATAGACTAACATGTTTTAAGAACTAATATATGCTCATTTGTTGATCCCAGGTTTATGAACTTTGTAGGCTATTGTTTTCAGCACTAGGATACTTTAGTCCAGAGTACCAAAATCATGGGAGTGTACAGTTTTGGGAAAAAGTTCATCTAGAACAGGGGTGGGGAAACCCTCGCCCGCGGGCGAAATTTCGCCCACGAGCTAATTTCAATTCGCCCGCTTAGGTATTTATTATTTACTAAAAATTATTTATTTACAGCCCAGCAAATAGCTTTTTAAAATACATCTTATATACAGCGTGTCCCAAAGAAATGTATACTCACTTTGTTCGATAATACCAGCTATGAGGATAATAAATATATTACTTTTTATATGTTTTTTAATAAAGAAGTTTCTCCTGAATCTAAATATGTAATTATTTTTATTAAAAATTGAAAAACAAAAAAGTTACAGATGTTTAAATTATAATTATTATTTTCGAGACTCCATGTGTGATATTTTCTAATATTTTTGTATGTATACGAGATAAGTTTGAAACTGATGGCACTGCAAAACTTACAAAAACAACGTTCTGGAAGACGTTGAACATCTTAGATAAAGTGTCATTTAACCATGGAATTTGTAAATTTTTTGAATTAACTAATAATTACAACATTTATGCTTCAATATCAACACTAAACATAAGTATCTCAAAACAGTCGGTTAAAATATTAGAAAATATCGCACATGAAGTCTGAAAATAATAATTATAATTTAAACATCTGTAACTTTTTTGTTCTTCAATTTTTAATAAAAATAATTACATATTTAGATTCAGGATAAAATTCTTTATTAAAAATCCTATAAAAAGTAATATATTTATTATCCTCATAGCTGGTATTATCGAACAAAGTGGGTATACATTTCTTTGGGACACGCTGTATATAAGCTTAAAATTTGCCAGACGCCCGCGGAGGTGTTTGTTATCAATTTTCGCCCTTGGTACTGAAAAGTTTCCCCACCCCTGATCTAGAAAAACAAAATTTCTAAAAAGTACAAAAAATTAATCATTAATGGCTGGGTTTTATTTTTGAAATTTTATTACTGTAACAAAAATTAAGAAAATGACAAAAAACAATATTACCAATTAGTAATTTTTTTATGCCTGTTAAGAATTTAATGTTTCTAGGCAAACCTTTTCCTTAAACTATTCATGCACCAGTTTTGAACATTAACTGAATGATTAACTACACACTGAAGAAGCTTTACACATATTTTTAGCAAAATTAGTTTATTTAATTTTGTCAAGGTTGTTTGAACAAAGTGTAAGATTAATAAAATGTTTATCTAAACTCCATTTTAAAATTTCAAGTTTTCTGAGCAAGGCTTGTTTTTCATCCAAAATCCAATTTGCTTACCCATCCTGATGAACTACTACTCATTCATTAGCCTAGTTAGGTTGGTTGGTTTAATGGTAGCTTAACCAACATTTAGGCATCATACATATACTGTATATATCCTATGTAAAGGACATGTGCCTGTATAATTAGATAGTTTATCCTACAAGAAGATTATAGACTTCATAAATTGGTGACTACCAGTATGTACCTGATAGACTAGCAGGCTCGAAATTAACACCTGCCCACCCACCAATGGTGGGTAGATTTTGGGTCAGGTGGATACAAATTCTAAGTTATACGCCTGGTTGGTGGGTAGATTTTGAAAGACTGATTATTAAAAACTACACTACAGTACACTATAAAAAATGAATGTATGTAATTCTCATTTTTAGACATTTTTAAAATGAATCCATCAAAGAAAAATTTAAAACTAATGAAAATACTACGACTTAACCTAACCAATCATCAATATATATATATATATATATATATATATATATATATATATAATATATATGGTGTCCAGGCTCAAATGGCAATAAAATATGTTTAGAATATTTTGTTTTACTTTGCCATTTAAGCCCAGACACCCTGTGTATATATATATATATAATTAGGGTGTCCCGTTAAACCCAAAGTTGGTCGGGTATAGCATTAACTGATATAATATCGTGAAGTGAGCTACTAAGAATGCCCAAACAAGTTTTTAAAGTCCGATCTAAAAAAATCACGCATCCCCAGGGGTTTACATTTTACACCCCCAATTCAGACCAAAAAATTGGCATTTTGACCTTTTAAAAGACCCATTAAAGCTAGAAATCACATACACATTTTTTCCTAATAAATGAGCTGTGATACTTGCTTTTGTATTCTCATCTAAAGTTTTACTAAAAAGAAATAAAACTACAAGTTCTTGACTTAAATACCACTTGTGTCTTAAGAATGCATCTACTGCAGCAATAGAAACTTCTGGATCCACTTCCTGCCAGACATTAACTAATTGCTTATAAAATCGCAGATCATTGAATGGTGCTTCTGCAGCTAATGGGGTCTTTAGCCAATAAGGGCCATAAACTAAAGATGTAAACTTGACAAATCTTCCAAATGATTCTTTTACTTCTGGTTCATAGTTAAGCTGATCTCTAAATAAGACAAGTTTATTTGAATACAGTTGAGGTGCCATGAATCTAGCTTGATGGCATGCTCCTGGTTTACGAAGATATCTTTGAAGGCCTGTGCCCCAACAATAAACAGTTTAATTCTAAATATTCTAAGTAATCATCTCTGAAATAATTTTTGTTCTCCAATAAAGAATTATAAATTATATTTGCACTTTCTTTAATATCCATCAACAAAGGCTCAGTTATATTTATTTCTTTAGTTTGGGATAATGTTATTTTGGACTAGCTTTTCGAAAATTCTTCAAATATGGGATAATTGGGACCAGTGCTTTTTCCAAAGATGCATTGCCAAACAGATTTTACAATAAGTTTGCCAATGTGGTGACAGCATGCTAAATATAATAATGGTCTATTCAGATTTCTTTCTATATAAATGCAAGCTCCTTTGTTAATACCTGTATTTGAAGCCATCGTGTCAAATGCCATACCTCTCATCTTTCCTGTGACCTGCCAATCTGTAAAGAGCTTGAATGTAGCTTCAGACATTTGTTCACCAGTAGCATTTTGAATAATAGGTATCCCCAAAATTTTATCAATATCAGAAGATCCAGTAGCAGCAACAGCAAGCCTTTCTAAGCCTAAAATCTGTTTTGAATCCCAATGGACAAGATGATGTTTTATATTGGTATTTTAAAATAATTCTTTGATGTCACTTTCAGTTTTTACCCTATTTTCTTGTGTTGCTGTATGAGTAGATGTTTTTGAAACTGCATAATTGTTTAGGTCTCCACCGCTGGCTCTAATTAAAGCAGAAGTTATTAATGTAGCTGTTCTAACAGATACATTTCCTCTGTCTATAGCACTGGCTACAATAGACTCCTTAAGTACATTTCTAGGTAGGTAGATAGGCTTTTGTTCTTTAGTTGTTGTTAGTCTTTTATTGAGGTAATCATAATCGTTAGAACTATCTCCCTCACATTCTAAATCCTCTATTTTCACTTTAGATGGTTTGCTTATTCTCTCTCGTTCTTTCTGACATAAACGTTCATTGGTTGCTAGTCTTTTTATTTTATTTTTTATTCTTTGCTCTGAAATCCCATCTCTTGAACCCAGTGTAACTTTATATCCCTCTCTCAGCATCTTTAAAAACCCCAGATCTTCCTCAACTTCAGCTTTCCCTAGCTTTCCTGAAAGAACTTTTTCAGGAAATGGGTGTGTGCAGGGCCGGATTTTCCAATAGGCAACATAGGCCATTGGCCTAGGGCCCACCAGTAACTGGGGGCCCACTGGGGACCTCCTACAATCCTTTGATACAAACAGTATCATTGACAAATTTGCCATAGAAAAAAGCAGGAAAAAGTCATTTTGAACTTCACATAGTTGTGCTTGCAAAATTTATTATGCTTCAGTTTCATTGTTTTTCCATTATTCCTATGTGTAAGATGTACATGATATGGAACTTGATTTACTTTGATGTACTTGATATGGAACTAATTTGATTAAAAATTATTAATGTGTAATGTATTACATTATGTTGTAATTCTTATTGCAAAATTTATTATGCTTCAATTTGACTGTATTTTTTTCCATTATTCCTTTGTGTAAGAATAAGTTGTACATGATATAAAACTAATTTGAATAAAATTATTGATGTGTTACATTATGTTGTAATTTTTTTTTTTACATTACAATATTACGATATATATAATATTTGGGGGGGGGGGGGGGCACTGATAAGGTTTGGCCTAGGGCCCACAAGCAAGTAAATCCGGCCCTGGTGTGTGTGACATCAAATATTGTTTCAAGTTTTTCATAAAATTTGTTTACTGAACTTACGTAGGTGCTCTTCAGTTCTTCTATATTTGTTTTGTTAGAACATACAATTCCTGGTGCAACTTAAGAAGTTTTTAATGGCATATTGTCTGCTACTAGTAGGTAAATTGCATTTATTCCAAAAGGAGAACACATGGTCTATTACCATGCCAGCTTGATGACTTACAAGTTTTCCTTTAACAAGGGACTGATTATAATGAGGATTGCAAGCTTTAATATGATGGAAATATTTGAGTACTTGCTTGTTGGTTGGAACAGCTGTAGTCATTATGGAGGCTATAGGTTGACCTAGAAAGGGAATTTCTGTTTTGCTTCTAGTTAATGGTTTGCTTAGAGCCATTTTATCAATTTAAATAGGTATTATGATACCTAGATTTAGAAATTCCTGAAAAAAAGGTTAGATTAATTAGTAAAAATTGCTAAAAATATGAAATAAGGGGGCTAAATTAGGCCCTGTGGGGCCCACATTTAGCATTGACATTTATAAAGCTAGTATACATTACCAGAAAGTTTCCAAATATTTTCGGGCAAAGTCCCAAAACAATGGTGGAAAAATTGGAATTTATTAAAATTTCACTTGGATGTACTAATTAAATCAAACAATAAATTATGCAGCAATTATTTTGCTTGGCTGCAATGTTGCATAAATATATTGCATTTAAACTTATAAAAACAAATTTGTTGCTTTATGTATTTCTTAAAATTATTTGTTCTGTAATTTAATTTTTGAGGTACTCATGACACATGTAGTAAGTTCACTCCAGTACAACAGTCAAAAAAATTTATATCTGTTATTTCATAGCCAAAAAATTCAGTGTTTTGTTAGTTAATGTTTTCTAGAATATGCATGAAAAATATATATATTTTATAATGGTTTGTGAATATTATTGCAACAAAATCTTTAATTTTCACTATGTCTGGCATTGGAAAATTCAGGCAAATTGCGAGCTGCACCCCTGAAAAAAAATGAAACCTGTACACCTATGTAAATGGAGAAAGCATTCCTTCCATCTTAAGTTCTTAACCCATAAACTCTTTCTTGGCATTTGTACTGTATGTCTTTAGAGGCCCTACCTCAGAATAATTATTATTAGTAATTGTAAAATTTGGTTGCTTAGCATCGGTCTGTAAACCCAGTATAAATGTTAGCTATTTCTTGTTTTGCTTAAGGATCAAATTAAATAAAATAAATAGTAGTACTCCAACATTTATATGTTCCCTGTTAAAATTAGTCAAATTTACATTATTAATAAAGACTTTTAGATAAACTGTTTTGCTGCATTTTCATCTAGTCAGGTTCTTTAGATTAGACTAAGCTAGATTTTAGGAGGTCATTTGTGATAGCTATAGGACAGTCTGTTAATTGATAACAATTAAATTTGCTTTCTAGAAAATGGAGATACAGCAACTAAGGCTTCTGCATTGAAGAAAACTATTCAGCTTATTCTAAGTGGTGAAAGACTCCCAAATATTCTGATGACTGTAATTCGATTTGTAATGCCACTGGAAGATCACACTATTAAGAAACTGCTGCTTGTCTTCTGGGAAATTGTTCCTAAGACCACAGCTGATGGCAAATTGTTGCAAGAAATGATTCTTGTGTGTGATGCATATAGGAAGGTAAGATGGACTAACCCTGCCTAATCCACTTAGATTAGGCAGGCTAATGAAATGAAATAAACCCCATCATGAAGTTTTTTTAAAAGGTCTAATACATTACCTTATGTTCTTGCCTGGCTGTAATCAAAATTACTATGAACCAAAGCTGAATTTGAATGAATGTTCTCATTGACAAAGTGGATGGCTTTTGTTTATGATTTAGGCCAGGCTTTCTTTGACAACTATCAGACAATTAGACTCGTAAACCAATAGGGTCTGTGTAGTTTGTGGATATGTTACACAGTATTTACCTCAGTAGTTATTTCATCTCGCACTTTACAGGATCTCTCCCACCCAAATGAGTTCATAAGGGGATCAACACTGAGGTTCTTATGTAAACTTAAAGAGCCAGAGCTACTCGAGCCTTTGATGCCTACTATTCGTCAGTGTTTAGAGCATAGGCATTCGTATGTTAGAAGGAATGCTGTGCTAGCGATTTTCACTATATACAAGTAAGCATTGAATTTCTAATTGCCTGTTTAACCTAGTTTCAGATAGCCTTCAATGACACATAGTCTTGATGTACACATTCAGCATATGAGAGGATCCTATCTGTTTCCAATTATTTTTAGCTGAAACTAGATTGAAAATTATCCCAAATAACTTTAGAAGTACATTTTTCTCACTGAACTATAATTCTATAAAGTTGAGTTAAAGTATTCTGGATCCATGTTTTTACCCATACATGAACTTTATATTCTTTTATGAACCTATGTAGACTTTTAATTTAAGGCTGAAACTCTGCTTTTTCTTTGCTCTTTTAATTACTTGCTGTTCTGGAAAAAAGTTCACTTGTAGAAACCAAAATTTATAAAAATCATAAAAAATTACTAATTGGTAATACTCTGTTTTACTTTGGATGTTAATATTTTTTTCTTTTGGTGACTATTAACATCTTAAAATTAAAACCAAACCATTACTACATATTAATTTTGTAAGCTTTTTAGAGTCCCCCCCAGCTAATTGTGTTAATGTTTAAGCCATATGGTTAGCATTTTACCATTGCCATTTTTTTTTTTCCTCCAGAAACTTTGATTTCCTTATTCCTGATGCTCCCGAGTTGATTTCCAATTTCCTTGAAAGTGAACAAGACATGTCATGTAAACGCAATGCCTTTATGATGCTCATTCACGCGGACCAAGAAAGGGCTCTGAACTACCTTTCTACTTGCATCGATCAAGTTAATTCATTCGGTGATATCCTGCAGTTGGTTATTGTAGAATTAATATATAAGGTACTGATGTATATTTTTTACAGATTCCTGTATATTAACATTTTAAAATTTAAAGTTAATTCTTTTAGTGTTTGAGTCCATAGGAAAATGAAATCTTGGTTAAGAAAAATAACATAGTAGTCCCTATATAATTGACATTTCACCTTTCAAACATGGTGGTAAATATTTGTTTCCCATATATCAAAACCATTTAACTATTTAGTGTTTGTGCATTACCCGAAGATAATACAGGGCATGAATTAAGTTTGTTACGGAGACCATTTTTAGTTTTGTATGACGTTTTTAAGCCTAGAACAATAAGTTAATGCCGTGAGAATACAGATGGAGTTTGAATTGAAAAATATTATCATGATCTATCATTACAAGTTTTTATTTTTTGCGATTAATTCAATCTCTCTCATAGGTGTGTCACGCAAACCCAAGTGAAAGAGCTCGCTTCATCAGGTGTATTTATAACCTTTTGAACTCGAGTAGTCCAGCTGTGCGGTATGAGGCAGCTGGTACCCTGGTTACCCTGTCCTCGGCTCCTACAGCCATCAAGGTAATATTTCAAATGCTTGTAAGGATCTGTATGTCTGTTGTACTTAAGTTACCAGTTGAATGAGGACTGAAACGTAAGGAAAGATTATCACTAGCTGTATAAAACAAATTTAAAAAGTATGTGGTCTAACTATATTAGTTTAAGCTTGAAAAAATTAAATTTTTCATATTCCTACATAATATAAAGAGAAGATCGTACTGTAGTTATGTCAAAAGCTTTGTGTGGCTGGAAATTTTAGAGTACCATACCGAATTGTAATAATTACAATTTGTATGTTTATATTGTTAATATCTTAATTTTCAACCAATTTGGTTGGTAGATTGTAATAAATCCTATTGCTCTTAGAAAGAACCTTTACATTTCTCTTGTAAGAGTTTTTTGAAAACTACCATAGTACTTTTACTTGGCCCATTGTTTAGACCCTTAAATCACCCCTTGGTCACTTTTGTGTTGCTGAAGATAAAAATTTAAAAAAGAAAAAAAAAATCTGCATTTTAGTCCATTTCTTGATTTTAGGCAGCTGCCAACTGCTACATCGAACTTATCATTAAGGAGAGTGACAATAATGTGAAGTTGATCGTTTTGGACCGATTGGTCGCCCTCAAAGAAGCACCATTGCACGAGAAAATCCTTCAGGAGCTTGCCATGGACATTCTTCGTATTTTGGCAACCCCAGACATTGAAGTGAGAAGAAAGACTCTCAACCTTGGTAGGTAATGGAAGAGTTTAATGGGTGGAATAGAGATTTAGGCCTAATAAAAAGTCTCCATATTCCTATTACTTAAACATAGATTAAGGTTTGGTATGAATTCTGTGAAGTAAAATAAAGGAAGTTTAACTTACATTTAGTGCTTGAGTTGGTAACCATGAGAACTGTGAATGAGATGGTGGAAGTGTTGAAGAAGGAAGTTGGGAAGACCCACAACACGGTGGAACATGAAGATACAGGAAAGTAAGTTGTTCATCATTTTTCTTTCTTATAAATTTTTTTAGATTTAACCTTATATTTATTTGTGCAAAGGTTAAGAGTCTTGAGGGTAAGGTTAGTCCCTGAATCTTTTTTTCTTTTCTTCTGGAGTGTTTTTTCATTTAATTGTAAAGAGTAGCAATTTACTGTAATAGAGTACAAGTAGATAAGGCGGAGGGGGTTACTAGTTATCCATTTCTTATAATTATAGAAACTGGGATACATTCAATACAAAAGTGGAACCATTCTTCTAATCCTTGCCTATAGACCTACTTGTGTTCAAATGACATTTAATGTAGAGAATACGTTTGGCTTGTATGTCATCCTTTGAGTCTGCTTCACTTTTTAACTGAAGTGGACCTAACCTGTTTCGTCAAATATTAATAAAATGTTTCAAGATGCGGAGAAAGTAGAGTTAACTGTTTTGCAGATACCGCCAACTGTTGGTACGCGCCTTGCACTCTGTGAGCATGAAATTCAGTGATGTGACTGCCAGCATCATTCCCATTTTAATGGACTTCCTCTCTGACACTAATGAGTTGGCGGCAAGGGATGTTTTGGTCTTTGTTAGAGAAGCCATCCAGAGATTTGAGGTGGGTTTATTCTGGATTTGCTACAAAATATGAGATTACAAAGAACCATTTCAATACAGAAAATTTTCGGTTAAATTGTGTGTGGACTATATTACAGTAGTATTTTCGCGCATGATCACAATGGATTTTGCAGTGTTTGTGTGTGTTGCTAGTTGTACATGGATAGTGTTCCTAGCCCAAAGTTGAAGCGTTGCACCCACTCTGTTGAAAATTCACAATAAATATTTGGTATAGTTGCTCTTTTGTGTAAGTTAAGTTTTAGACATTCTTTACTAAATGTGAAGTTTCTCTTATAGGTTTTGAGACCTCAGATCATCGACCGTCTACTTAGCATTCTTCCTACGATACAATCCATGACCGTCCATTGCCACACCCTTTGGATATTGGGAGAGTATGCCACAACATCAAGCGAGATAGAAGGGGTGGTTACTAGCCTCAAGAGCACCTTAGGAGAAATGCCTCTAGTGGAAGATGAGTTGAAGAGGGCTGCCGGGGACACTGGAGAGGAGGACAATCACGCGGAGAAGCATCAACAGCAGCAGCAACAACAGAAAGTTACAGCGGATGGGACTTACGCTACTCAGTCTGCTTTCTCAACCACAGTGTGAGTGGTAGTTTTGTTTCCTTGAATTTCATTTGCTTTTCTCGCTTTGACACGCAATGACAAGATCGTCTAGATCTCTCTCCCCTTTGATATTTCACAGATAAGATCAGACCTCCGATGTTCAAGGGTAAGACAAATTAAATAATTTCGTTCATCCGATGCAGGTTTTCAGTATTTACATTAATTTCTCTTAAATCCGTGAAGAGTATCGAATACCTTTAAGAAATATTCGGTTTTACCCAAGATCTAATGTAGTTGCTAAAAATATTTAATAATAATCGCACGAGTTTGGCTGAGGATTTATTTTTTATGTGAAAAATGTATAGTTAAAATTAATTTACTTTGTGCTGTCGTATTTATTACAGTTCCACGAATAAAACTGACGATCGTCCTCCCTTGAGAAAATATTTGTTGGAAGGGAACTTTTACCTCGGTTCTGTAATTTCCAACACACTGGTGAAGTTGGCATTCAGGTAATCCTTTTATCTTTTTGAGTGTGTGCGCGTGTCCCCAGTAGGAAAAATTCAAACTTGGCATACTATGGAGAATAACTTAAGCTGATATTAAATAAAAAGTTGAGTTTAGCTTGGTCAGTTTTAACCTTAAGCAAGCCATTTCCTTTTGTTTCTTATTGGTATAATTTCTGGGATTGATGATTAGTTTAATGCCCTATTTAGTTTTTTTTTTTCTTTGAAAGAATTTAGGTATTTTTCGAAGACAAATTATTATTATTATTATTATTATTATTATTATTATTATTATTATTATTATTAGTGTATGCATATTTCTATCTCAGGTACTTCAGTCTGGAATCGAATATTCGGAGGCAGAACGCTTTTGCCGCAGAGGCCATGCTGATTATCTCAGCCATAGTCCACCTTGGAAAATCTGGTCTTCCTCAAAAACCGATGACAGATGATGATTTTGATAGAATGATGTTGTGCATACAGGTGCCGCTTTATAAAATGTTGATTTAATTGAACATCCTCTGTAGTCTTGCCATATATATATATATATATATATATATATATATATATATATATATACAGTATATATATATATATTTTTTTTTAAGTCCGGGAAGAACCGATTCGCCTCTATTTAAAAGGGCATATATCGGCGGAAAAACAAAGAAAAAGTGAGAGGAAAGACAGAGGAAAAAGAAAGGGTGGAGGGGACAGTCGAAGTGGAAAAAGACCAAGGACTGCAGGGTCGAGCCCCATCATCCTTGGGTGCTAGGGCCGGGAGGGCGCACGTGAAACCTCCAGGAACAAGCACGTACAAACGAGCACAAAGAGCACTCAAGAGCACGAGCTTAGAACCCCCTTGCGGGGATATATATATATATATATATATATATATATATATATATATATATATATATATATATATATATATATCCCCCTCCCCGCGGGCGGTCTTTCTGGGGTGGATCGCCCGCGGGCTCCTGCCTCATGTGGCGAGGGGGGTCAGCCGCGGCTGGGGGCCCTGCCGGGTCCCCGCCCGGTTGCGAAGTGGACTTTTAGCATACCCTGCTATCCTACAGCCCCCTTTCCTGTCTTCCCCTCTTTACCCTCTTCCTTGCCCCCTCTGTTTTTTCTGCTTTCTCTGTTCACTTCGCGCGCCCCGTGGGCTGCCGGGGCTGGTCGCTGGGGGTCTCGCCCCATGGCCGGGGCCGGACTAAGTTGGCTGGTAGGGTGCCCAGGCCTGGGACCCTGGGGGGCCTTGGTCTTTGCTGCCGGCGGGGGAGAACTTTCGACGCTGCAAGGGCCCCTTTTGAAACGGGGGTACCTGCATGGGACGAGGCACCCACCCCCGCCGGCGTGCGCTTGGTCCCCTTGGGCCCCGGGTAATCGGTTCCCCGCGGCCCCGGGCGCGAAACTACAAAAAAATTTCTATGGAAACACTTACAACTCTAATGGACCTCGTTGACGACCCGGCTTGTGCATCTGACCTCCCTCTGACTACCTCTTTGGACCTGGGTCTGGTAAGGGCAGTCGGCAGCCCTCGCCCACCCCGTCTGCTCTTCTTGCCGACACCTCCTCTCCCTCTCTTCCCCAGGCTCGTGGCGCCGCTGCCCGACCCCCGCCAGTGCGGATGGACCTGCAGTGGACCCCCCGACCCCTGGATCCCCCCATATTCCACGTCCCGATAGGGACCCACCTGCTTTTTCGCCCTCAGGTGGGAGCCCGCGGCCCCGGTCGCCTCCCACTCCGGTCGGGCCTCATCGCCCCCGGCCCCCTCGGCCCCTGGGGGACGTGGGACCCGACGTCGCCGTCCGCCTTTCTCGTCTCCGCCCCCTCGAAGTTCCGGTGGTGTTTGGCCCGACGGCTTCGCTCGGCCTTAGGACGATGGACAAGTTCCTCGTCCTCCGCCCCTCCTCCAAGCCCCTCCCCACTAACCATGAACGCTCTTTCGAGCGATCCATGGGAAGACGGGGACGGCGCGTTTTGACCTTCGGCCTCAGAGGGATGGCTCTATTTGATAAGGTCGCGTTCCTCTGCCGAAACCTCCTCTCTGCTCGCTATCCCCGATGTCCTGGGCTGCGGGATCACGGTGTCCCCACCCCCGCCTCAATCAGTGCCAGGGCACAATTACGCTGCTCGTCTTCTACCCATCCCGGTGGAAGACCTCCAGATTGACCTCGCCTCCCAGGGTGTTGTGAGGGTGTACCGCTTTCCCGACAGATCGCGGTCCCCAACTGCCCCTTCTCCTCGCCTGCTCCTCACTTTCGACTCACTGGTGCCCCCCGTTCGGTATTCTGGGGCTTTGGTGAGAGACGAGCGTGCGAATTCTCAGTACGACCATACGTGCCAGATCCTACGCGCTGTTTTCAGTGCAATAGGTTTGGCCACGTGAGCAGCTCCTGCCGTCAGCCGGCCCCGTTGTGTGTCCGCTGCGGCGGCCCTCCCCACCCCTTGCCCTGTACTGCTCCGCCTTCCTGCACCAACTGCCATGGACCACACCCTGCTTCATCCCGCTCTTGCCCGTCCTTCCTCTTTGAAAGGGAGGTTCGGGCCCTCTGTTCATCAGAGTTTCTCAGCGCTCGGGAGGCGCGGGACGGTTGCGTGGCGCGAGGCCCGGCGTGGTGCCTCGTACGCCGAGGCTCTCCGTTCCCGGACCCCGTCCTCACCGGCGGTTCCCAACGCGCCTCCACCCACCGTGTCCGCTATTCCCAGTCCATCCTCTGCCGCCCAGCGGACTCCTACCGCGGCTCCCCATACCACCAGCGCGTCCCCACGTGCTCCATCCGCGAACGCCGATGCTTCGTCGGCAACCCCCCTGCCCCTTCTACGCCCTCTCCACCGGCGCCTTCGGCCACCCCCATTCCGGATCGTGACCCGCCGTCACCCATGCGGGCCGCACGACGGAGGATAGGGCCGCAAGCGCCGCGCCAGTGGTGACCCCGAAAGGTTCGAGCCATAAGCCTCGCATCACCTTCCTCTCCTAAACACAAACGCCCCCTTCGCCTACCGCCCCGGTGTCCTCACCGTCCCCACTGCGCAACCGTTATGCACGCTCCCCCCTGGTCCCCGACGGCCCTCGTGGTGGGGCTGAGATACACCCCTCCGGCCCGGTCGATGGACCCACTGGAGGGGGAACTCGCCCGCCTGGTCGGCGTGGGTGGGACGTGCACGCCCCCGCGTTGACCCGCCCCATCTCTCTCCTCGACCTGCCAATGCCTCTGGGTGAGGTATTATTTTCCACTCCCCCTCGTAGTCCTGCCTCCCCGCACCTCCGGTGAAGGGAGGGGCATTCTGGATACCTCACATCCCCTTCTCTGCATCGCTCTCCCCCGGACGTCCGGGAGACTCCTCCTGGAGGACTTGCCGGCGTCTGGTTCCACATCGCCCCCTCGTCGGGGGACCCTCGCCTTCGCCCTCGTTCGGCGTCCCTCACTGAACTCCGGGGCTTTCCGATTCCCTCTTTAATCTCGGGCCGCCCGATCGGCCCACCCACCCCATAACCATCCTTTACGCTGACTTCCTACCCCTCCCTATACCTCGCTCCTGCAGTGGAACATCCGCGGGCTCCTGGTAGGCCTCGAGAGTCTCTCCTGGCCTCCAGGTGTCCGGCGTGTTTCTGCCTTCAGGAGACGATTCTGGGATCCCGTTCCCTCCCTCGAGTGTCCGGTTACTGCGGGCTCCCTTCCCCGCCTCTCGATGGGGCGGGAGGGGGGGCGCCGCGGTCTTCGTGCACCGCTCCGTCCCTTTCCGCCCCCTCCCGCTCCGTACAGTCCTGCAAGCTGTGGCCGTGCGCCTTTTCTTGGGGCGCCAGCTCACGGTCTGCTCTCTTTACCTCTCCCCTAACGTACGCCCTCCACCCGATTCTCTCCGTGACCTAATTCTCAGCTTCCCCGCCCTTTCTGATTCTCGGGGACTTCAACAGTCGGGACCCGGCCTGGGGGGACGTTTGCTCCACCTTTCTCTCCGGGACCCTTCTCTCCCTTATGGACGAGCTCGAGTTCACCTTTCTGAACTCGAGTTCACCTTTCCGGCAGTGACCATTTCCCAGTGTGTCTTACCCCGACCCGTCTCCTCCCCCCCACCTCTGTCCGCCCGCGCTGGCTGTTTGCCCGAGCAGACTGGGCCTCATACGCGAGGGCACGGCGATCTCGCCATCAATTCCTGCCTTTCCCTCCGTCAATGAGGCCCTCGCCTTCCTCGAGAGTAAGATCCTCTCGGCTGCCGCCAGTTGCATCCCCCGTACCTCTGGCTCCCCCAGACCGCGAAGCGTCCCATGGTGGACCCCAGAGTGCTCCCATGCCGTTCAGGAGCGGCGCCGTGCCGGCCGCCGCTTCTACCGGACCCGCCAGCTGAGCACAAGATAGAATTTCAGCGCCTGAAGGCAGTGGCCCGTCGGGTCCTGAAACTGGCCGGCGTACCTCCTGGCGGAGTTACGTGTCCGGGATCTCCTCCTCGACTGCCCCCTCGACTGTTTGGCGCAAGGTGCGTAGCTTTGAGGGGACCCGTGTCCCCCCTCGACCCCCGGTGCTTCGGGTCGGGGACGACGAGTTCGTGTCCGATCCGGAGGCCGTCGCGAACGCACTCGCGGCGCACTTCGCAGCCATCTCCAGTTCCGATTCCCCCCACTCCCGCCGCGACCCACCGGATTTTCCACCTCATAGGATGACCCCTATAATCACCTCTTCCACATGACAGAGCTTCGGGAGGCCCTCCGCCCCCGCCCCGATAATATCCCCTATGACTTTTACGGCACTCCACCCCTCTGCTCTCAGCTTTTACTGGACCTCTATAACCGGATTTGGTTGGAGGGTTCATTCCGGACCGATGGCGTGAGTCCATCGTCGTCCCCATCCCGAAGCCCGATAAAGACCCCTCACTCCCGTCGAACTATCGCCCCATTTCCCTACATGCTGCGCCTGCAAGGTTATGGAGGCGATGGTCGCCTCGCGGCTGTCCTTACCTGGAGGCGAGTGACCAATACCCTGCTACCCAGGCTGGTTTCCGGCGCTTCCGGTCTACCACCGACCCCCTCCTCCTCCTTAGCCACGACGTGCAGGAGGCTTTCTCCCGGCGTCACTTTGTACTCGCCGTCTTTTTCGACCTCCAGAAGGCCTACGATACTACCCGGCGGAGCGCGGTCTTTGACTGCTTACGCTCCCTGGGTTTCGTAGGCTTTCTCCCTTCCTTTATTTATAACTTCTTGTCCGCCCGTTCTTTCCGCGTCCGCATCGGTTCTACCCTCTCTGACCGCTTTCCGTTGGAGGAGGGTGTCCCTCAGGGTAGTGTCCTTAGCGTCCTGTGTTTCTCACTGTGATGAACACAGTCGCTACGGTCCTGCCTACTTCCGTTCGTAGCTCCCTCTATGCCGATGACCTGGCTATCTATTGCTCTGGCCGCTCCCGTCTTTGGCTGAACGTCGACTCCAGCTAGCCATCAACGCGGTGGTTCGCTGGGCGTCCTCGGTTGGCTATGCTTTCTCACCCTCTAAGTCTTCCAGTATGCTTTTCCGTCCTCGGCGCCTCCGTCTGTCGCATACCTTCGCCTTACCCTTGCCGGCACTCCTCTTCCCCTCGTCCCATCCGTTAGATTCCTGGGTATGACCCTCGACGGATTTTTCGGTTGGGTTCCACACCTTAGGCGGTTGCGGCAATCATCTCGCCGCACCCTCTCCCTTTTGAGTCACCTGTCCCACACGACCTGGGGGGCGGACAGGCGTACTCTGCTGCGCCTGTACACCTCCCTGGTGCAATCCCGTGTCACTACGGCTGTGTGGTCTACAGCTCCGCCTCCTCTCCGGCACTCCGTATGCTGGATCCTCTTCTCCACCGTGGCCTTCGCCTGGCGTCGGGTGCCTTCCGCTCGTCCCCTGTCGCTAGTCTTCAGGTGGACTGCGGACACCCCCCCTGCCCCTTCGCCGGGGCCTTCTCATGGCGAAGTGTTACCTTCGCATCTGCCGCCTCCCGAGGTCCTACTCTTCTCCGCGATCTCCCAGGCGCTACCCCCCTGACACGTGGCATTTCGCTGCCTCTCTGGCCGAGATCTTTTCGTCCCTGGGGATCCCCCCACCCTCTATTCTGCCGTTCTCCTTCGACTGTCGCCCCCCTGGCTGACCACCCCTATCTGCCGCTGCCAGGCGCTCCGTGGCCTGCGTAAGGAGTCTCTCCTACCGTCCTCCGGTCTTCTTTTCTGGCCCATCTTCCCGTACCTCGGACGATGTTCCCGTCTACACCGACGGCTCGCGCTCCCCTGCAGGTGTCGCGGCCGCCGTCTTCTCTCCGTCGCTTGTCACCTACCTCCCGGGGTATCCCCTGCCGGTTCAGGCCTCCATCTTTTCCGCGGAGCTCTTGCCCTTCTGGAAGCCCTCCGTCTGGTATCGGGTTTTTCGCGGTCTTCCTGTACCATCTTTTCGGACTCGCTGAGCGCCCTTCAGCGCTCGAGCGCTATGATTCCCCGGACCCCCTCGTACGCCTTATTCAACAGGAGTACCATGTCCTGCACACCGTTCACCGGATCCGGGTCACCTTCTGCTGGGTTCCTGCCCATGTTGGTGTTTCCGGTAATGAGGCGGCTGACCGCAGCCCGGTCCGCCGCCTCGATGCCTCCCCTCCCCGCCCGCTCCCCTTCTCTGACTATGTGCAGGTCTTTCGTCCTTTACGACCGCATGGGCAACAGTCCTGGGACGATGCCACCGGAAATAAACTCTGGTCCATCCGCCCCCGCCTGTCATATTGGGTGTCCTCTTTCCACCGCTCCCGACACAAAGAGGTCGTCCTTGCGCGGCTTCGCATCGGCCATACGCGCCTCACGCACGGCTATCTTATGTTCCGGCAGGAGGCTCCTCGTTGCGCCTCCTGCCAGTCGCCCCTCACCGTCTCTCACATCCTTGTGGAATGCCCCACCCTGTCGTCAGTACGTCGTCGCGCCTTCCCGTTCCTTTCTGATTTCCCCCTCCCCGATCGTTTACGTCCTTATGCTCGCTGAGAGCCCTCTCTTCTCGCTTGACCGTCTTTTCCTCTTCCTCTCCCAATCTCGCATCCTCTGAGCTTTAGTGACTTCTCACCCGTCGTCCGCGTCCTCCCTTCTAGTGCCTTTCCCCGTCTCCGTTTCTCTTTCTCATATTCTGCTCGCCATGATATCCGCTACCATATAGCGGGAAATGGCGGTAAACGCCCCAATACAAAAAAAAAAAAAAAAATATATATATATATATATATATATATATATATATATATATATATATATATGATGAATAAAACCACGAAGGGAAGGAAACACAAAATGGTGCTCAAGCGCTTTCGTCTAATGACATCCTCAGGAACACTGAAGTACATAAAAAGGTTAAGCCTATATATAGGTTACAGAAAGAAAAAAAGAAAAAATAAATAACACATACACACACACATATATATATATACATATAAAAAATTAAAACCTTAAAGGATTACCAGTGAGGCGTACAGATTTGTAAGGAAAAATATCGATTTTTAGCACAAGATCAAATGGATTATAAAAATACAAATTTATACTGGAACTCTGCCCGGGTTTTAACACAATGCTGCCTATGGTCAGGTTTCGATATATATAAAAAAATAAAATGCAAATTAAAAGTTAATCGATTTTTAGCACAAGATCAAATGGATTATAAAAATACAAATTTATACTGGAACTCTGCCCGGGTTTTAACACACTGCTGCCTATGGTCAGGTTTCGATATATATAAAAAAATAAAATGCAAATTAAAAGTTAATAAAGTAGAAGACAAGTTTACCAAAAATTTAATGTTTTACCCTTCTTATCTAAATCTGTTTTAAAGGAATTCAACATAACAGGATCGAGTTGAAAAAGACCTTTGCTTATGTTGAAGTTATTTGAAAGTTGGATAATGGCAGACTCAAGAATATTTCTATTAACAATGTCGCTTGAATGGAATAAAACTGAAGCATTATTCCAATCAATACAGTGGGCTAACTGACAAATGGACAAAAAGGGCACTGGATAACTGTCCTGTTCTAACGGAATATTGATGCTGTTTTATACGTGTATAAAACAGCATCAATATTCCGTTAGAACAGGACAGTTGTCCAGTGCCCTTTTTGTCCATTTGTCAGAGTTAGCCCACTGTATTGATTGGAATAATGCTTCAGTTTTATTCCATTCAAGCAACATTGTTAATAGAAATATTCTTGAGTCTGCCATTATCCAACTTTCAAATAACTTCAACATAAGCAAAGGTCTTTTTCAACTCGATCCTGTTATGGTGAATTCCTTTAAAACAGATTTAGATAAGAAGGGTAAAACATTAAATCTTTGGTAAACTTGTCTTCTACTTTATTAACTTTTAATTTGCATTTTATTTTTTTATATATATCGAAACCTGACCATAGGCAGCAGTGTGTTAAAACCCGGGCAGAGTTCCAGTATAAATTTGTATTTTTATAATCCATTTGATCTTGTGCTAAAAATCGATTAACTTTTAATTTGCATTTTATTTTTTTATATATATCGAAACCTGACCATAGGCAGCATTGTGTTAAAACCCGGGCAGAGTTCCAGTATAAATTTGTATTTTTATAATCCATTTGATCTTGTGCTAAAAATCGATATTTTTCATTACAAATCTGTACGCCTCACTGGTAATCCTTTAAGGTTTTAATTTTTAATTTTTTATTATTTTTACTTCTCTGTTTATTGTATATATATGTATGTATGTATGTATGTATTTGTATATATAGATATGTATATTATATATATATATATATATATATATATATATATATATATATATATATATAGGGTGAACCAAATGTAGGTGGACAGTAAATGATAACGTTTATTTTGAGAATACATATTTAATTTTTTTGTATACTATAATACAAAATAAAATTTAAATAAATTTAGTTATAATATTTAATATAATATAACACAAACACCATAGTTATAATGAACACCATAGTTATAATATAATATAACACAAACCGTATTCAACCTACTGTCCCTACTTTTGGTTCACCGTGTATATATATGTGTGTGTGTGTGTATGTATGTTATTTATTTTTTATTTTTTCTTTCTGTAACCTATATATAGGCTTAACCTTTTTATGTACTTCAGTGTTCCTGAGGATGTCATTAGACGAAAGCGCTTGAGCACCATTTTGTGTTTCCTTTCCTTCGTGGTTTTATTCATCATAAATATTTTTCACGTTACCTTCGTGAAATAATTTTCATATATATATATATATATATATATATATATATATATATCAGGTCATCCCATAAGTAATGTCGTTTTTTACGATAGATTAAGTTTAAACTAGTCCTACTCGGTTTAAGCATAAATTTTCCGAAGGTTATATCTAAGAGGAGATCTATCGTGGTTCGCTACATACTTTACAACCTTGACCAGTGGAGACGTGTGTTTTGCTTATGTGAACCCCTCATAAACATGGTGGTATCAGAAGAGCATATCAGACATATAATGCTTTACGAGTTCAAAAAAGGGAATAGTGCTACTGAAGCAACGCGAAACATTCAGCAAGTTTATGGCAACGATATTCTGCATGTGAGGAAATGTCAAAGATGGTTTCAAAAGTTTAGGAATGGTGACTGCTGTTTGACAGATGTAGCACGCTCTGGACGCCCTGCTGAGTTTGATGATGACCTGCTGTTAGCCGCACTTGAAGAAGACTGTTCAACAACTGTCAAAGAATTGGCCCAGAAACTCAATTCATCCCCGTCCACCATCCATCGACATTTGCAACAACTCGGGAAAGTGCCTAAGTTAGGAAAATGGGTGCCACATGAATTGTCAGTCGACAATCTGAGGGTGTGGGTAAACATTAGCACAGCTCTTCATTCCCGTGAACTCCCAAGATCCGTTTTTGCACCGTTTAGTGACTGGTGATGAAAAGTGGATACTGTACCAGAATGTTAAGCGCCGTCGACAGTGGGTTTGTGCCGGAGAACCAGCGACACCACAGCCGCCAAAACCAAATCTTCACCCTCGGAAGGTGTTGCTTAGTGTTTGGTGGGATAAAGGTGGTGTAATACACTTTGAAACCTTACCACACAACCAATCACCGCTCAAGTCTACTGTTAACAACTGGATCGATTGAACACTGCACTAAAAGAAGAGAGACCTTCTTTGGTTAATCGGAAAGGAATCGTGTTCCACCACGACAACGCACGTTCTTATACCGCTCGGATCACTTCTGCAAAAATTGAGGAGCTTGGGTGGGAAAAACTTCCACATCCTCCATATCTTGCGCCTACAGATTATCATCTCTTCAGGAGTCTGCAAAACTATCTTGACGAGAAACAGTGTACTTCTTTAGATGACCTGCACACCAGTCTTTGTACGTTTTTTGCCTCAAAACCGCCTGAATTTTATAAAGATGGCATTGAAAAGGTTGTAGGACGTTGGCAGAGTGTCATTGATTCCGATGGAAAATATATACTAGATTAAAAAGTTTCAGTTGAGTTTTTTCTTGTCCTTCAAATTCCGATCTAAAAAAACGACATTACTTATGGGATGACACACACACACACACACACACACACATACATACATACATATATATATATATATATATATATATATATATATATATATATATATATATACCCCTCCCCGCGGGCGGTCTTTCTGGGGTGGATCGCCCGCGGGCTCCTGCCTCCATGTGGCGAGGGGGGTCAGCCGCGGCTGGGGGCCCTGCCGGGTCCCCCGCCCGGTTGCGAAGTGGACTTTTAGCATACCCTGCTATCCTACAGCCCCCTCTTTCCTGTCTTCCCCTCTTTCCCCTCTTCCTTGCCCCCTCTTTCCTGTCTTCCCCTCTTTCCCCTCTTCCTTGCCCCCTCTGTTTTTTCTGCTTTCTCTGTTCACTTCGCGCGCCCCGTGGGCTGCCGGGGCTGGTCGCTGGGGGTCTCGCTCCCATGGCCGGGGCCGGACTAAGTTGGCTGGTAGGGTGCCCAGGCCTGGGACCCTGGGGGGCCTTGGTCTTTGCTGCCGGCGGGGGAGAACTTTCGACGCTGCAAGGGCCCCTTTTGAAACGGGGGTACCTCCATGGGACGAGGCACCCATCCCCCGCCGGCATGCGCTTGGTCCCCTTGGGCCCCGGGTAATCGGTTCCCCGCGGCCCCGGGCGCGAAACAACAATAAAAATTTTCTTTATGGAAACACTTACAAACCTAATGGACCTCGTTGACGACCCGGCTTGTGCATCTGACCTCCCTCTGACTACCTCTTTGGACCTTGGGTCTGGTAAGTGCAGTCGGCAGCCCTCGCCCACCCCGTCTGCTCTTCTTGCCGACACCTCCTCTCCCTCTCTTCCCCAGGCTCGTGGCGCCGCTGCCCGACCCCCGCCAATGGCGGATGGACCTGCAGTGGACCCCCCGACCCCTGGATCCCCCCATATTCCACGTCCCGATAGGGACCCACCTGCTTTTTCGGCTTCAGGTGGGAAGCCCGCGGCCCCGGTCGCCTCCCACTCCGGTCGGGCCTCATCGCCCCCGGCCCCCTCGGCCCCTGGGGGACGTGGGACCCGACGTCGCCGTCCGCCTTTCTCGTCTCCGCGTCCCCTCGAAGTACCGGTGGTGTTTGGCCCGACGTCTTCGCTCGGCCTTAGGACGGTGGACAAGTTCCTCGTCCTCCGCCCCTCCTCCTCCAAGCCCCTCCCCACTAAACATGAACGCCTCTTTCGAGCGATCCATGGGGTGACGGGGACGGCTCGTTTTGACCTTCGGCCTCAGAGGGATGGCTCCATTCTGATAAGGTCGCGTTCCTCTGTTGAAACTTCCTCTCTGCTCGCTATCCCCAATGTCCTGGGCTGCGGGATTACGGTGTCCCCCCACCCCCGCCTCAATCAGTGCCAGGGCACAATATACGCTGCTCGTCTTCTACCCATCCCGGTGGAAGACCTCCAGATTGACCTCGCCTCCCAGGGTGTTGTGAGGGTGTACCGCTTTCCCGACAGATCGCGATCCCCAACCGCCCCTTCTCCTCGCCTGCTCCTCACTTTCGACTCACTGGTGCCCCCCGTTTCGGTATTCTGGGGCTTTGGTGAGAGACGAGCGTGCGAATTCTCAGTACGACCATACGTGCCAGATCCTACGCGCTGTTTTCAGTGCAATAGGTTTGGCCACGTGAGCAGCTCCTGCCGTCAGCCGGCCCCGTTGTGTGTCCGCTGCGGCGGCCCTCCCCACCCCTTGCCCTGTACTGCTCCGCCTTCCTGCACCAACTGCCATGGACCACACCCTGCTTCATCCCGCTCTTGCCCGTCCTTCCTCTTTGAAAGGGAGGTTCGGGCCCTCTGTTCATCAGAGTTTCTCAGCGCTCGGGAGGCGCGGGACCGGTTGCGTGGCTGCGAGGCCCGGCGTGGTGCCTCGTACGCCGAGGCTCTCCGTTCCCGGACCCCGTCCTCACCGGCGGTTCCCAACGCGCCTCCACCCACCGTGTCCGCTACTCCCAGTCCATCCTCTGCCGCCCAGCGGACTCCTACCGCGGCTCCCGTACTACCAGCGCGTCCCCACGTGCTCCCTCCGCGAACGCCGATGCTTCGTCGGCAACCCCCCCTGCCCCTTCTACGCCCTCTCCACCGGCGCCTTCGGCCACCCCCATTCCGGATCGTGACCCGCCGTCACCCATGCGGGCCGCACGACGGAGGGGTAGGGGCCGCAATCGTCGCGCCAGTGGTGATCCCGAAAGGTTCGAAGCCATAAGCCTCGCATCACCTTCCTCTCCCAAACACAAACGCCCCCTTCGCCCTACCGCCCCGGTGTCCTCACCGTCCCCACTGCGCAACCGTTATGCACGCTCCCCCCTGGGGTCCCCGACGGCCCTCGTGGTGGGGGCTGAGATACACCCCTCTCCGGCCCGGTCGATGGACCCACTGGAGGGGGAACTCGCCCGCCTGGTCGGCGTGGGTGGGACGTGCACGCCCCCGCGCTTGACCCGCCCCATCTCTCTCCTCGACCTGCCAATGCCTCTGGGTGAGGTATTATTTTCCACTCCCCCTCGTAGTCCTGCCTCCCCCGCACCTCCGCTGAAGGGAGGGGCATTCTGGATACCTCTCACATCCCCTTCTCTGCATCGCTCTCCCCCGGACGTCCGGGAGACTCCTCTTCTGGAGGACTTGCCGGCGTCTGGTTCCACATCGCCCCCTCGTCGGGGTGACCCTCGCCTTCGCCCACGTTCGGCGTCCCTCACTGAACTCCGGGGCTTTCCGATTCCCTCTTTAATCTCGGGCCGCCCGATCGGCCCACCCACCCCATAACCATCCTTTACGCTGACTTTCCTACCCCTCCCTATACCTCGCTCCTGCAGTGGAACATCCGCGGGCTCCTGGTAGGCCTCGAGAGTCTCTCCTCTCTCCTGGCCTCCAGGTGTCCGGCGTGTTTCTGCCTTCAGGAGACGATTCTGGGATCCCGTTCCCTCCCTCGAGTGTCCGGTTACTGCGGGCTCCCTTCCCCGCCTCTCGATGGGGCGGGGAGGGGGGGCCGCGGTCTTCGTGCACCGCTCCGTCCCTTTCCGCCCCCTCCCGCTCCGTACAGTCCTGCAAGCTGTGGCCGTGCGCCTTTCTTTGGGGCGCCAGCTCACGGTCTGCTCTCTTTACCTCTCCCCTAACGTACGCCCTCCACCCGATTCTCTCCGTGACCTAATTCTTCAGCTTCCCCGCCCTTTCCTGATTCTCGGGGACTTCAACAGTCGGGACCCGGCCTGGGGGGACGTTTGCTCCACCTTTCTCTCCGGGACCCTTCTCTCCCTTATGGACGAGCTCGAGTTCACCTTTCTGAACGATGGCTCCCCAACCTGCCTTCACTCGGCCCACGACAGTTTCACCTGTATCGACCTTTCCCTGGTTTCCCTCGAAATCGTGACGGAGTTCACCTGGGAGGTCCTGCCGGATTCTTCCGGCAGTGACCATTTCCCAGTGTGTCTTACCCCGACCCGTCTCCTCCCCCCCACCTCTGTCCGCCCGCGCTGGCTGTTCGCCCGAGCAGACTGGGCCTCATACGCGAGGGGCACGGCGATCTCGCCATCAATTCCTGCCTTTCCCTCCGTCAGTGAGGCCCTCGCCTTCCTCGAGAGTAAGATCCTCTCGGCTGCCGCCAGTTGCATCCCCCGTACCTCTGGCTCCCCCAGGCCGCGAAGCGTCCCATGGTGGACCCCAGAGTGCTCCCATGCCGTTCAGGAGCGGCGCCGTGCCGGCCGCCGCTTCTACCGGACCCGCCAGCTGGAGCACAAGATAGAGTTTCAGCGCCTGAAGGCAGTGGCCCGTCGGGTCCTGAAACTGGCCCGGCGTACCTCCTGGCGGAGTTACGTGTCCGGGATCTCCTCCTCGACTGCCCCCTCGACTGTTTGGCGCAAGGTGCGTAGCTTTGAGGGGACCCGTGTCCCCCCTCGACCCCCGGTGCTTCGGGTCGGGGACGACGAGTTCGTCTCCGATCCGGAGGCCGTCGCGAACGCACTCGCGGCGCACTTCGCAGCCATCTCCAGTTCCGATTCCCCCCATTCCCGCCGCGACCCACCGGATTTTCCACCTCATAGGGATGACCCCTATAATCACCTCTTCCGCATGACGGAGCTTCGGGAGGCCCTCCGCCCCCGACGCTCCTCCGCCCGGCCCCGATAATATCCCCTATGACTTGTTACGGCACCTCCACCCCTCTGCTCTCAGCTTTGTACTGGACCTCTATAACCGGATTTGGTTGGAGGGTTCATTCCCGGACCGGTGGCGTGAGTCCATCGTCGTCCCCATCCCGAAGCCCGATAAAGACCCCTCACTCCCGTCGAACTATCGCCCCATTTCCCTGACATGCTGCGCCTGCAAGGTTATGGAGGCGATGGTCGCCTCGCGGCTGTCCTTACTCTGGAGGCGAGTGACCAATACCCTGCTACCCAGGCTGGTTTCCGGCGCTTCCGGTCTACCACCGACCCCCTCCTCCTAGCCACGACGTGCAGGAGGCTTTCTCCCGGCGTCACTTTGTACTCGCCGTCTTTTTCGACCTCCAGAAGGCCTACGATACTACTCGGCGGAGCGCGGTCTTTGACTGCTTACGCTCCCTGGGTTTCGTAGGCTCTCCCCTCCTTTATTTATAACTTCTTGTCCGCCCGTTCTTTCCGCGTCCGCATCGGTTCTACCCTCTCTGACCGCTTTCCGTTGGAGGAGGGTGTCCCTCAGGGTAGTGTCCTTAGCGTCCTGTGTTTCTCACTAGTGATGAACACAGTCGCTACGGTCCTGCCTACTTCCGTTCGTAGCTCCCTCTATGCCGATGACCTGGCTATCTATTGCTCTGGCCGCCTCCCGTCTTTGGCTGAACGTCGACTCCAGCTAGCCATCAACGCGGTGGTTCGCTGGGCGTCCTCGGTTGGCTATGCTTTCTCACCCTCTAAGTCTTCCAGTATGCTTTTCCGTCCTCGGCGCCTCCGTCTGTCGCATACCTTCGCCCTTACCCTTGCCGGCACTCCTCTTCCCCTCGTCCCATCCGTTCGATTCCTGGGTATGACCCTCGACGAATTTTTCGGTTGGGTTCCACACCTTAGGCGGTTGCGGCAATCATCTCGCCGCACCCTCTCCCTTTTGAGTCACCTGTCCCACATGACCTGGGGGGCGGACAGGCGTACTCTGCTGCGCCTGTACACCTCCCTGGTGCAATCCCGCATCGACTACGGCTGTGTGGTCTACAGCTCCGCCTCCTCTCCGGCACTCCGTATGCTGGATCCTCTTCTCCACCGTGGCCTTCGCCTGGCGTCGGGTGCCTTCCGCTCGTCCCCTGTCGCTAGTCTTCAGGTGGACTGCGGACACCCCCCCCTGCCCCTTCGCCGGGGCCTTCTCATGGCGAAGTGTTACCTTCGCATCTGCCGCCTCCCGAGGTCCCTACTCTTCTCCGCGATCTCCCAGGCGCTACCCCGGCCTGACACGTGGCATTTCGCTGCCTCCCTGGCCGACATCTTTTCGTCCCTGGGGATCCCCCCACCCTCTATTCTGCCGTTCTCCTTCGACCTGTCGCCCCCCTGGCTGACCACCCCTATCTGCCGCTGCCAGGCGCTCCGTGGCCTGCGTAAGGAGTCTCCTCCTACCGTCCTCCGGTCTTCTTTTCTGGCCCATCTTCCCGTACACTCGGACGATGTTCCCGTCTACACCGACGGCTCGCGCTCCCCTGCAGGTGTCGCGGCCGCCGTCTTCTCCGTCGCTGTCACCTACCTCCCGGGGTATCCCCCTGCCGGTTCAGGCCTCCATCTTTTCCGCGGAGCTCTTTGCCCTTCTGGAAGCCCTCCGTCTGGTATCGGGTTTTTCGCGGTCTTCCTGTACCATCTTTTCGGACTCGCTGAGCGCCCTTCAAGCGCTCGAGCGCTATGATTCCCCGGACCCCCTCGTACGCCTTATTCAACAGGAGTACCATGTCCTGCACACCGTTCACCGGATCCGGGTCACCTTCTGCTGGGTTCCTGCCCATGTCGGTGTTTCGGTAATGAGGCGGCTGACCGCACAGCCCGGTCCGCCGCCTCGATGCCTCCCCTCCCCCGCCCGCTCCCCTTCTCTGACTATGTGCAGGTCTTTCGGTCCCTCTACGACCGCATATGGCAGCAGTCCTGGGACGATGCCACCGGAAATAAACTCTGGTCCATCCGCCCCCGCCTGTCATATTGGGCGTCCTCTTTCCACCGCTCCCGACACAAAGAGGTCGTCCTTGCGCGGCTTCGCATCGGCCATACGCGCCTCACGCACGGCTATATTATGTCCCGGCAGGAGGCTCCTCGTTGCGCCTCCTGCCAGTCGCCCCTCACCGTCTTTCACATCCTTGTGGAATGCCCCACCCTGTCGTCAGTACGTCGTCCGCCTTCCCGTTCCTCTCTGATTTCCCCCTCCCCGATCGTTTACGTCTTATGCTCGCTGAGAGCCCTCTCTTCTCGCTTGACCGTCTTTTCCTTTTCCTCTCCCAATCTCGCCTCCTCTCTGAGCTTTAGGTGACTTCTCACCCGTCGTCCGCGGTCCTCCCACTTCTAGTGCCTTTCCCCCGTCTCCGTTTCTCTTTCTCATATTCTGCTTCGCCATGATATCCGCTAGCGTATAGCGGGAAATGGCGGTAAACGCCCCAATAAAAAAAATATATATATATATTATTATTATTATTAAAGCCACGTTGGGCTACGTCGTAGCCAATGTCGTAACACCGCATTTGGTTGATCAGCGAAGTTAAGCGACATTGGATCGGACAGTAGTTGAATGGGAGGCCGTCCTATGCATCCAGACGATGTAGCGATTCGCGGTTTGGATCCCACGTAAAGCAGTAGGTCCCGTCATATCAATTTAGATGTTGCAAAGGTTAAACAAACCTATCATTGCATTTTTTAAGGTCACGTCGAACACACTTCCCGTTAGATCAGCGGAGTTAAGCGACGTTGTGTCTGCTCAATAGCTGGATGGGTGACCGTCCTCTTCATCCCGTGGTCCGGATTCCACGTAAAGCTGTAGGTCCCCTCCATCACTTGAACTTTGCCGTTGCGAAAGAGGTTAAACAACTTCAAAGCAACCTTTTTAATGATAGGGAAGAAGTTTGTAATGTTAGTTTTTGTTCATTTCGTTTAAAGCACTTTCTCCATTCCTCCTCTGGTAATAATACTGTGGTGGTGGTTCCGTCAGGTAATCAGCGAACGTTCCCCGGGTCTGGAGCGCGTCTTTACCGAGCAATGCAGGGCTTCTCTCTCTCACATGCTGTTGGCGCAGGCGGAGGAGGAGGCCGCGGGGCGGAAGGAGAAGAGGCGAGAGAAGGTGATCGAACACGTGGACGACCACATTCACTTCTCCCATCTGACCAGAGGCAACGACCCTGCCCAGTCGGACGACATGTTCGAACTTTCCATGAGCATGGCGGTTTCTGGCACCAAGAAAGAGGCTTCGGATCTCTCCTCGAGCAAGCTTAGTAAGGTAAGGTTAAAGTCGTTAAATGGCCAGTCGTTCGGGGATCATCTTCCGTCGTATTTGAGTTTGTTTAAAGAGAGGTTGGAACTAATTATCCTGCGAATGTCATGAAAACGGCAGGTAGAGACATATTGGGGGAAACATCAGGTAAAGTGTGGGAAGATAAGGAAGGATGGTGGTGGAGTGATGAGATCCAAAGAGCACTACGAAGTAAGAGAGAAACTAAGAAGTTATGGGAAGAATCGAGGAGTGAAGAGTGTAAGGTGGTATATAAAGAAGCAAAGAAACGGGCAAAGAGAGCAGTGGCGAGAGCAAAGGCGGAGGCATATCGGCAGATGTATGAGGATTTAGAGGATCGTGAAGGACAAAAGAAGATATACAGATTGGCTAAGAGCAGAAATAGAGCGACAAAAGACTTTACACAGGTGAAACAAATTAAGGGAAGGGAGGGGCGGTGCTGCAAAGAGATGAAGAGATAAAGGATAGATGGAAGGAATATTTTGAGGAATTATTAAATAAAGAAAACCCAAGATCTTTCTATGAGGATGGATTACCAAATGTAGCTATGACAGAACAAGTGGGGAGGATGGAAGTGAGTCGTGCTCTGAATAGGATGAAAAATAACAAAGCGACTGGCCCAGACGAGATACCAGCCGAGGCATTTTTTTTTTTTTTTTAAGTTCGGGAAGAACCGATTCGCCTCTATTTAAAAGGGCATATCTCGGCGGAAAAACAAAGAAAAAGTGAGAGGAAAGACAGAGGAAAAAGAAAGGGTGGAGGGGACAGTCGAAGTGGAAAAAGACTAAGGACTGCAGGGTCGAGCCCCATCATCCTTGGGTGCTAGGGCCGGGAGGGCGCACGTGAAACCTCCAGGAACAAGCACAAAGAGCACTCAAGAGCACGAGCTTAGAACCCCCTTGCGGGGGCCAGTCGAGGCATGGAAGGCACTGGGAGATGAGGGGGTGGATCTGGTGAAGGATCTAATGCAGAAGTTGTTTGACCAGGAGGTGATTCCGGATGAGTGGCGGACCAGCATCATAGTGCCTATATTCAAAGAGAAGGGAGATGTACAAGATTGCACGAATTATAGAGGGATCAAGCTAATATCACATAAAATGAAGATATGGGAGTGAATAGTGGAGAGTAGGTTGAGAGACGAAGCGGAAGTGTCAGTGGAACAGTTTGGATTTATGCCGGGAAGGAGAACGACAGATGCAGTTTTTGCATTGAAACAGTTGGCAGAGAGGTACAGAGAGGGGCAGAAGGCGTTGCACATGGTTTTTATTGACTTGGAGAAGGCATATGATAGGATACCACGGCAGGAAGTTTGGAGATGCTTAAGGGAAAAGATGGTACCGGAGAAGTATGTTAAACTGATCAAGGGGATGTACAGGGGAGTAACAACTAAGGTGAGGAGTAGCGTGGGTGTGTCAGAGAGCTTTGGGGTGGAAGTTGGTCTGCACCAAGGATCAGCTTTGAGCCCCTTCCTTTTCAATGTGGTATTCGATGTGTTGACGGACAGGATTAGAGGGGAGGCGCCGTGGTGCATGATGTATGCAGACGATGTTGTGTTGAGTGGGAAGACGAAAGAGGAGGTGGAGCAGCAGTTGGAAAATTGGAGAGAGGCGTTGGAAAGTAGGGGGATGAGAATTAGCCGAAAGAAGACCGAATATATGAGATGTGATGTGCAGCAGGACCGAGGAGGGGAAGTGACATTGAGTGGAGAGCGTGTTAAGACGGTGGAGTATTTTAAATACTTGGGGTCAACAGTGGATGCAGAGGGGGGAGCAGAGAGAGAGATAAACTGTAGAATACAGTCGGGGTGGAAGAACTGGAGAGACGTATCAGGGGTGCTCTGTGATAAGAGGGTCCCAGTGAAACTGAAGGGAAAGGTATTCAAAACAGTGGTGAGGCCGGCAATGTTGTATGGAATGGAGACTGTGCCAATGAAGAAGAGCAATGAAAGAAAAATCGATGTGGCTGAAATGAAGATGTTGAGATGGATGTGTGGAGTGACGAGGAGGGATAGGGTCAGAAATGAGCATATAAGAGGGACAGTGAAGGTGGCGGAAGCATCTAAGAAGGTGCAGGAGGCCAGGCTGAGGTGGTATGGACACGTCAGGAGAAGAGAGGAGGAGTATGTGGGGCGCAGAGTGCTGGAGATGGAGTTGCCGGGACGGAGAAGAGGAGGAAGACCAAAGACGAGATGGAGGGACTGTGTGGTGGCGGACATCAGGGAGAAGGACTTGGAGGAAGACGTGGTATACGACAGAGGAGAGTGGAGAAGACGAACCAAAAACAGCGACCCCATGTAAAGATGGGATAATAAGCTGCGGAAGAAGTAATTCTTAAAAAATGTCAAGGAATATTTTGAACTAATTTCTAATTGTAAATGTACCTAAATTCAGAAGTTCTCCAAATTCTATTTAATTTTAGGAATGTTGTATCAGATCTCATTTTAATATATTTCGTTACCTTTTCAACGATCTGTGAATACTTTTTTGTCTAGTGGAGAAAGCCTTAGAGTAAGTGTCGTATTTTAATCAGTTTAGTAACATCATGTCCCGTATCCCCCCAAGGAAGCTAGGGTAGGGGCTCGAGCCTGCGCTACCTTAGCCGGCCCGCTGCTTCGTCGTGACGTAAGATACAGAAAAGAGACAATGCTCAGCTTTAAACGAATATAATTTATTAAAGAATTTAATTCAAGAATTGCTCTCTGTAGCTCACTGGTCTCGATGTCGAACTCTGGGCGATGATGATTTGGGTTCGATAGGGCCAGCCGCTCACCGTGTCTGTGCTCGGGCTCAGGTGACCCATGGATCACTCTCAACTCAACTCTACGTAGTGGGTGGGGAAATTAGTTTCCAGGCTGCTATATTATTTATGTTTTGTTTTTTAAGAATATCTCTGAAGAAGAGAGAAACGTAATATAATATCTGTTTTGCGTGTCAGGTGACCCAGTTGACCGGCTTTAGCGACCCCGTTTACTCGGAAGCTTACGTGCATATCAACCAATACGATATCGTCTTGGACGTGTTGATGGTTAACCAGACGTCGGACACGCTGCAGAACTGTACTTTGGAGTTGGCTACTTTGGGCGATCTTCGTCTGGTTGAGAAGCCTCAACCGGTTGTTATGGCTCCAAATGACTTCTGCAACATAAAAGCAAATGTCAAAGTGGCATCCACGGAAAACGGGTTCATCTTTGGCAATATCGGTGAGTTTAGTAGAACGTTGGCACTACAATAGTAATTTAATAATGTTAATGGTTACGATAGAATGAGTTTTCTTCTTTTTATTACACAAAATACTGTAAATGATTTATGAATGAGGCAAATTAAAAAGTTGCACTTGAAATAAAAGTTGAAATTAAATGCGCATTTAATTAGTGACTTCAATATCAATGACGCACGAGGTAACGAGCGTTGCGCCCTAATGAAAATTTTGGTTTCTGATAGTAGATCGGTACGACAATCGATATTAGGTCTGCACACTGTAATAAAATACCTAAACAGATGCATTGGACAATATAATTGTTGAAGTTTTAATAATTGTTCTACAGTATACGACGTGAAAGGCTCGACCAGCGACAGGAATGTGGTTATTCTCAACGACATTCATGTCGACATTATGGACTACATCGTTCCAGCCGTTTGCACTGATTTGGAGTTCAGGCAAATGTGGCTTGAATTCGAATGGGAGAATAAGGCAAGCATTGGTCATTTCGCATCAGAATAGACTTTATTCGTTAAGCGATAATACTTTCACTCGAAACTTATCTCGGATTTATGAGTTTCATTTCAAAGAATAGACAACAATACCTTTATTTGGTAGGTGAAAAATTCATTGAAAATTCGACATCCAATAAAACTGGAGTACCTAAATTATTGTCATTACGCTTCCAAACAGGTTACAGTGAATACCCATATGACGGACCTGAAGGGATACATGGGTTACCTTTGCAAGTCGACCAACATGAAATGTCTTACCCCGGAAAAGGCCCTCGGGGGAGAAGGGAGCTACCTGGCGGCGAATCTGTACGCCAAATCCATCTTTGGAGAGGATGCCTTAGCGAACCTTTCCATCGAGAAGTCGATCAATAAAGAGGACGCGGCGGTCACGGGACATATCAGGATCAGAGCCAAAAGCCAGGTGAGGCGTTGCAAAGTGCAAAAGAAGCCATCTTTCGTAATGCACCAATTGTGTATGTGGTCTCTCCAGCGAGTGTGTTAAATTTAGGGGTATTCCTGGTGCGTCTCAAAAGAATATTAGTTAATTACCTCTTTCGTTGAATAGTAACTATTATTATTATTAGATAAAAGGTATGTTAAAAGAATTTAACTTAAAGTTCACGAAGCCTTCTTGTGTCTCGGTGGTTACAGATTAAGTTTGGAACATGATGTTCCAGGGCTCGGCTTCTGCCGCTGTCTCAGGTCGGGTTAGGCTTGTCGCCCAATCTGCCAATGCTCGGGCTCAGATGACATTCGAGATTTACACCGAGCCCCTTTAGTCGTGGAAAAGAAGGGGGGTTCCGGCGCGCGAAGTTTCGATCAGCTCTTTGATCATCTTCAGGTCGGAAGTTCATCATCGAGTTGATCGAAAGCTCGTGCCTTAATAGGAAAACAGGAAATTGGTAACATTCGGAACGGTTGCGAGTGTCGCCCGAGCTGTTGCGGAGTAGGTGGCCAGGCCAATTCTAACCGCGGGAGTGAGAGTGCCTTCGCAACCTGAATCTAATCTCCAACTAACCGAGCCACGGAAGCTGAACTAGATCCGTTTTATTGTGGCTCTCCTCTCACTATCGAGTCAGATCTCTTGTTTGATTGATTGAGGGATGTTATTTTTTATTTTCAGGGAATGGCAATCAGTCTTGGAGACAAAATCAACAAAGTTCAGAAAGCAACGCTGAAATCTGCCGCTGGGGCTTAACTCGGTTATTTTTAAATCTATGAAGAAATTTATTTATTTTAGATAAAAGAAAAAAAAAGAAGATTTATCACTAAGTTTATTATGGGACCTTCGTATTTTTTTCTCGCTTTTTCTAGCATTTTGGTGGTCATATTTCGCATCTAGAAGTTAAATAGGGTTTTGGTAGCAGTAAAATGTAATGAATGTGACTAGAACGTTGTTTTAAAACCATTAAAAAGGGGAGGGGAGAGTTTCTCGTTAAGAATCTTTTGAACACCCGTTCATTTAACATGTTAACCCCCCCTCACGACTCACCCAGTACATCCGATTGGCTTATTCCACTCGTTTTCTGGAAAAGAATAACCTCGCACAATCGAGGCTAAAAAGTCTTCCTGGAATGAACTTTAAAAGGTATCGCTGGTTTTTGACGCGAAACCTTTTTTTTTTTCCTCCCCCATTTTTATTGGTTTTAATGCTCATTCCTTTATAAAGTTTTATTTATTGTAATCACTTAAGCGTTATATAAATTGACCCACTTTCTTAAGTTACTTCAGTATTTAGTAAATAAAATATAAGTTTTTAACTGTTGTTTATGAATTACAGTATTTCGAACATTGAACGTCAGGTGTGTGAGAGTGTACGATTTGGTTCAAATAAAATGATAGATTTAGATTAAGAAAATAGACAAAAATTATATGAAAGTTCTATACATTCATGAGCTCCCTTCGACCGTTTGGTTTCGTTTGGACTCGAGAGTTCACGTTCGAATCCCACCGTCGACTAGGGATGCATTGGATCACGACCCGGTATCCGGCCACTTTTTCAGTATCCGGCCGGATACCGGATATCGAGTATAATCCGGCCGGATACCGGATAATTAATTAATTTAATCACATTTTGTTGATAAAAAAACTTCATATTTCAAGTTTTTGTGTGTACTTTATTATTTTATTATAGCTAATGCCAGACAATTTTATTTAGCTGTGGGAAGAGCCGTGTGCGATAAAGGGCTAAATTTAACATTTATAAAGATTTTCTTTTAAACAAAAAACACACTAAAAGTTAGCTTTCTCTAAAATTTAGCAGAACTAGGTCCAATCAATGTTAAATTTTCTATTAAGACAATTTAAGTCTGAAAATTTAATATACTTTTATCTTTTTTTTTTTTTTTTTTTTTCTGATTTAAATTCTGTTCTAAGCCTACTAGTAACACATATCCTAATTATTTAAATTTAAAACTTAGCAAATTATCAAATATCTTGTTCTTTTTGTTGTATCAAAATATACTAAAAATAATTCAAAACTTATTGGTCTTATGAGAAGGCAATACAGTATAAATTAAATAATCTGCTATATTATTGCGATCTGGCAGCAGTGACGAAACTTAAGATAGCCCATGCACTATTGGTTAAAAATTGTGACATTATAGAGTACCATAAGCCCATGCACTATTGGTTAAAAATTGTGACATTACAGAGTACCATACCGTGTGAAAATATATTGCATACTGGACACAAGTGAATGAACACGTAACTTAGTGATAGTGAATGCCTATAATTTTAAGCCATAGGGCATAGTAGTGTCCCCAATTTGTATATTATGAAAAAATTAAAATGGCATCATTAGCTTATCTATTGAGAGAAAATTTTGCAATAAATCATAATGAAAAATATGAAATTATTGAAAACATGATGAAAATAACTATTTTCACAGTTATATTTATTACACATTTATCACTTAGTTAATAGTTATATATTAAGAAAGAAAAAGGCCTTGGAATCATTTTTCTTTTTTCTCGTGGGTTTGCATCATTCATTCATTTCACGTGTTTAATTGTGAAATTCATCCCATATATTTCTAATCTAAATTTTTTTTTAGGAGAATAATGATTTTGTAAAATTAGTAGGAACCATAAAAGTTTATTAAACCACAAGTTAATTGCAAATTTTAAAGTTTTGTCCTTAAGAATATATGATCCGGCCAAATATCCGTCAATTATCCGGTATCCGGCCGCTTCTTGATCCGGCCGGATTATCCGGTTATTCAACTATATTGTGATCCGGTACATCCCTACCGTCGACGCGGTCGGAATTGGCCCGACCACCTATTCTGTGGTGGTTGAGGCTCGAGTGACACTCGGGAATTCTTGCTTACTCCCATCCATTGGGGGAGAAGGAGGGGGTTTGGATGTTATCTGTTACGCCTGTATATTTCAAGTTTTAAAGTGTTATTCCAATTTCATTTTTTTACATTTACATTTCGAGTTTAAAATATTTTTATGTAAAATTTGTCAGCAAATGTTAATAAAATTTATTAGTTTCCATGTTTGGATTGGTTAAACTTCACTGCACACAAGACGAAGAAACGGATTGATCGTCAGAACATGCAAAAACCTGTCTTCATCCAAATTTGTAAATTGGATTTTTTTTTTTTTAGAACGTGTTAAATCTAGATTCCTTTTTATTATCATTAATTAATACGAATGCAAATTTCCAGAATCCAGACACAATTCAGAGTCTATAACAGTTTGGTAATATGTTAAATTAGGTTAAGCTAGGTTCGGTTCAGGGTTTTTCGTATTGTGTAACTGAATGTGTGTGTGTGGGCGTTTGCCAAAGATCCTTGAAGGTCTTTTAGACGTCACTCTTGGATTACTGCTAACCTCACGAACGAGTCTCCTAATCATTCAGAGATCATCTTCGGTGGTCGCCACTCCTGGCCAAGGTTGTCGTCGACTTTGTTCCTCTATTTGTAAGTAATTTGACAAACAAAGGAAACTAATTACAAAGGTGATCAATCACTTTAAAATATGGTCATACTAAGAATGCTACTTTATATGGAATGAAATATGTGAGCAAAGCCCGTTCGTTCAACAAGTTATGACGATACACAAGGTTTTTTTTTTTTCACGCGGCCTCCTTTGCACAACTGAGCGCTCTAAGATTTGTGCGTGTGATTAAACACGCTTAAACTATTTTTGAATGGTAGGATGATAATGACAAATATACAGTAGGTTTGTCATATGTAGATACAAAACTTTTTCTCCAGCCACAGCCAAACAAAGCGATTGCAATGAATGGGTTCGCTTACATTTTTGTACAACTGTACGCCCACCGTCAAAATTTTAAGATAACGATTTTTTAAGAAATAAATTTTAAAGTATTTAAATAAGCTGAACGCAGTTAAATACAATACTGTCTGTCTGTGTTGTGGTTTTAGAGCAAGGAGCCACTCCGTCAGCAACGGATTAAAGATGCCTGACCAGAATTTGTAGAGTGCGTCAAACATGAAACTTCGAATGAAGACGAATAGTCTCGGATGAAAAGAAATTTAATATGGACAGATACCAGTACTACTACTGGAACAGTCTGGATCAGTCTCCTAAAGTCTTTTAAACTCGAGTCGAGTAATCGACGGCGCCCCTGTTATGGTCTGGAGAACCATTGGTTATGGTAGAAAAACTGAACTGCAGTTCACCACTACTGTCCTTGATAGAACTCTTCCTCCGGATTATTCTTGGCACCTCGTTTCAACTGCCCATACCTTTTTCTCTCACCGTGCCCTTTATCCTTCCAATCTTGTTTCAGGTCCTTCCTCTGTGGATTCTTTCCCCATTTCCTTTTGTAAGTATTTGTGTCCTTTCGATAAGTCCACCCCTAGTATGTCTTCTTGTCTTTGTTCCGTGAACATCTTGTTTGCGTTCTTATGTCCTTAGAATCTTATGACCCTAAAAGCCCTCTGGTCCGAAGGGTACAGCACCTTGTTCATTTTCTTACTGCTTATTCCGCACGGCGTATTTCCTTTTGTTGGATTCCTTCTAATGTAGGTATTGCCGGTAACGAGGAGGTGGACCTTTTGGCCAAACAGGCTTACTCCCTTCCTATTATAGTACTCCTAAGCTTCTCTCCTTTTCGGATTTTGTTCCTTCCCTCCGCCATTTCATGTCGCTGTGGCAGCATGACTGGGATGGCGTCGGTATGAACAAACTCCGTCTCAAGCCTGTCCTTCGTTATTGGTCGTCTTATCATAAATCCCGGCATAAGGAAGTTCTTTTGGCTCGTTTGAGAATCGGTCATACTCGTTTGACCTATGGCCACCATGTCTGGCGACCTTCCAGACCCTTGCCCTGACTGTCATGTCCTTTTCACAGTTGAGCATATGTTTATTTTTTGCCCTCTTTATTCGACCTTTCGTTTGCAGTGCTTCCCGGAGTTGCATTCCCATCCGGTCTCGACGCGTCTTCGGTCCATTCTTGCAGAGAGTAGTCCTTTTTCTGTTCCCCCTATATTTGAATTCCTCCGACTGTCGTGGCTATTTTCCCGCCTCTAACTTAGTTTCGCCATGATATGAACTTTTCTAGGTTTGAAGCGGCGGTCAATTCCAAAGAAAAAAAAAGAAGTTTATCACACACATCTTACGGCCTAAGGTTATGTTGACATGATGCAGGCTGCATGTCTGGGAGACTTTGGGGGGTAGGCCTCTGTAGCAATGAGTGGATTTTTATGCAGGACAATACCCATTTCACAACTCTCGAGTCACCAAGGCTTTCTTCAAAGACAAAGAAATCACTGTTAAGACCGACTAGCACTTTCACTGGATTTAAATCCTATTGAGGATGCTTGAGGATATCTTGCCAGACGTAACTACTTCGATGGTTGGCAATTTCTAACTGTCGACGAGCTGAAAACTGCCATAATCCAAGAATGGAACAACATTCCGGATGAGTACATTCTGAAACTGATTCTGTCCAGGCCGAAGCAAATTTTTGAGGTCATCCAGTCACATGGAAGGCGCTAAATTATCCATTATTTTAAAGTTCTCTTGTGCCCAATTCTTAACATTTTTTGGATGTATTGTAATTTTGTCCAATTATGATGGTTTCTGTAGCGTAACTTTTAAGTTATTCTCACTGATGCAGTTCTCTTACCGATAATATGCAATTAAACACTAATTAAGTACCCAAACAGTTTTGACGCCGAGTATATATATACACATACACACACACACACACACACATATATATATATATATTATATATATATATATTAACGTAAAGAACGACGCTTGTATAGGAGAACATTCCGCGCAAGATGAGGAGGGAGAACGAACAAATGAAAAAATGAGGTAACCACCCGGGAATCGAACCCGGGATCTTCCGATTGCCCGGGTTCGATTCCCGGGTGGTTACCTCATTTTTTCATTTGTTCGTTCTCCCTCCTCATCTTGCGCGGAATGTTCTCCTATACAAGCGTCGTTCTTTACGTTAATTTATACTGCGTGTTTGCAGTTGAAATAATATACGCTTAAAGAATTTTAATTTATTTACATTATAATTTGCAAAACCAAACCAAACAATACTTTAGGTTGAAAATTCAAAGGAAGAGTTTCAAAAAATATCAGTGATGAAAGGACGATGTGCTGGTACACACGACGTATTTTCAGTTTGGGAAAAATTAGCGAGCTAATTTCCGACAAATATTTCCACATTTTGATAAATTGATTCAACACGCCGACGTCTCTCCACACAAATAATTTCTATCAAGATTATTATTTTTTTTTTAACGTCGTCATCTAAGCGAAAAGTTGATGGACGTCTGGTTCTTGCTTGAATATCACCCACAGATTTATATCCTTTGATACATTCGTACACTTGACTATGTATTGCTCAAACAATTTTAATGTTTCACAAGGAGTTTGACTGAGGAGAATTCACATTTGATGTTCGAACGGCTGTCCAGTTAACGGCATGTTGAGAGAAACACAAATTACAGAACTTACCTGGACAACACGACACGAAAAAACATACATATATATATATATATGATACAAACAGACAGTGCATGGAACAAGGAACTCTTCTGGGATAATTAAATCCACTATAGTCCGAATAAGTAATGGTAAATGACAAATACCATAGTTTTTCTTTTTCATGATGCTAGCCCGACGTGGGCAACGGGTCACTCGCAAAGAGGTCCCATAAATATAGCTTCCCTCACCAGCTATCTGCAAAGCAGACAGGATCCAGCTTTGGGACATGGATCTAGGGTTTAAAGCACCTAGCCATGCTACATTTAGAACCTCAATATAAGCAAAAGACTCGCTTATTGAATAAAACAATTAAAATCTCCACTGGTTAAAATAATAAAACACTGTAATATATATATATATATATATTCGCCGAGATATGTACCACTCTCCCGAAGTATGAATCAGGAGAATTCCATATATAATATATATATATGAAATGAATTTCATACTTAAACATGTGAAATGAATGAATGATGTAAACCCACAAGAAAAAAGAAAAATTATTCTGAGGTCTTTCGTGTATTCAGCAGTACACCTCGTCAGGGAATCATTCCCTGACGAGGTGTATTACTGAATGCACGAAAGGCCTTGGAATATTTTTTTATTTTTACTTGTGGGTTTGCATCATATATATGAAAACGAAAATGGAAAGGTTTATTGGCAGACTATAGTCCGTATGACAAATATTATTACTACAATGGCAGTTCACACACTAAGGATAGAAATATATACAGTTGATTAGAAATAATAGAGTAATGTCGTAATTAAGTGGAGCTACAGACATACTTTTTCGTACCAAGAATTCCATAGTTTCGAGGATAAACGGCAGGAATCATGGATAACTTGGATAATCGGGTTGGTTGAATTTTTAATTCTTTGCATCAGACTGTATTGAGCACGTCTTGTTACCTCCTGGAAGCTCGGGACATTGCGGGTAGCAAACATTTGCGAAGCTGAGCATCTCGGGGGTAATTTATTAAGAGTCTAAAAGACCTATTGTACTGCAAATTTAGGGTTCTGCCAGAACCTTTTTTATAGTTCACCCAGAATTGCTGTCCGTAAATATTACTGCAGAAAGTACGAAAGAGAGTGTCTTTAGCTTCACTTGTACATAACCGAAAGTTCCTTATAGTCATATTCGCTTTAGCACAAAGGCTTCGAGATTGTTTTCTTATATCCGAGTCATCACTCAATGAGCTGGTAATAGTTTGACCCAAATACTTAAACTCTTGTACTTCCTCAATTACTTCACCTTTCATTTTAAACTTAATATCAGCTGGCTGATTACAGCTTTTAGGATGAAATTGCATAACCTTAGTTTTTGTACATTAAAAAGAATATCATGTTTCTGCAAATACACTTCGCAGACGTTTAGTAGCCGATCCAGACCTTTAACAGAGGGACTTATTAACACCATATCATCGGCATAAACTAAGTTATTTATCCTTGTTATCCATACAACATTCCACTGTTGCCTCATTAAGTGAAGCAATTAATCCGTCAATATACACATTAAACAGCATAGGGGAGAGCAAGGAGCCTTGTCTCACCCTACAAGAGGAGCCAAAAAATTCGGATAGTACATTGCCCCACCTAACGGTAAAAGACTGATGGGAATACCAAAATTTCAATAACTTTAATATGTACATGGGAACCGTCCCGTCTTCTAGTTTTTTAAATAAAATATTGTGGTTCACTCTATCATGTGCCTTACTTATATCTAGGAAACAGCTATAAATAGTTGAATTACTGTCAATGTATTTAGATATTGTTTCTTTAAGTACATAGATACACAGGTCAGTTGAGTGGGACCTTTTAAAACCAAACTGATTAGGAGATGTCCATAGGTAATCATTTAATCGGAGTAACAAGAGTTTTTCTAGTAGTTTCGAGAAGCAGGAAGGGACAGCAATTGGCCTGTAATTATTGCTGGACAGAATATCTCCATACTTATTTTTGACCAGGGGCAAGATACAGACCCTCATGAACTCTGCAGAGCTATAGCTATGAGCAAGCATGGCTGATAGGAGCAATGATATATGCAGATATACTACGTCATTGGCATATTTTAAGTGCTCATTCGATAGGTCATCTACCCCTGACTCAGAACCAGTCTTTAACTCTTTAATTAACCTCTTTACTTCAGGAACTGATATCAAAGTATTTTCCCTTGTCCTTCCCACAGGCGTTTCGCTGCAACATATCTTAAGATTATCCCTACTCACACTGTTAAGAATGTTAGAGTAGTGGTTTTTCCACAGCTTTGCAATTTCATCCTCCCCTGACCCCATCGATTGTCGGAGGGAGGACACTTTTGACAGCCTTTGATTCTTAACAAATTTCCAAAATTTGTCATTATCGTTATTTATGCGAGCTTCACAGGCTTTTGATGCTCGAATAGAATCTTCTTCCTGTTTACATCGCCTTATGGCCGCCTTATACTGACCCCTGCTTCTATACATATTCATGTATACTTGTCCTAATCTAGGTCTACCATGAAAGCACCACAAATCATAGGCGTCTTCCGATTCCCTCTTCAGGGGAGGCAATAAAATCATTCCATCCAGGAATAATCTTAGTATGATAGTATAAGATTTAATCAGAGGGGACTTCCTGTCTCTCTTAACAGGGATACTATCTTACTATAATACCTATCTATGAGTTTAGTGAGAATCATTTGAGCAAGGATTACTGCAGGCAAGATGCAAAATTTCTAAATTATTAAAGAGGTGACCTGTTCTGTCTTTGTATTCTATTCCCTGTTGCATATTAACATTAGACCAATCGACGCGATTATTCTTACCTATTGAGTTCTTGTTATATCGTGTTGCGCAGAAATTGGTAAAATTAATTAATATATCTAATGGTCTATGATCAGAAAGAAGGAAATCATGCAGAATATGAACTTTAACAATTCGATCCTTTAGATCAGGGGTTCCCAAATTGTGTTCCGCGGAACACTTCTCACGGTATACAAGTGTTCCGCGGAACACCAATTTGGGAACCCCTGCTTTAGATTATTACTAGTGAGACAATGATCAATCCACCTGGTGGTACCACTCATATCACTAACGTATGTAAAATTACCACTGGTTACCCCTAATACATCTACATCACTTATACTTAATTTGGCCGGCTCGCACATGTTACCCAATTCTACAAAGAATTCCGAGTTCACATACTCGTTAAAGAACCCCATTATTATACAGTGAGAATATTTGGGGTTATCTGATAATGACTTAATTTTGTATAGCAAATCAATGTATTCATCTAGATTACTGCCGTTGTTGTATGGTAAATAGCAGTTTACAATTAATATGCAATCATTGTTCACTTGTAATTCAATGCCTAACAACCTTATATTGTCGGTTGTTAAAAATTTTATATGTTTTGACGAATTTTTCCTTATTAAGAAAGCAACACCACCAAAAGGCCTACCGTACATTAATTCATCTGACAAGTAAACTGCTGATGACGCATGGTACATAAAGTCATCATGGATGGTAGAGAGGAATGTTAGCTCTTGCTTAGGTAGCCAGTGCTCTTGCAGAAGTATCAAATCTGCACTGTCACAGAATTTATGAACATCTACAATTGAATTCCTCACTGACTTTACATTATATGAGACTATTTTCAACAAGTTATCCGCCATGACTGATAGAAAATGTATTATTACTATAATTATTATTATACACAGTACAAATTTCAGGCATTACCGTTAGGGCGCCTATTATTATTATTATTATTATTATTTTGCCTGTTATCAAATCTCCTGGAAAAGTGAATAAACTCCTTAACAATAATACCAAGTGGCCACTAACTTATATTGTACGGGTTGAAATGCGACTTTACGCCTTTAATTATTACTTTAAATGAGTTATAATACGGAGATTATATATATATATATATATATATATATATATATATATACACACACACTGACAATCTACGTATGTGCATTTTACATTTCAGGGCTAGAAACTATACAGTGAATTTTATTTCCCATACTTATACTATATTATGTAAGGTGTTGGAGTTGTTTAAAGTTACCTAATATACAGATTAACTATTATTGTATGTTTTTAAGATACGAGATTTTGATTCCTTTATCCTGGAAGTGAACTCTGATAATTTATTTAAAATATATTGGGCGAGATCTTTGATGGCTCGTCTTCATTCAAAAGCACGATTTAGACTTTTATTTAATTTTTATTAATTATTATGTTCTCTATATATATATTTATATAAGTATATGTTTCTGACAGGCGTAAAAAAGATAAGGGTTTATTCGCATTTAACCAATTAGAAATACTATCAAACTGTTCTTTTTTTTCTCTCGTAACAATGTGGCTAAGTAGCTATCGTATGTCGACTGATGCCCATGTCATCCTCGTATACTGAATACTAGTTGCCTTGTGGCTTTAACTAAAGTCTGAAATCATTTTATAACACAAGAATAAACGCGGACCTAATGTCGAGCCTTGCGGCACTCCTGAGTAATGAGTACATGTCTGATTCGTGTTCGTTTGGTTTGACGTATCTTGTTTCATTATTTTAATGCTATTTGAACTACTCTAATGGCACGTCTCTGACGCTATAATTAGAGTTCTTTTCGCGAGAAACGAATGTTTTTGTAGAATCAGAAGCTTTACATAAATCCAAAGAAGCTGTAAATGTATCTTTTTATTGTTTAAATTCTTATAATACTTCTCAGTTATAACAATAAAGCGTCGTTCTCTCATGCAGTTTTCTGTGCTGAAAGTCGAAGTGATAAAGGAGATCGTACGTTCACCCCCGTGAGAAAATTTATTCATTGGCTACGTATGATCAATTTTAGAGATTTTTTCCCACAGTAGGCAAAATTAAATTGGACGGTAGTTTGAAGAAATCTACCAATCGCCACCCTTATGCAAAGGGAGAATACGGGTTAATTTTAAGACATGACACACTAAGTTCCGGTCTGAACAGAACAATTATACAAAAAGAAAGTCGCTGGAATGGAATGAATTCAATAATAATAATAATAATAATAATAATTACTTAAATTTAATTATTTAACAAAAAAATCCATGGTAACTCCAAATATTTATATGACTCTTAAATCAGAGAATCCATGAAAGAATGTATGTCTATAGGCAATATAGCATAAAACTTAACTTAGATGCCATTGCCAAGATAATTTCTCATAATGGTGAATATGTTACGTAGAATTATTATTTCTAATCTGACAACTTTCCTGTTTAAGATATGCGGGTCAAAGATCTTCATAACTAGTTAAACTAGATAAATTAAATGCTTTATTTAGTAAAGATTTGTAAAGTTTGAGTAAATGGCGGTGTAAGCCTTATATGCAATTCATAGGACCAAATTTTCTGTTATCTTCACGCAAAACTATATAGTCTAACTCAGTACAAAGTGGTGAACTGACACAGTGCTCATGCCAGATTATCGCGGCCTATCGCGCTAACTCCTAGATTATTATTAATTAGAACTATGGGGAATCGAACTCCTGGCCCTAATGTCTTCACTTCGCTTATGGGAAAACGTGCTACGTCGTGGTCATGTTGCATCACTGTTTCTCGTCAATCAGCGAAGTTAAGCGACATTCGGTGTGGGTAGTAGTTGGATGGGAGACCGTCCTCCGCGTCCAGATAATAATGTAGCGACCCGTGGTTCGGACCCCACATAAAGCTGAAGGTTCACCTCCGTCATGTGACCTTAAATTTTGCGAAGGAGGGTAAACAACCATACATATATATACTTAGTTAAACAGCAGCTATGAATAGTTAAAAAGTATCTGAAAAATATAAGATACATATATTGCTGGAATAAATGTTAAAGATGAAGGTCATATCCGCTCAAAACCGTCAAGATTTCTCATGAAAAATACGGACTCAGTCCGAAAAATGTAATTCTTGAAAAGAATTTATCAAGTTAATAATAATAATATCTCCAAAACTAAGTTAAAAACTATCATCAGTAACGGAAAGAGTTGGGGTGGTTCTGAAATCCGCCCGCACACACACACAAGTGGAAAAGTGAATAAACCCGGGTTCGATTCCCAGGTGGTACTTCATTTTTTCATTTGTTGTTTTCTCTTTCTCGTCTTGCGCGGAATATCTCCTATACAAGCGTCGTTCTTTACGTTATTTATACTGCGTGTTCTTTGCAGTTGAATGTATATAATGTTACGGCAAGCGGGAGGTGCCCCCTTGGGGTATTGGTTTCTGCGAGTATGTAGAGGAATTACGGCATTTGGAAGAGTGGAGTCCATGGTGTAGTGGTTATCGCGTCTGACCGGCAATCGGAAGATCCCGGGTTCGATTCCCAGGTGGTACTTCATTTTTTCATTTGTTGTTTTCTCTTTCTCGTCTTGCGCGGAATATCTCCTATACAAGCGTCGTTCTTTACGTTATTTATACTGCGTGTTCTTTGCAGTTGAATGTATATAATGTTACGGCAAGCGGGAGGTGCCCCCTTGGGGTATTGGTTTCTGCGAGTATGTAGAGGAATTACGGCATTTGGAAGAGTGGAGTCCATGGTGTAGTGGTTATCGCGTCTGACCGGCAATCGGAAGATCCCGGGTTCGATTCCCAGGTGGTACTTCATTTTTTCATTTGTTGTTTCTCTTTCTCGTCTTGCGCGGAATATCTCCTATACAAGCGTCGTTCTTTACGTTATTTATACTGCGTGTTCTTTGCAGTTGAATGTATATAATGTTACGGCAAGCGGGAGGTGCCCCCTTGGGGTATTGGTTTCTGCGAGTATGTAGAGGAATTACGGCATTTGGAAGAGTGGAGTCCATGGTGTAGTGGTTATCGCGTCTGACCGGCAATCGGAAGATCCCGGGTTCGATTCCCAGGTGGTACTTCATTTTTTCATTTGTTTTTTCTCTTTCTCGTCTTGCGCGGAATATCTCCTATACAAGCGTCGTTCTTTACGTTATTTATACTGCGTGTTCTTTGCAGTTGAATGTATATAATGTTACGGCAAGCGGGAGGTGCCCCCTTGGGGTATTGGTTTCTGCGAGTATGTAGAGGAATTACGGCATTTGGAAGAGTGGAGTCCATGGTGTAGTGGTTATCGCGTCTGACCGGCAATCGGAAGATCCCGGGTTCGATTCCCAGGTGGTACTTCATTTTTCATTTGTTGTTTTCTCTTTCTCGTCTTGCGCGGAATATCTCCTATACAAGCGTCGTTCTTTACGTTATTTATACTGCGTGTTCTTTGCAGTTGAATGTATATAATGTTACGGCAAGCGGGAGGTGCCCCCTTGGGGTATTGGTTTCTGCGAGTATGTAGAGGAATTACGGCATTTGGAAGAGTGGAGTCCATGGTGTAGTGGTTATCGCGTCTGACCGGCAATCGGAAGATCCCGGGTTCGATTCCCAGGTGGTACTTCATTTTTTCATTTGTTGTTTTCTCTTTCTCGTCTTGCGCGGAATATCTCCTATACAAGCGTCGTTCTTTACGTTATTTATACTGCGTGTTCTTTGCAGTTGAATGTATATAATGTTACGGCAAGCGGGAGGTGCCCCCTTGGGGTATTGGTTTCTGCGAGTATGTAGAGGAATTACGGCATTTGGAAGAGTGGAGTCCATGGTGTAGTGGTTATCGCGTCTGACCGGCAATCGGAAGATCCCGGGTTCGATTCCCAGGTGGTACTTCATTTTTCATTTGTTGTTTTCTCTTTCTCGTCTTGCGCGGAATATCTCCTATACAAGCGTCGTTCTTTACGTTATTTATACTGCGTGTTCTTTGCAGTTGAATGTATATAATGTTACGGCAAGCGGGAGGTGCCCCCTTGGGTATTGGTTTCTGCGAGTATGTAGAGGAATTACGGCATTTGGAAGAGTGGAGTCCATGGTGTAGTGGTTATCGCGTCTGACCGGCAATCGGAAGATCCCGGGTTCGATTCCCAGGTGGTACTTCATTTTTTCATTTGTTGTTTTCTCTTTCTCGTCTTGCGCGGAATATCTCCTATACAAGCGTCGTTCTTTACGTTATTTATACTGCGTGTTCTTTGCAGTTGAATGTATATAATGTTACGGCAAGCGGGAGGTGCCCCTTGGGGTATTGGTTTCTGCGAGTATGTAGAGGAATTACGGCATTTGGAAGAGTGGAGTCCATGGTGTAGTGGTTATCGCGTCTGACCGGCAATCGGAAGATCCCGGGTTCGATTCCCAGGTGGTACTTCATTTTTTCATTGTTGTTTTCTCTTTCTCGTCTTGCGCGGAATATCTCCTATACAAGCGTCGTTCTTTACGTTATTTATACTGCGTGTTCTTTGCAGTTGAATGTATATAATGTTACGGCAAGCGGGAGGTGCCCCCTTGGGGTATTGGTTTCTGCGAGTATGTAGAGGAATTACGGCATTTGGAAGAGTGGAGTCCATGGTGTAGTGGTTATCGCGTCTGACCGGCAATCGGAAGATCCCGGGTTCGATTCCCAGGTGGTACTTCATTTTTTCATTTGTTGTTTTCTCTTTCTCGTCTTGCGCGGAATATCTCCTATACAAGCGTCGTTCTTTACGTTATTTATACTGCGTGTTCTTTGCAGTTGAATGTATATAATGTTACGGCAAGCGGGAGGTGCCCCCTTGGGGTATTGGTTTCTGCGAGTATGTAGAGGAATTACGGCATTTGGAAGAGTGGAGTCCATGGTGTAGTGGTTATCGCGTCTGACCGGCAATCGGAAGATCCCGGGTTCGATTCCCAGGTGGTACTTCATTTTTTCATTTGTTGTTTTCTCTTTCTCGTCTTGCGCGGAATATCTCCTATACAAGCGTCGTTCTTTACGTTATTTATACTGCGTTGTTCTTTGCAGTTGAATGTATATAATGTTACGGCAAGCGGGAGGTGCCCCCTTGGGGTATTGGTTTCTGCGAGTATGTAGAGGAATTACGGCATTTGGAAGAGTGGAGTCCATGGTGTAGTGGTTATCGCGTCTGACCGGCAATCGGAAGATCCCGGGTTCGATTCCCAGGTGGTACTTCATTTTTTCATTTGTTGTTTTCTCTTTCTCGTCTTGCGCGGAATATCTCCTATACAAGCGTCGTTCTTTACGTTATTTATACTGCGTGTTCTTTGCAGTTGAATGTATATAATGTTACGGCAAGCGGGAGGTGCCCCCTTGGGGTATTGGTTTCTGCGAGTATGTAGAGGAATTACGGCATTTGGAAGAGTGGAGTCCATGGTGTAGTGGTTATCGCGTCTGACCGGCAATCGGAAGATCCCGGGTTCGATTCCCAGGTGGTACTTCATTTTTTCATTTGTTGTTTTCTCTTTCTCGTCTTGCGCGGAATATCTCCTATACAAGCGTCGTTCTTTACGTTATTTATACTGCGTGTTCTTTGCAGTTGAATGTATATAATGTTACGGCAAGCGGGAGGTGCCCCCTTGGGGTATTGGTTTCTGCGAGTATGTAGAGGAATTACGGCATTTGGAAGAGTGGAGTCCATGGTGTAGTGGTTATCGCGTCTGACCGGCAATCGGAAGATCCCGGGTTCGATTCCCAGGTGGTACTTCATTTTTTCATTTGTTGTTTTCTCTTTCTCGTCTTGCGCGGAATATCTCCTATACAAGCGTCGTTCTTTACGTTATTTATACTGCGTGTTCTTTGCAGTTGAATGTATATAATGTTACGGCAAGCGGGAGGTGCCCCCTTGGGGTATTGGTTTCTGCGAGTATGTAGAGGAATTACGGCATTTGGAAGAGTGGAGTCCATGGTGTAGTGGTTATCGCGTCTGACCGGCAATCGGAAGATCCCGGGTTCGATTCCCAGGTGGTACTTCATTTTTTCATTTGTTGTTTTCTCTTTCTCGTCTTGCGCGGAATATCTCCTATACAAGCGTCGTTCTTTACGATATATATATATATATATATGCGCCTTGATGGTGTAGTGATTAGCATCGCTGACTGTGAATCCACCGGCCCCGGGTTCGATACTTAGTGACGGCAGAAGGCGCTCAGCAAACCCAGCTGTTCATCCTTCCATACAATAAAATTGGATCGTATATAAATGGGTACCTTGGATAGCCTACTGGTTAAGACGATGGGCTGCTTATCTGGGAGGTCATGAGATTGAGTCCGAGCGAGGACTTTGTAATTTCTGACCACCCGTGGTGGGTCGTGGTTCAGATTCCACGTTAACTCTAGGTCTAAGGTGGTGACCTTCGTCAGAATGAACAATTCGGGCAGAAGCAAAACCAAGGTTTTATATATATATATGTGTGTGTGTGTGTGTATATATATATATATATTAAGAAATCTGATTATTATCATTTATTGGCGGGTTTAATTAATAAGTTAGTTGATTGATCTATTAACACTTTCACAAAACAAAATATAGTTCAAACAAGAAACAAATTATTAAATTTATTTTGGCTTTCATTTGGGAGTGAAATTGTATTTCCTTTCTCAGGCTTCGAAAAAAACCTTTAATTTGTGGTTTTTCCAATTTCATGTTTTTAAAAGTGAGTTTTTTTCCCCTTTAATGTTTTTATTTCTTTATAAATTATGTAATTAAAGTGGTCTGGTATCATTAGATTGCATAATAATGAAGTTCGAAGCTTCTCCAATAGATGGCGAGAGGCATATATAATTTGTGGTGTCTGTTATCGGTTCATTTTAGGTTCAGATAAAATTTAATCTATTTATTCATCTCTATCTGTGTGTGTGTGTGTGTGTGTGTAGGCAACTGGGCATAAGTGAGGTCGAGCGTATGATAATTCACAGATGTAATGGGGCAGGTTTTTTTTTTTGCGAAGTAACACTTTTGATAGCTCGGCGCATCAAAAAATGTATATAAAAATATCTAGGAATAGTTTTACTGTCGGTAAAGAAGATATGTTGATGATGATTAGATTACGCTTAGGTTAGGTTAGTTAAGATTTGGTTAGGGTAAGTTAGGCTAGATTAGCGAGTACGTCACTATTTAACGATTGAACAGAAAACACCGTTCGAATTTTCAATTGCGTCCGAAACGCTCATCATGACTTCCTCAGTTCGATGGCACTGAGGTTAGGTTAAGTTAATTATTTATTTATTTAGATATATGGATTTATAAAAGTTGGTATCCCGCTTATGCGGAGATGCGCACATGAGTGTGTGTGTGTGTGTGTGTGTGTGTGTATGTCTCTCTCTCTCTCTCTGTATATATATACCATATGAACTGAAACTAAATGCTAATAAAATCATTACAGATGTCGTAATTTACTTTTAATAGCGCGAATCCCAAAAGCTATGTACAGTAATAAAACGAGAAAAAATTAAAGTAATTAATAGTTAAAATATGATAAAAAGCTGCATTTGGATCCCCCAACGCGAGGCTGGAAAACCTTCATATTGGGGATCACATTTCGAGATTTTTCACCTTTCCTTCAAATAACTTTTTGTTTGAGAGAGGGGTTGTTAATGGGGTTGATGAATATTTTGGGGAGGAGTTGATAGGTTTTTATAGGGTAGGGGTTGATAGTGCTCTGAGGGAAAGGGTTAATAGCTTTTACGGGAAGGAGGGGTTGATACGTTTGTAGGTGTTTTGGGGAGAGGGGTTGATAGTGTTTTGGGGGGTGAGAGAGAGTTGATAAGTGTTTGTGAAGGGATTGAGGACTTTATGTGGTGGGGAGGGGATCGATAGGTTTTATTTTGGGAGGAAGGGTTAATAGTTTCGGGAGGTAGGAGTTGAGAGGTTTAGGGGAAGGAAGGATGGGTTGCAGATGTATGAGCGATGTTATTTGATTAAGCGGAAAATACGATGAATAAAGAAGAGTTTTATTTTGATATTTTTCAATGTTTGATTTCTTCTACAGTAATTTATGGCCTCTGACCTTCCTTACATAAGGAAATAATGTGGAGACAAGATTTCATAAAAAGAAAACTTGTAACCTGAAGCCATTTAAAAATAAAAAAAATTAGCAGTATGTATGTGTGTGTGTGTGTGTGTGTGTGTGTGTGTGTGTGTGTGTGTGTGTGTGTGTGTTTGTGTGTGTGTTTTCAACCTTGAAGATTTGAAACTCTGTCAGAGGAGAGAGATTACCGAACGGAAGGGTGTTTATTAGATCCATATATATACCGTACGTTCTTATATATACCGTGCGTGTCTTCTGAAACCACTCGCGCATTGTCACTGACACTGACACTTTAGAATTTAGAACTTGGCACCAAGGAGCTAAACTACCGCAATCATATATGATAACTAAGTTGACGATATATATATATATATATATATATATATATATATATATATATATATATATATATATATAGGGTGGTACAAAGAATTTATACAACTTTAACAGCTTATAACTTTTTTACCCTTTGAGAAACAACTTAATGAAACAACTTTTAACAGGAAGAAAAACGCAGATAGTTTTAGTACGTACTCATTTTTATGTCAAAATGTGCTCAAAGTGAAGTCCATAATGATTCAAGCAATACTGCCGCTTTCTGGAAAAGTTTGTAATGACCTCTTGAAGAACTGCTACTGGTATAAAGCGAATTACTTCTTCAACTCTTTGCTTTAGTTCTGGTAAGTTTTGTGGCCTCGTTTGAAAAACCTTTGCCTTCAAATAACCCCATAAATAAAAATCTGGGGACCTAGGTGGCCAGTTGATATCTCTAACTCTGCTGATGAGTGTTTCGGGAAATTGCTGCCGGAGATAATCCATGCAAAGTCCAACTGTGTGAGCTGTCGCTCCGTCTTGCTGAAACCAAATTTTTGAATTGAATTGAATTGAATTGAATAACCTTTATTAATAATCGTTTCAATTTACAATGACATGAATAATTTTGAAACTCGACTATTTATTTTATTTAATTTGGCCCTTAAGCTTTAGGCTTTACTGGGCTCCATTTCATTCCTGACATGACGTATACAACGTATACGAGGAATAAGACACTCCTCCAACATTGTCTTGTAACGTTCAGAGTTTACTGTTGCAGCTATCAAATCCGAACTATCAAATCGTAAAAGAAATATGGTCCAATAATTTGATTCCCAGTTAGTCCGCACTAACCTCGGGAGCGTGCAAAGGCTTTTTATCAAAGACATCTTGTTTCTGCAAATCCCAGTATCTGTAATTCTGCCTGTTGACGAAGCCATTCAAATAAATGTTTCATTCATCACTAAAAAGAATGTTATTCAAGTCCAGATCCTTCCCGTTCACAATCTTGCTTACGGTTATACAGAAGTCAGTGAGTACTTGCTGGTCATTTTGTCAGTTTTTCCCAACACTGAACTTTATAGGGAAACGTGCGTAAGTCTTTCCGTAAAATACGGTGAATAGTCGATCGTTGAAATTAACAGTTCTGAACTAAGTTCCTTTCTGACCTCTTGGGGCTCTGTGTTACTGTTCGGTGTATCAAGTCTCTTGCCTCCTCCGTACGCGCAGTTACTCGGCGATTACTGTGTATACAATTTGGTTACGAACTGTTCCATTATCACCGAACTTCTTCGCAATTAAATCTATTGTCCTCATCGTTGGACGACATCTGTCCGGGAACCGCCTCCGAAACTCTCGAGATTTTTCAAATAACGAGTCAAAATAAAAATTCTTTGTTCATTGGTAGCTGCCGCATTTTCGCCCATCCGTAACGTAGTACAAACTTTTGGGGTTTATCGACATATTAAAAGTTGCTTCATTAAGATAACTTAAACAGTAAAAAACTTATAAGCTACTAAAGTTGTATACATTTTTTTGGACCACCCTTTACAACTGCCTTCATGAAATTATTTTAAAGTTTAAATCGGAAGA